>ML058333.1:0-490158 GCA_003013855.2 Liriodendron chinense
CCTAAACCTTGACCCAAAACACCGAAAATTCGACCCTAAAACCCGATCCGAAACCCGCAAAATCCAAACCTATGGCCCTACTAATAAAACCTAATCCTAAACTCATGTCATTCTAACCTAAAACCTACACCTATTTCCTAAATCCATTCACCTAAACCTAAACTGACCCCCAAACACGGGAAAAAAAAATGCGACCCCTTAAACCGATCCCGTACCCCAAAAAAAATTTCAAACGTATGGCCCTAAAAACCTAATCTCCTAAAACTCATGTCACCTAAAATAAAACCTACACCGATTCCTAAATCCATTCACCTAACCTTAACCTTGACCCAAACATAAAAATTGCGACCCCTAACCCGATCTCGTACCCATACAACATCCAACGTATTGCCCCTAACCATAATCCTTAAACTCACTGTCAACCTAACCTAAACCTACACCTATTACTAAATCCATTCACCTAACCCTAAACCTTGACCCAAGACACGAAAATGCGACCCTATAACCCGATCCCGTACCCAAAAATCCAAACCTATGCCCTAAAACCTAATCCTAAACTCATGTCACCTAACCTAACCTACACCTATTCCTAAATCCATTCACCTAACCTAAACCTTGACCCAAACACGAAAATTCGACCCTAAACCCGATCCCGAACCCGCAAATCCAAAACCTATGCCCTAAACCTAATCCTAAACTCATGTCACCTAACCTAAACCTACACCTATTCCTAAATCCATTCACCTAACCTAAACCTTGACCCAAACACGAAAATTCGACCCTAAACCCGATCCCGTACCCAAAAATCCAACCTATGCCCTAAACCTAATCCTAAACTCATGTCACCTAACGTAAACCTACACCTATTCCTAAATCCATTCACCTAACCTAAACCTTGACCCAAACACGAAAATTCGACCCTAAAACCCGATCCCGTACCGCAAAATTCAAACGTATGCCCTAAACCTAATCCTAAACTCATGTCACCTAACCTAAACCTACACCTATTCCTAAATCCATTCACCTAACCTAAACCTTGACCCAAACACGAAAATTCGACCCTAAACCCGATCCGACCCGCAAATCCAAACCTATGCCCTAAACCTAATCCTAAACTCATGTCACCCTAACCTAAACCTACACCTATTCCTAAATCCACTCACCTAACCTAAACCTTGACCCAAACACGAAAATCGACCCTAAACCCGATCCGTACCCAAAAATCCAAACCTATGCCCTAAACCTAATCCTAAACTCATGTCACCTAACCTAAACCTACACCTATTCCTAAATCCATTCACCTAACCTAAACCTTAGACCCAAACACGAGAATCCAACCCGAAACCCGATCCCGTAACCGCAAATCCCAACCTATGCCTAAAACCTAATCCTAAACTCATGTCATCATAACCTAACCTCAACCTATTCCTAAATCCATTCACCTAACCTAAACCTTGACCCAAACATGAAAATACGACCCTAAACCCGATCCCGGACCCAAAAATCCAACGTATACCCTAAACCTTATCCTAAACTCATATCACCTAACCTAAACCTACACATATTCCTAAATCCATTCACCTAACCTAAACCTGACCCAAACACGAAAAATTCGACCCTTAACCCGATCCCGAACCTGCAAATCCAAACCTATGGCCCTAAACCTAATCCTAAACTCATGTCATCTAACCTAACACCTATTCCTAAATCCATTCACCTAACCTAAACCTTGACCCAAACACGAAAATGCAACCCTAACACGATCCCGTACCCAAAATATCCAAACGTATGCCCTAAACCTAATCCTAAACTCATGTCACCTAACCTAAACCTACACCTATTCCTAAAATCCATTCACCTAACCTAAACCTGACCCAAACACGAAAATTCGACCCTAAACCCGATCCCGAACCCGCAAAATCCAAACCTATGCCCTAAACCTAATCCTAAACTCAAGTCATCTAACCTAACCTACACCTATACCTAAATCCATTCACCTAACCTAAACCTTGACCCAAACACGAAAATTGCGACCTCTAAACCCGATCCGTACCCCAAAATTCAAACGTATGCCCCTAAACCTAATCCTAAACTCATGTCACCTAACCTAAAACCTACACCTATTCCTAAATCCATTCACCTAACCTAAACCTTGACCCAAACACGAAAATTCGACCCTAAACACAATCCCGTACCCAAAAATTCAAACGTATGCCCTAAACCTAATCCTAAACTCATGTCACCTAACCTAAACCTACACCTATTCCTAAATCCATTCACCTAACCTAAACCTTGACCCAAACACGAAAATGCGACCCTATACCCGATCCCGTACCCAACAATCCAAACCTATGCCCAAAACCAAATCCTAAACTCATGTCACCTAACCTAAACCTACACCTATTCCTAAATCCATTCACCTAACCCAAACCTTGACCCAAACACGAAAATTGAACCCTAAACCCAATCCCGAACCCGCAAATCCAAACCTATGCCCTAAACCTAATCCGAAACTCATGTCACCTAACCTAAACCTACACCTATTCCTAAATCCATTCACCTAACCTAAACCTTGACCCAAACACGAAAATTCGACCCTAAACCCGATCCCGTACCCAAAAATCCAAACCTATGCCCTAAACCTAATCCTAAACTCATGTCAACTAACTAAACCTACACCTATTCCTAAATCCATTCACCTAACCTAAACCTTAGACCCAAACACGAGAAATCGAACCCTAAACCCGATTCCCGAACCCGCAAATCCTAACCTATGCCCTAAACCTAATCCTAAACTCATGTCATCTAACCTAAACCTACACCAATTCCTAAATCCATTCACCTAACCTAAACCTTGACCCAAACACGAAAATGCGACCCTAAACGCAATCCCGTACCCAAAAATTCAAACGCATGCCCTAAACCTAATCCTAAACTCATGTCACCTAACCTAAACCTACACCTATTCCTTAAATCCATTCACCTAACCTAAACCTTGACCCAAACATGAAAATTTGACCCTAAACCCGATCCCGAACCCGCAAATCCAAACCTATGCCCTAAACCTAATCCTAAACTCATGTCATCTAACCTAAACCTACACCTATTCCTAAATCCATTCACCTAACCTAAACCTTGACCCAAACACGAAAATGCGACCCTAAAGCCGATCCCGTACCCAAAAATCCAAACGTATGCCCTAAACCTAATCCTAAACTCATGTCACCTAACCTAAACCTACACCTATTACTAAATCCATTCACCTAACCTAAACCTTGACCCAGACACGAAAATTCGACCCTATACCCGATCCCGTACCCAAAAATCCAAACCTATGCCCAAAACCTAATCCTAAACTCATGTCACCTAGCCTAAACCTACACCTATTCCTAAATCCATTCACCTAACCTAAACCTTGACCCAAACATGAAAATTCGACCCTAAACCCGATCCTGAACCCGCAAATCCAAACTTATGCCCTAAACCTAATCCTCAACTCATGTCACCTAACCTAAACCTACACCTATTCCTAAATCCAATCACCTAACCTAAACCTTGACCCAAACATGAAAATTCGACCCTAAACCCGATCCCGTACCCAAAAATCCAAACCTATGCCCTAAACCTAATCCTAAACTCATGTCACCTAACCTAAACCTACACCTATTCCTAAATCCATTCACCTAACCTAAACCTTGACCCAAACACGAAAATGCAACCCTAAACCCGATCCCGTACCGGCAAATCCAAACGTATGCCCTAAACCTAATCCTAAACTCATGTCACCTAACCTAACCTACCTATTCCTAAATCCATTCACCTAACCTAAACCTTGACCCAACCATGAAAATGCAACCCTAAACCCGATCCCGTACCCAAAAATCCAAACGTATGCCCTAAACCTAATCCTAAACTCATGTCACCTAACCTAAACCTACACCTATTCCTAAATCCATTCACCTAACCTAAACCTTGACCCAAACACGAAAATTCGACCCTAAACCCGATCCTGAACCCGCAAATCCAAACCTATGCCCTAAACCTAATCCTAAACTCATGTCATCTAACCTAAACCTACACCTATTCCTAAATCCATTCACCTAACCTAAACCTTGACCCAAACACGAAAATACGACCCTAAACCCGATCCCGTACCCAAAAATCCAAACGTATACCCTAAACCTTATCCTAAACTCATATCACCTAACCTAAACCTACACATATTCCTAAATCCATTCACCTAACCTAAACCTTGACCCAAACACGAAAATTCGACCCTAAACCCGATCCCGAACCGGCAAATCCAAACCTATGCCCTAAGCCTAATCCTAAACTCATGTCATCTAACCTAAACCTACACCTATTCCTAAATCCATTCACCTAACCTAAACCTTGACCCAAACACAAAAATTCGACCCTAAACCCGATCCCGTACCCAAAAATCCAAACGTATGCCCTAAACCTTATCCTAAACTCATATCACCTAACCTAAACCTACACATATTCCTAAATCCATTCACCTAACCTAAACCTTGACCCAAACATGAAAATTCGACCCTAAACCCGATCCCGTACCCAAAAATCCAAACCTATGCCCTAAACCTAATCCTAAACTCATGTCACCTAACCTAAACCTACACCTATTCCTAAATCCATTCACCTAACCTAAACCTTGACCCAAACACGAAAATGCAACCCTAAACCCGATCCCGTACCGGCAAATCCAAACGTATGCCCTAAACCTAATCCTAAACTCATGTCATCTAACCTAACACCTATTCCTAAATCCATTCACCTAACCTAAACCTTGACCCAACCATGAAAATGCAACCCTAAACCCGATCCCGTACCCAAAAATCCAAACGTATGCCCTAAACCTAATCCTAAACTCATGTCACCTAACCTAAACCTACACCTATTCCTAAATCCATTCACCTAACCTAAACCTTGACCCAAACACGAAAATTCGACCCTAAACCCGATCCTGAACCCGCAAATCCAAACCTATGCCCTAAACCTAATCCTAAACTCATGTCATCTAACCTAAACCTCACCTATTCCTAAATCCATTCACCTAACCTAAACCTTGACCCAAACACGAAAATACGACCCTAAACTCGATCCCGGACCCAAAAATCCAAACGTATACCCTAAACCTTATCCTAAACTCATATCAACTCACCTAACCTAAACCTACACATATTCCTAAATCCATTCACCTAACCTAACCTTGACCCAAAACACGAAAATCGACCCTAACCCGATCCCGAACCGGCAAATCCAAACCTATGCCCTAAGCCTAATCCTAAACTCAGTCATCTAACCTAAACCTACACCTATTCCTAAATCCATTCACCTAACCTAAACCTTGACCCAACACAAAATTCGACCCTAAACCCTATCCCGTACCCAAAATCCAAACGTATGCCCTAAACCTAATCCTAAACTCATGTCACCTAACCTAAACCTACACCTATTCCTAAATCCATTCACCTAACCAAAACCCTGACCCAAACACGAAAATTCGACCCTAAACCCAATCCCGAACCCGCAAATCCAAACCTATGCCCTAAACCTAATCCTAAACTCATGTCACCTAACCTAAACCTACACCTATTCCTAAATCCATTCACCTAACCTAAACCTTGACCCAAACACTGAAAATGCGACCCTAAACCCGATCCCGTACCCAAAAATCCAAACGTATGCCCTAAACCTAATCCTAAACTCATGTCACCTAACCTAAACCTACACCTATTCCTAAATCCATTCACCTAACCTAAACCTTGACCCAAACACGAAAATGCAACCCTAAACCCGATCCCGTACCGGCAAATCCAAACCTATGCCCTAAACCTAATCCTAAACTCATGTCACCTAGCCTAACCTAACACCTATTCCTAAATCCATTCACCTAACCTAAACCTTGACCCAAACATGAAAATTCGACCCTAAACCCGATCCTGAACCCGCAAATCCAAACTTATGCCCTAAACCTAATCCTCAACTCATGTCACCTAACCTAAACCTACACCTATTCCTAAATCCAATCACCTAGCCTAAACCTTGACCCAAACATGAAAATTCGACCCTAAACCCGATCCCGTACCCAAAAATCCAAACCTATGCCCTAAACCTAATCCTAAACTCATGTCACCTAACCTAAACCTACACCTATTCCTAAATCCATTCACCTAACCTAAACCTTGACCCAAACACGAAAATGCAACCCTAAACCCGATCCCGTACCGGCAAATCCAAACGTATGCCCTAAACCTAATCCTAAACTCATGTCATCTAACCTAACACCTATTCCTAAATCCATTCACCTAACCTAAACCTTGACCCAACCATGAAAATGCAACCCTAAACCCGATCCCGTACCCAAAAATCCAAACGTATGCCCTAAACCTAATCCTAAACTCATGTCACCTCACCTAAACATACACCTATTCCTAAATCCATTCACCTAACCTAAACCTTGACCCAAACACGAAAATTCGACCCTAAACCCGATCCTGAACCCGCAAATCCAAACCTATGCCCTAAACCTAATCCTAAACTCATGTCATCTAACCTAAACCTCACCTATTCCTAAATCCATTCACCTAACCTAAACCTTGACCCAAATACGAAAATACGACCCTAAACCCGATCCCGGACCCAAAAATCCAAACGTATACCCTAAACCTTATCCTAAACTCATATCACCTAACCTAAACCTACACATATTCCTAAATCCATTCACCTAACCTAAACCTTGACCCAAACACGAAAATTCGACCCTAAACCCGATCCCGAACCGGCAAATCCAAACCTATGCCCTAAGCCTAATCCTAAACTCATGTCATCTAACCTAAACCTACACCTATTCCTAAATCCATTCACCTAACCTAAACCTTGACCCAAACACAAAAATTCGACCCTAAACCCGATCCCGTACCCAAAAATCCAAATCGTATGCCCTAAACCTAATCCTAAACTCATGTCACCTAACCTAAACCTACACCTATTCCTAAATCCATTCACCTAACCTAAACCTTGACCCAAACACGAAAATTCGACCCTAAACCCGATCCCGAACCGGCAAATCCAAACCTATGCCCTAAGCCTAATCCTAAACTCATGTCATCTAACCTAAACCTACACCTATTCCTAAATCCATTCACCTAACCTAAACCTTGACCCAAACACGAAAATGTGACCCTAAATCGATCCCGTACCCGAAAATCCAAACGTATGCCCTAAACCTAATCCTAAACTCATGTCACCTAACCTAAACCTACACCTATTCCTAAATCCATTCACCTAACCTAAACCTTGACCCAAACACGAAAATGCGACCCTAAGCCCGATCCCGTACCCAAAAATTCAAACGTATCCCCTAAACCTAATCCTAAACTCATGTCACCTAACCTAAACCTACACCTATTCCTAAATCCATTCACCTAACCTAAACCTTGACCCAAACACGAAAATTCGACCCTAAACCCAATCCCGTACCCAAAAATTCAAACGTATGCCCTAAACCTAATCCTAAACTCATGTCACCTAACCTAAACCTGCACTTATTCCTAAATCCATTCACCTAACCTAAACCTTGACCCAAACACGAAAATGCGACCCTAAACCCGATCCCGTACCCAAAAATTCAAACGTATGCCCTAAACCTAATCCTAAACTCATGTCACCTAACCTAAACCTACACCTATTCCTAAATCCATTCACCTAACCTAAACCTTGACCCAAACACGAAAATTCGACCCTAAACCCAATCCCGAACCCGCAAATCCAAACCTATGCCCTAAACCTAATCCGAAACTGATGTCACCTAACCTAAACCTGCACCTATTCCTAAATCCATTCACCTAACCTAAACCTTGACCCAAACACGAAAATTCGACCCTAAACCCGATCCCGTACCCAAAAATCCAAATCTATGTCCTAAACCTAATCCTAAACACATGTCACCTAACCTAAACCTACACCTATTCCTAAATTCATTCACCTAATCTAAACCTAGACCCAAACACGAGAACCAAACCCGAAACCCGATCCCGAAACCGCAAATCCAAACCTATGCCCTAAACCTAATCCTAAACTCATGTCATCTAATCTAAACCTACACCTATTCCTAAATCCATTCACCTGACCTAAACCATGACCCAAACACGAAAATGCGACCCTAAACCCGATCCCGTACCCGAAAATTCAAACGTATGCCCTAAACCTAATCCTAAACTCATGTCACCTAACCTAAACCTACACCTATTCCTGAATCCATTCACCTAACCTAAACCTTGACCCAAACACGAAAATTCGACCCTAAACCCAATCCCGAACCCGCAAATCCAAACCTATGCCCTAAACCTAATCCTAAACTCATGTCACCTAACCTAAACCTACACCTATTCCTAAATCCATTCACCTAACCTAAACCTTGACCCAAACACGAAAATTCGACCCTAAACCCGATCCCGTACCCAAAAATCCAAACCTATGCCCTAAACCTAATCCTAAACTCATGTCACCTAACCTAAACCTACACCTATTCCTAAATCCATTCACCTAACCTAAACCTAGACCCAAACACGAGAACCAAACCCGAAACCCGATCCCAAACCCGCAAATCCAAACATATGCCCTAAACCTAATCCTAAACTCATGTCATCTAACCTAAACCTACACCTATTCCTAAATCCATTCACCTAACCTAAACCTTGACCCAAACACGAAAATGTGACCCTAAACCCGATCCCGTACCCAAAAATCCAAACGTATACCCTAAACCTAATCCTAAACTCATATCACCTAACCTAAACCTACACATATTCCTAAATCCATTCACCTAACCTAAACCTTGACCCAAACACGAAAATTCGACCCTAAACCCGATCCCGAACCTGCAAATCCAAACCTATGCCCTAAACCTAATCCTAAACTCATGTCACCTAACCTAAACGTACACCTATTCCTAAATCCATTCACCTAACCTAAACCTAGACCCAAACACGAGAACCAAACCCGAAACCCGATCCCGAACCCGCAAATCCAAACGTATGCCCTAAACCTAATCCTAAACTCATGTCACCTAAACTAAACCTGACTCTAATCTTTGCATTGTAGATATGGATAAGAGTTTGATGCAAGCTAAGAATCGGTTTGACCCAGAGTATAAAGAAGGTGTTAAGGAGTTCATGGAATTTGCGAGAGATCGGGCAGATTCAGGTAATAGAATTAGGTGTCCATGCCGAAAATGTAAGAACATGATTCACAAGACATTGGACAAAGTGGAAGATGATTTGTTCATAGTTGGGATTGACCAGGGTTACACTTGGTGGATTCATCATGGTGAAGACTTCCACCAAAGAGTTGAGGCCACTGAAGTCCTTGCTGACCCAATTGTGCGTAATGACGAGGATGAAGATGTTGACGATATGCAAGATATCATTGGGGATGTGTTAAGGGGAACAATTGCGGATACTGATTTTGCAGCGACAAGTACTAGCCAGGATATTCCTCCTATGGGTGATGCCGAATCAGAAAAGTTTAGTAGGTTGTTGAGGGATGCGCAACGTCCACTCTATTCGGGGTGTCGGAACTTCTCCAAGTTGAATTTCCTTACAAGGTTACTTCATTTAAAGACAATAAATCGTTGGAGTAACAAATCGTTCGACATGTTACTTGGCTTGTTGAAAGAAGTATTACCTGAAGGTGAGACATTGCCTAAGTCTCATTACGAGGCAAAATAGTTAATGCGAGACTTGGGCCTTGGTTACATCCTCATACATGCATGTATAAATGATTGTGTATTGTATTGGAAAGAACATGAAAATGTTGAGGAGTGTCCACAATGTGGAGAGTCTAGGTGGAAATATGACGAAGCTAAGCGTAAGAAAATTCCACAAAAGGTGTTAAGGTACTTTCCATTGAAACCCAGATTACAAAGATTGTTTACGTCGAGCAAGACGGCTGAAGATATGAGGTGGCATAAGGAGAAACGCCTTCATGATGATAATACATTGAGGCATCCCGCTGACTCTGAAGCCTGGCAACATTTTGATAAGCAATATGACTGGTTTGCAGAGGATTCTCGCAATGTTCGGCTAGGTCTTGCAAGTGATGATTTTAATCCATTTGGTAATATGAGTAGCTCGTACAGTATGTGGCCAGTGATACTTATGCCCTACAATTTACCTCCTTGGTTGTGTATGAAGGAATCATTTTTTATGATGTCGTTGCTTATTCTTGGACCCAAGTCACCGGGGAATGACATTGATGTGTATCTCCGACCGTTAGTAGATGAGTTAAACGAGTTGTGGAGTCAAGGTGTCCAGACGTATGATACTTTTGCAGAACAGACGTTTCGATTGCATGCAGCGGTCTTGTGGACAATAAATGACTTCCCGGCATATGGAAATTTGTCTGGGTGGAGCACGAAGGGAAAGTTGGCTTGTCCTACATGTAGTACTGAGACTTGTTCATTGTCATTGAAGCATGGTAAGAAAACGTGTTATATGGGCCATCGTCGTTTTCTTCCGAGGGATCATAGTTGGCGCAGGAAGACGGTAATCTTTGATGGCAAACAAGATCATAGGCCACCACCGAAAGAACTATCTGCAGAAGATGTGTTACAACAGCTGAATAATATTGAAGAAGTTAGATTTGGTAAGGCACCGCACTTGAAGAAGAGAAAACGTACAGTATTGGAGTACAACTGGAGGAAGAAGAGCATTTTTTTTAGTTGCCTTATTGGAGTCATCTGAAATTACGACACAACTTGGATGTCATGCATATTGAGAAGAATATATGTGACAATGTCTTTGGAACATTGATGAACATAGAGAAGAAAACAAAAGACAGTTTTAAGGCTCGATTGGATCTACAAGCAATGGGTTTAAGGAAAGAGTTGCACTTGCAACCACATGGAAATTCATATACTATACCAGCAGCTTGCTACACATTGACAAAACTAGAGAAAAAATGTGTATGTGAATGGTTGAACAAGGTGAAATTTTTCGACGGGTATGCATCGAATATCTCTCGACGCGTCAACATTACGGACTGTAAGGTAACAGGAATGAAAAGTCATGACTGTCACGTCCTTCTGCAACGCCTACTACCGGTTGCGATTCGTGGATTCCTTAACAAGGATGTCAGTGCTACGCTGATTGAGTTGGGGATATTCTTTAAGGATTTGTGTTCGAAATCTTTGAATGTAGAGGTTATTAAACGACTAGAGAAGGATATTGTCGTAATCCTTTGCAAACTTGAAAGAATTTTTCCACCTGCGTTTTTCGATGTCATGGTACACCTAGCGATTCACTTACCGCATGAAGCGAAGCATGCAGGCCCAGTACAATATCGTTGGATGTATCCGATCGAAAGGTGATAGAACAATGATCATAAATTTTTATTCATTCCATAAACTACGTATATCCATGTTTTCATGTCCTAAACATATTGATTTTGTGTACAGATACCTTCACACATTAAAACAATATGTGAGGAATAAGGCACGTCCAGAGGGATCCATTGCTAAGGCGTACATTGATAATGAGTGCCTGACATTTTTCTCCATGTATCTTCGTGGCATAGAGACTAGATTCAACCGAGAAGATCGTAATGCCGATGCAGGGCAGGAGCATGAACAAGGACTCATATCTGTATTCGCACATAACGTCCGTCCTTTAGGATCGCCGACGTTTCAGGATATGGACTCTCGGGATCAAGCGAAGGCGCGGTGGTATGTGTTGCATAACTGTGAAGAAATAGAGTCGTACTTGGAGTAAGTCTTCGCACATAATTATTGTATATCTACAAACAGTTTTAATCTCAAAATTTCTTGCTTACAACGTACCAATTGTGTATAGCGAACACATCGAGGAGATGAAGTCCCAATACCCTACAAATTATGATCGAATGCATCAGGATTTGTTTCCAGAATGGTTTGCAAAACGTGTAAGATTAATTTACCTTCTATCTCACCACACTTACAATATTGTTGTATTGCACAATATTTACACGTAATTTTAAATGCCTAAACGTACATTTATATTCTGTACGTGATGATAGATGAAGATGTTGCGCGCTAACAACTCTTCGGATGCGTCTGATGCGCTCTACTCACTGGCGTGTGGCCGTGATAGACGTGTATCTAGATATACAGGTTGTATTGTAAACGGGATTCGGTTTCACACTGAGGAGCGTGAGAAATATAGGACCACACAAAATAGTGGTGTGGTTGTGAAGGGAACACATGAGGAGGTCGAAATTGATTTTTATGACGTTTTGACGGATATTATTGAGCTGAGTTATTGTATGAGAAAGCGGGTGTACTTATTTAAATGCGATTGGTGGGACATTGGAAATAAAAAGTTGGGAATACAGACTGATAATTACTTCACAAGCGTAAATTTATCTCGGAAGTGGTTTAAAGATGACCCATTTATCATAGCCGGCCAAGCCGAACAAGTATTCTACCTCGCTGACACCAAGTTAGGCGGCTCTTGGCACGTGGTGCAGAAAATAAAGCCCAGGAACATATTTGACGTTCCCGAAGTAGACGTTGAAGATAACTATGAAGGGAGTAATAGAACGTCGTCAGTTAAACAAGCATACCAAGAAGACATGCCATCTTGGGATAGAGGGAATGATCCAAATGTTGATATTGATGTGGTGCAATTGAATAGAGATGATGTGCCACCTGATCATGTTGATGCCTCAATCATAAATGACATTGTTAGAGATGATAACGCTTTCATCGATGACAACGTTGCAGACGATGAAGAGGAAATTCTGATCAGCGATAGTGATGGTGAAGAAGAAAGAGTCCTAAGCGATAATGATTCAGACGACGATTATTAAATGTATACAAGATTTACATGTAATTTTTCAATTCGATTAATTTGATTATTACATGTATATATATTTTACAAGTCATGATTTTTTTTCCTGAATTGACTTGTTGATAATCTACATTTACAGTTAATTCACTTTCTGATCATGTCCTCCACAAACTGGAGCGTAGCGGAAGCACGCAGCATACTTCATCAGCTGTTGCGGATGGACTTTCCGGCCCTATATTCTTCTGGTAGGGCCAGAGAGATACCCGGTCTGGTCGAGAAATGTAGGGAGGAAGACGATGACTCAGATGAAAGATTATACAATCTCAAAGAAATTTCAGACCTGATTGAGGAATATAACCGCGGAAAACTTCGTATGGAAGATGCGACATTATCACTTGCACATTTGAATGGAGTCCCGAGAGATCAGATTTCTCCTATTGTGACTGGCATGTTGGCTGTAACAATGTCGAGTGCTTCATACAGCTTGACATATACATCTGCAACGTACAATAACTTACGCAGGGAGTATTTCGGATAGTTGATCCGAAGTTGATTTGTATTACAATGAGATATATGTATTTAATATAGAATGACAATGTGTAATGGATTTTTCAACTTTTATATTCTGTTTACGGTTTTATTATATTCTGTTTACGGTTTTATTATATTCTGCTTGCATTATAGTGTAATGGTCTAATCATATTTTTATCATTTCTCTAAGCATAAGCACAAATTCACTCTGCAATGATGTTCATAAACTTGCATTGACATTGTTTAAATTTATAAGTTTGTATTTCAGATATATTCAGTCATGGCACCAGGTGGGAGATCAGGTCGTTCGCGCACTGGATCTACCCCTTCCACCCGTGATGCGACGCAGACAGCATCGACGTCGCACGGTGCATCACAGTCATCTGATCCTTCGGTTCAGCATACACCGGGCACTGCATGTAAGTCTAGACATTTATTTAGTGATTTCCGTTTATATTGTTACTTACATATATCTTTTCGCAGCAGCATCTTCTACCAGCCGACAAGGACGTGGACCCACGCATGGGTTAGTTTTAGAGCGACTTACGCGTGAGGGTAGGGTGGCGGTAGAGTTCCCACAGGACTGCCTTAGACCTGTTGGGGACAGTGCCAGATTGTTTACGTCTGAGGTCGGTGTCCTATGCCGATCTCTGATCCCCACCACCACCCCCCGTTGGACTGACGTGACAGATGATGTGCGACAGCTCATCCGTCAGCGCCTGCAGGTAAAGTTTGGTAAATTGAAATTTTCTTTTGTGAAAGTTCATTTACGGTTAAGTCCTATTGTTAATAAGTTTATTGCCTTAATTTATTATTTACGAAACTGCAGGATAAATTTGAATTCGATTTGAATGTTCCCTACATTTCTCATGCCGTCGACGACATGATTAGAGAGCGGTTCAAGGAGTACCGCGGAGAGTTGCACCAGTGGTACAAGCGGTGCAGGACACACGATGAGGCCGTACTGTCCGCACCGCCACACGTTACTACAGATGACTGGCGGATACTCTGCGAGAGATTTTCGTCGGAGGCTTTTCAGGTAATATTTACATGTACGATATCTTACGGTAACAATTAAATTGGCAATTAATTTCGCAATTAATAGAAATGTATTTTGTATAATGTGTTCAGAAAAGGAGTAGAATAAATTCTGCGAACAGGAAAAAGTTACAAGTGAACCACGTAGCTGGTTCAAAGTTATTTGTACGACATCGTTACGACATGGTAAGAAATTATTGATGATTATTAAGTTAATATATTATTTTGATTGGCATTTATTATAAGTCTTTTTTCCTTTCGATTACGCAGCGGGATTCCGTCACCGGCCAGGAGCCTGGACCAGTAGACCTCTACAGAGGGACTCACTGCCGGCAGGCGACGGGATCTTAGGTTCATCCTAGAGCCAGTGAGCATTGGGTAAAAATCTTTACTTTGTAAAATTTAATTGCGCATTGATTGATAATAATATCATTCATGTCATTTTTTATGAAATTTCATATCTTTTCATTACAGGCGGCGATGGACACCATACGCAGTCAGCCCACTCCCGATGGTAGTCAGCGGAGTGAGCCAGAAATCCTGAGCGAGGTGCTTGGCACCAGTTCTGGATATGTGCGTGGGCTTGGCCATGGTGCTAAGCTCATGGCACAAACTAGAGCTGGCTCCAGCCGATCCGTAGCTGGTGAGAGCGCTCAACGCCGAGCTGACATCGCAGAGAGAGAGGTTCAGCAGCTACGGGTCGTCGTCGATGGAATTCGGGAGCAGCTGGAGAGGCAGAGGGAGGAGGAGGAGAGGCGACAGGAGGAGCAGGAGAGGAGGATCGAGGAGTTGCGGTAGGAGCATGAGCGACGGATGCAGGAGATGTTTCAGGCTCTCGCTGCAACCCTTGGCGCCGATGCCCCGCCACCTCCGCCTTCATCTTCCTGATTATTTTTTTTAATATATGACTTTTAACTTGTATATATTTGTGTGTGGATGAATATTGTTTGTTTGTTGATATGGAATGGATTATTTGTGTATGGATGATGTAGTTTTTGTTTATTTGTATGTTTGTGGATGTGAATAGGATTCAAAATGTATAGGTTTTTTTATAGGTGTATATCAGGAATTTTCCTGAATTTTGAAAACAAATGAAACCGAGACAGGGAAAACTTTTACCGACGAAATATTTCGTAGGTAAAAGTATGTAAAATCTTTTTACCGACGAAATATTTCGTCGGTACAACATTTTTACATACTTTTACCGACGAATTATTCCGTCAGTAAAAGTTTCAACATGTTTTTACCTACGAATTATTTCGTCGGTAAAAGTTTTTTCACCGACGTATCATTTTCATTCCCGACAAACATTCATATGTTTTCCCGACGAATATTTTCGTCGGTAATGGTGTAATTATTACCTACGAAAAATTATTTCGTCGGTAAAAACCTTTACCGACGGCCTTTCTGCGACGATGTTAGCCGCGAATTATTTCGTCGGGAAAAAGATTTCCCGACGAAATTTTACTGATTACCGACGAAATCATTCGTCGGTAAAAATGGAATTTCTTGTAGTGAGGGGGCAATGTTTGAGATTGAACTCTTACTGTTGTAAACTTAACATGGCCACTGTTGTGTTTACTTTCCATCCAACCTGTTCATAAGGTCACATAGACATGTAGGAAGGGAAAACATAACTACCAGCTTGATCTAGAACTTCCATGGCCCTTAAAAAGTCTTGAACGGTAGTATTTAAATCCCCACTACTTCATGTGGTGTGGTCCACTTAATCCTTCGATATATTTCCATTTTGGGCTCACATCCTAAACTGAAATGTAAAAATAGATGAATGGATTGGATAAAAGATATAGATTACGGTGGGCCCCATGGAGCCTCTGACTTGACCATCCGTCTCTACCTAGGTCCTAGTGGGGCCAGATTGGGTGAGACCTAACCTCACCCAAGAGTGCAGTTCTTACCATGGGGTTGAAGTGGGGTCACCTTGATGTATGTATTATGTATCCACGCCGTCCATGCATTTTTTTCAGATCAGTTGAAGGCATTATCTCAAAAAAATAAAGCAGATCCAATTATCAGGTGGACCATACCATAAGAAGCAGTAGTGATTGACCATTCTACTATTAAAAATTTCTTAGGGCGCATATTAGTGTCTTTGTGGTGCTTATTTACCATCTAATTTGTTGATAAGGTCACATAAGCTGGATGAAGGGAAAAAAAAAAAAAACAAATATAAGCTTGATCTAGAACTTCTGTTACCCATTAATGGTCAATCAATATTGTTTCATATGGTATGGTCCACCTGATAATTGGATATGTTTCATTTTTTGGATAATGTCATAAAATGATCTAGAAAAACGGATGGACAGCGTGGATACATACTACATACATCAAGGTGGACCCCATGGTAAGGGTTGCATAGTCTTGGGTTAGGCCAGGGTCTAACCTAATACACTCTCATTTTGGTGTGGGTAGTATCCAATCTGCCCATAGATGGGGATTTCCTATGGAAGCCTTTCCCAGCGAGTTCTCGTGCAAAGAACTTAGGTGGGCCCACCGTGATGTTTGTGAGAAATCTACCACGTCCATCCATTTTGTGAGCTCATTTTAGGACATAAAGAGAAAAGATGAGCCAGATCCAACACTCAAGTGGGCCGAAAACAAGAGGATTGAACGTCCACAGTTGAAATATTTGTGGGCCACAGAAGTTTTGAACCGGGCTAATATTTGTGTTTTCAATTCATCCCAGTCGGAATGATGTTAGGAACAGTATGGATGGCATATAAACATCACTGTTGACCCCAAGGAGATTTCAACGGTAAGAATTTCCCTACCCACTTTTTTTCTTTAGTGCGGCCCACTTAAGTCTTGGATCCATTTCATTTCTATTCTCATGTCCTAAAATGAAATAACAAAATAGATGGACGGGGTGGATTTCTCACAAACATCAAGGTAGGCCCCACCTAGGTTCCAAGGCAGGAATTTCTTGCGGAGAAGGCTTCGCGCAAAAATTGGCGTCCTCCACGCCCTATTATATGTCCAGTTGGACAAGTTCTGTGGGATTGGCCATGATGGATGTGTTTCATCCATGCCGTCCATATATTTTTGTAGCTCATTTTAAGGCAAGGTCCCAAAACCCATGCAGATCCAAAGCTCTAGTGGACCACAACTCATAAAACAGTGGAAATTCGTTCAAAAACAAAAAGTTTAGGGGGGCATTCCTCCCCCCCCCCCCCCCCCCCCCCCCCCCCCCCCTCCGTGGCTCCGCCCCTGACCACGTCCACGTCTATGGGATGAGGCATAGGCCCTTGAACGGCAGTTCTGAATATCATGACCAGTCCGATGACAATAAGCACACCACTCTTTACATTGTGCGACAACATGACCTACCTTGTTACAACCACAACACGTTAAAGGTGAACCTCAGTTGTTAATATAGGTGAATGATGCGTGTACAAGATCTAATGATCTCGAAGAATGAGAAGTGGAAGATAGAACCTTCAGGCACTGTTCCTCGACCAGGAGGTCATCAATAACTGAATTCAACGAAGGCGGAGGGTTGCGATTCAGAAGTGTAGCCCGACAATGTTCAAATTCCAGCCGCAGCTTCATAAGAAACTGCCAAACACTTGCATTGTCGCGCATAGTTTAGAAAATCTAAAAATCATGAGGAAACTCAGGATCCATCATTGTCATCTTTGTCTAAATTATAACTATCTCAGAGTAGAATACCTTAATAAATTTGTTACCCTAAGTCAGGTGCACGAGATCCTGTACAGATGATATAAATGGACTGCATTACTCTGCTGGTAAATCACCTGAAGGTGATCCCACATTGCCTTATCGGTGCGATGTGGAGTGAGAACAATAGCAATCAACTTGTCAACCAAGTTAATAATCCAAGTGATGATCCATCAATTTTTCATCTCCCAATCAGCATGTTTTCCGATGTCGGTAAACGAGGGGGGCGAAACAGATCCATCAATAATCCCCCATAACACTCGACCCTTAAGAAAACTCTAAAGATGGATGGACCACAAGTTGTAGTTGGTACCATCAAAACCACACTGTGGGTCATCCACCCTAAAAGGAATCCTTGTCCATACCTCAGGGATTGGTGGCGGCAGGGGGCAAGAGCGTGCACTGACAGTAGCAGGGATGGGATAGGGAGGCTGGTGTGTGTGCAAGGTAGCAAAGATGCGACAGAAAAAGGGCACGGCTAGATTGGGGCGTGCGGGGCAGTGACGCGTGGGCAGAGGCACACGGGGTAGGGGCATATGGGTTGAAGGGGGTAGTGGTGCCGGATCTAGATGGGGAAGGGGTTGTCGGATGTGTGTGGGTTGCCCAACAGAAGGGGACAGAGGGGCAAACAGAGTCATATCTAGATGAGGGTGCTGAAGTTGGATGAAGCGGGTAGCGGTACCATCGGTTGTGGAGGATCTGGATGGTGGTGCGCCGGATCTGGATGGAGGTGCCGAATCTCATTAAGATCGCCAAAATGGTGAGGTGGGTTGCCGAATCTGGCCTAATGCTCACCAGAAATGAAGAAGAAGATCCAATGATCTGTACCCCTTTGATACCATGACAATCCAGGGAATTCTAGAGATTGTGGAGAATTTTCTTCTCGAGTTTTCTATATTCAACTGACCCCAATGAGGGTGAATATATAGAGATGTACAACCTAGCATATCATACAATGAGAACCAATGCTATACATAGAAGACCAGTGGGGCCAGTGGGCCCCATTACTATAGACATCCTGTTGTGCCTTCCATCATGTCTTACAAAATCATGTTGATCATAATGGTATAGTCACCTTGTGAGCGAGTCAAATCAACAATTATTACTCTTATGAACACCTAAAAATTCCCAAGGAATATAGAGCCCTCTCTCTCCGCTTTCATAAAGAGGAGTAAAAGATAACTTTCAAAATCAACAATTATTACTCTTATGTGTGATATGCATATTTGTTTTAAAAAAAATAACCATCAATATCCTTCTTCATGACTTCTTCAAGTGATAAAAGATTTTTAACTCTGTCAGCCAATCATAAGAATCTTCTTAAATTACGGAACATTAAAAATATATAAAATAAAATAAAAATCGGCATAAAAGTGATAAAGCGTACGCAAATCCTAGTTTTGGGAGGTCTTTTGCTTATGTGTGGCCCACAATCTTCCCAAACTAATACATATTTGCTAGATATCCTCCGGAGACTTGTGGGGATGCTAAAATATTTCTCAGAATTTCGAATTGAACAAGGACAGGAAGGAGAGTGTGTGCATATTTACAAAAACGCCCCATCTTAAAAGTTGTCTATTAAATTAGCTCTAACTTGCTCATTCAATGTTGGATTTACTTGTTCTTGGACTTACCTGAGAGCTCATTAATAAAATTTCAAATAAGGCTAATGCCACATCATTTCAATGCCCTTTGATACTCTAGAAGTGGGGCGTAAGTTTCTGCATAAGATCATTTGGACAGATAGTTATACCATGAGGCCAACGTGTAATCTAATGTGGGGTCTGATGAGACTTAAAGTTAATCCTAGTTGTGAGGGAACATGGCCCACCTCACGTTGATCTCTTTTTCAAATTTGTTGAGCTCAAGTGGTCCAGAAGCTCAGAACAATCTAGACCATTGAATTTGCCTACCCGTGTCATATACTTAAATCTTTATAAGAAGCATCAGTAATCTTCAATCTTAGCTCAATCCAAATGATCAAAATAGGAATTTTCGAATTAAAGACATGAGTCTTTGAAGTAAAATCACGAGCGATCTAAAGACCAACGATGGAGATTGACTTGGACCAAATGCTTACTCCATTTTGTGAAAGGATGTCATATCACCATTGTAAATTCACACGTTTTACATGTGTGAATCATGTCATGCTTAATAATCGACTTTCCACTGACAAGTCTCTTTCAAAACATGCTTTCGCTTTAGTCAGCCAATCTCATATGCCATAAAAAGAAATCTACAAACAGAGAATTTCTCAAAACAGGAGAATTCTTTTGTCAAAGTGATAAGCAGCTTTCTTTGCTCGAGCATTGTTGCTACCATCATTCTTTGATATGATTCTACATCCATCATTAGTAAATATAAACTTAGAGCCTTGATCTATAAGTTACCCTATCGACATGATTTTTTTATAGCTTTAGAAAATTGAAGATATTCAAGAGATGCTTGATGTTCCCAATATCTTGTAAGGTGATGATATCTTTACATTAGAATTCAAGTGTAGTGTTATCCCAGTGATAAAAGCTTAACATATTTGATGTTAACTCTTTATTAATGAAGAGATCTCCACTTAGTCTCATGTGATTCATGTATGACAAATCTATAAATCACTCATCACCACCTAATTTTTAAGATTGCATTAAATATATAGCCTCTCTAGTCTTTTCTTCATCATCATTTGCTTATTTTCAACTATGGTGTTTTTTAGATTAAATCTCCTCTTCTTAGTATAGTGGCCAAATCTTCCCCTATATAACAATAAAGTTGATTTTAGTCTGAACCTCTCTGAGAGTTTCCTTGCTCGTTGCTAGTAGTGGATGATGGTCAGGTTTGATAACAACTAATTGTAAGTGATTTTATTTTGAGGATACATTCCTGATCCATGTCCTTTCCCCATTCCATGTTGTTTTATGTTGTTTGCAAAAACAGAAAAATAAATAAATAAATAAATAAAAATAAAAAAAAGTCATTTCTAGTGTCCACCTTTTTAGAACTCATAGTCTGTTGAGCAGCAATCTATTGAGCAGCAATCTACTTTCCCCAAACAAGGGAGAGAGCATAAATACAACCTAAGGGACAATTACAAGAATGCCCTTTCACATAAGAGAAAGACCCAACATGGGTCTAAGGGCAGAAATGGAATAAAATATAATATACAAGAAGGGGTAGGGGCCCCACAAGCACGACCATCCAGCCGTACGGCCCATGAGACAGGGCAAGACTAACACCCCCACTCAAACTGATGCAGGTCGTGGACAAGTAGCAGTTTGCTAATAAGGAATGACGAGTAAAAGGTAACGTCTTAGTAAGAATGTCAGCTATCTGATCCTGGGACGCCACATGGGGAAGAGAAATAAGACCAGACTGATATTTCTCGCAAATGAAGTGACAATCAACCTCTATGTGTTTCGTCCTCTCATGGAAGACAGGGTTGGAAGCAATCTAGACCGCACTCAGGTTATCTATATGGAGAGGAGTTGGTGACTGAGGGGGAAGACCAAGATCATCGAGAAGCCCATGAAGCCACACAATCTCACTACAGGCAACGGACATCGCGCGATATTCAGCCTCAATGCTAGATTTCGAAACTGTAGCTTACTTTTTGCACTTCCAAGAAATAAGGGAGGAGCCAAGAAAGACGCAATAACCAGTAGTGGAACGGCGAGAGACTGCACAGCTAGCCCAATCAGCATCAAAATAAGCTCGAAGATCTAAAGGGGAGATGGAAGGGAAGAACATAGACCTATCCATTGTGCCACGCAAGTACCTAATAATCCGAAGGACAGCGGTCAGATGGAGTGTTCGAGGAGCCGAAACGAACTGACTAATGACTTAGACAGCATAAGCAATGTCAGGACAAGTTATCGTCAAATATACCAAACCTCCTACCAAGCAACGGTAAAGAGTAGGTTCCCCGAGTAAGTCACCATCATCGTGGCCATACTGAACATTCAGCTCCATGGGGGTCTGAACAACTTTCTGATCTGTCAATTGAGCCAAGGCAATGAGGTCCTTGGTATACTTGCGCTGTCCAACAAGGAGCCCACGGTCAGATCGTGAGACTTCAAGGCCTAGGAAGTAGGTAAGAAGGCCTAAATCCTTCATCCGAAAGGAGGATTGCAGGACCTGCTGTAACGCTTTAATGGTCGAGGGATCACTGTCAGTCAATAAGAGATCATCCACATATACTAGAACAATGACAATGCCACGGGTGGTAGTACGAGTAAATAAGGAAGGATCATGTCCACTCTGAAAGAATCCAGCACCAACAACGACATCACGAAAGCGCTGGAACCAGGCACGAGGCGCCTGCTTGAGACCATACAAGGCCTTCTTCAGTCGCCAATCCATATCACCAATAGTCGTATCCGAACCTGAAGGCAATCGCATGTAAACTGTCTCGAGAAGATCGCCATGAAGAAAGGCATTCTTCACATCCATCTGCGAGATGGGCCAAGCACGAGAGGAGGCGACTGTAAGAAGGGTGAAAACTGTCTTCATCTTCACCACAGGAGCAAAAGTCTCGTCATAATCAATTTCATACTCTTGTTTATATCCTTGGGCAACTAGCCTCGCTTTGTAACGGTCCAAGGAGCCATCGGATTTTAACTTTACAGAGTACACCCACTTGCTACCAATAATAGGGCTCCCAAGCGGGGTGTGGAACAAGCTCCCAAGTATGATTTTCAGCCAAAGCGCGAAGTTCCTCGGCCATAGCCTCCCTCCAACAACTCCGAGATGCAGCCTGAGAGTAAGTGGTGGGAATAGAAAAAGAATCCAAGGTAGAAGACATTACAGGCATAGAATAAATCAACCGATCAGGAGCCCTATGAGGACGGCTAGAATGACGTACCAAAGAAGTATCAGCAGTAGAGGATACAGTGAGAGTGGCTAAAGGAGGAGGATCCAGATCGGCAGTAGGGGAAGTAGTGGGAGTGGCCGGAGGAGGAGGTTATCTTGATCGCCAAGAGTAGACCTGCAAGGGACGAGAGGACACAGGAGATGCAGAAGGAATGTCAGGAAAAGAAGTCAAGCCAGGAGATGAAGGTGGAGGAGTGGAAACAGTCGAAGAGGCGTGAAACGGAATATGTTCCAGGAAGACAACATGACGAGACACCCGAATGCGACAGGGAACCAGATCATAGCCCCAAAATCGTTTTTGGGTTTCCCCAAACCCCAAGTACATTCATCGAATGGACTTCAGTGAAAGTTTGTGACGTGCACGCGCAGCAAGATGGACATAACACACACAACCGAAAACACAAAATATGGAATAATTAGGATGGGAACCGTAGAGAACAAAGTATGGAGAAGTATTCTCATGAAGCTTCGTAGGCATGCGGTTGATCAAGTAGACAGAATGTAACATAGCTTCGGCCCAAAAAGAACACGGGACATCCGTGTCAGTCATCAAGGTATTTGCAGTCTCAACAATGTGACGATTTTTTCGTTCAGCAACTCTGTTCTGTTGGGGAGTATCAGGACAGGTAGTTTGATGGATAATCCCGTTATTTAGAAGGTAAGTACGGAAGGCCAGAGAGAACATACTCGCCTCCTGAGTCAGAGCGGAGAGTCCTGATTTTCATTTCAAATTGAGTGTCTACCATAGAAACAAACTGTTGAAAGATGGCAAAGACATGTGCTTTGGAGTGCATAAAATAGATCCATGGGTAGCGAGCAAAATCATCAATGAAAATAACATAATAACATAAACTTGACATGGATAAAATAGGTGAAGGTCCCCAGACATCAGTATGAACAAGCTCAAACATAGAAGAAGAGTGGGATACGCTTAATGAAAACGGAGCACATTTACTTTTTGATAAGCAACAGGAATGACAAGAGAGATCCAAAATAAATTTGTTAATATTCAGTTTATCCAACATCCCCGAAGAAAATAAACGAAGCAACCGGTCAGAATATGGATGACCAAGACGACAGTGCCATAGTCTCCACTTCCGGTTGGCTAACAAAATCTCAGTATCAGATGGCGCAAAAAAACTCTTGGCTGGTGTCACAGATTGATCAAACTCCAGCATGAATAGACGTCCACTCCTCCTACCCTTCCCAACCACCTTCCCCATCGCCAGATCCTGCACAAAGCAACAATCAGGAAGAAACATGACTAAAGAATTGTTAGCCATAAGTTGACCCACGGAGATCAAATTAGAGGAAAGTTGAGGAACATGAAAGACATCACGAAGAACAAACTTCCTATGGGAAGAAGGAGAGAAAGTCAATGAACCAACAGAACACATGGGTAACCGAGACCCATCAGCAGTAGAGATAAACTGAGTACCATTGTATGGCCGGAGATCACGAAGATGGGAGGCATCACTAGTCATGTGATTCGAAGCACCAGAATCAAAGAACCATGAAAGCAGATGTGGCTTACCTGACAGACCTGCAGCTAAAAGGGCTTGCACGATCTGCTGAATCATCTCGGGAGTCAAAGGTGAGGAGGAGGAGCTGGCATTGTCACTCGCGATAGGCTCTGTAATCGAAGAAGTAGAAGTGGCTGTAAATGCCCGACCTCGGCCATGACCATAGTCACGATCACGGCCATCACGACCACGTCCCAAGGGGGAAGCATAAGCCTTCGTCCGACAATCGATAAGGCCATGTCCAGTCCGTCGACAATAAGCACAAAAATCTCGGCATTGAGAGATGACATGGACTAATTTGTTACAGCCATGGCATGTCACACTGTTCGAGCCACGACGATTGGATGAAGTGGAAGCCGCTAGTACCATATCAGAGGAAGAAGAATATTGAGGTGAGGTAGAAAGAACCTTTAACCTCTGCTCTTTAGCCAACAGGTCATTGAGAGTAACATTCAGAAAAGGAAGAGGACTGCGATTGAGAAGAGCAGCTCGACAATGCTCATACTCCGGTCGCAACTTCATAAGGAATTGGCGAACCCGCATGCGATCCCTCATATCGGGAAATATCTGAAAATCAGTGGGAAACTCAGGATCCATCATCGCCATTTCCGTCCAAATGGCCATCATCGCTGAATAAAATTCCTGAATGGTCCTGTCACCTTGATTAATATGGGCTAGATCTTGTTCCAAACGATAGAGACGGGCTTCGTTGCTCTGTTTATAAACTATGTTGAGGTGATCCCACATCGCTTTGGCTGTACAGTGTGGGATCAGGCCAACAGCGATCGTCTTATCAACGGAATCCAGGATCCAAGTAATGATGCGCCCATTCTTCATCTCCCAATCAGCGAGTTTGTCTAAATCAGTAGACGGAGGAATCGGAAAAGTGCCGTCAAACAGGCCCCACAACCCCCTACCTTTAAGAAAGTTTTGAAAATGGATGGACCATAACCCGTAGTTGGTGCCATCAAAACTACATCGAGGGGCATCAAGCCCGATAGTTTTCTTTGTCCATAGCAATAAAAAAAGAGTAGAGATAAGAGAATGAAGGGAGCCTCCTTGAATATGTGCTGGCCAAGGGATCTTCAGTTGCTCGACGGGTCTCCGAATGAAATGGAGAGGCTTTGGACAGATTACGGGAACCAAGCCTGCAGTTGACAGAGCTACAAATCAAGCACGAGAGACAGATCTGATGGAGCTATGTGATCGGACGGAGCTTTCACATGGTCAAACGGAGCTTGCACGTGGTCGAACGGACCTTGCTGAGGAGCTGACAGAGGAGCTGTTGAAGCAGAGGAGCTACTGGGCAAACGGAGCTTGCTGACGGACGAACGGAGCTGCTTCTAATGGCTGGAACCTTACTCTGATACCATGATAGTCTGTTGAGCAGCAATCTACTTTCCCCAAACAAGGGAGAGAGCATAAATACAACCTAAGGGACAATTACAAGAATGCCCTTTCACATAAGAGAAAGACCCAACATGGGTCTAGGGGCAGAAATGGAATAAAATACAATATACAAGAAGGGGTAGGGGCCCCACAAGCACGACCATCCAGCCGTACGGCCCATGAGACAGGGCAAGACTAACAAGAACAACTATAGGGCTCCAAATTTCTATTTGCTAGAAGTACTTCTCTTTACTTTAGCATGCTCATCATTACCTCCTTAGATGGCTTAGGCTTTTGAATTGAAAACTCTCTTTGTAGACTTTCTGAGATGATATCACTAGTTGACTATCAATGACAATTCCCTTAATTTGATCCCATAGATCATTAACTTTTTTTTCAGAAAACTCTACTATAGAGTTCCTGACTTGCTTGACTATATTTCTAATTCCAAAATGCTTGCTGGTTGTTATCTTGTATGTAAACATTGGACAAATGATGTCATGTGCCTTTCACCAAACTGAATTATCTAAAGTACTAAAGCACACTGAATTCAAATAAATTTGATAGCACTATAGATCCTTACAATTAATTTTTTTATACAATTTGGTGTTCAAGTTAACAAACTTTCAATTTCGAACTGCGGCCATCAAGGATATCTCTAAGACATTGGCCAAAGAATAGCTTTGTAGCCCTCATTGTCCATTTCCCATGGTTCTTCGTCATAAGAACTTTAAAGACAACAGAACTCGATGTCAACATAATGGAGCTCACCAACACCGAGAAATTGTGGAGCAGAAGTTATAGAAATTCGAAGAAGAAAATTTAATAAATGGAGGGGAAGGCGGCAAGTTCAAAAGGTTTCCATTAACAAAGCAACACTAGTAGCTACGTACCCATATGTCCAACCAACAGTACTTAGATTTGATTTTCGTAATTGAAACTAAACCTGAAAACAATACTCTATACTAAGTTAGATGAGATGGTTAGATACCAAGTAGGTCCAGCAGTTCTCTACTGATGCATTGTTCTGCTACAAGGGCTGCTTGTTTCATGGTTGGATAGTGGTTCTCAGTGTGTATGGGCAAGGTTCTGCTGCCCTCTCACACTGGGCATAGCTAGTATTATTCCATATCAGTAAAATTTTAGGTAGTGGGCTCCCACCTATTCGTGAAAATAGGAGAAAAGAGAAAATGAAAAGAAAAACTCAATAGTAATTTGAACTATTTAGCAAACTGGTATTCTAAACACACTAAGATATCTCCAGATTATTTAGAGGATTACTTACCCATCAAGACATTTCTTTTGTAAAACAAAGAAACAAGATTTATTAAAACAGAAAGGGCTATACAACAGAGAATACATTTGGGCATGCCCACAGCTCCAAGAAACTCAACTGGGCCCGCCTATCATATGCCCCAAGACCGCCCGACTAGAAAGCTAAGTCAGACCCCTACCCTCTCTCAGCATTGGAGACGTCTGCCTTAGATTTGGCCCTCATGAATGAAGCCCAGATACTCTTACTGCCAGCGTATTTAACTGACCAGCCTAGCTTCATGCATAGAGCCTTCATTACATATTTCAGCCTTTTGATGCCCAGGCCTCCTGATTTCGGCAATGAGAATCATTTTCAGCTTGTCCAATGATGCTTTCTCCTCCCATCTTCCCAGCCCCAAAGGAAGTCCGACAAACCTCTCTCCAGGATTGAAAAAACCTGCACAGGAACGTCTGCTGCTGCCAAAGTATGGACTGGAATGCTTCCCAGGACATGGTTGATCAGAACCCCTCAACCCACTTGGGACATACACCTCCCCTTCCAGCCCGCTGTTCGATTTCGGATTATTTCTATTAGCGGCTGAAAAAACAAGACCTGGGATCTGCCTTTGAAGATAGGGATACCCAAGTATGTGAAGTGAGTTGCAGTTCTATATAAAACAGTGTGCAAATAGCAGATGGGAAATGAGTGGGCAGCCTTGGCACATCTTGAAAGACTGGAAAAATCCCCTTTCGACTAGCCCCCTGAAACCACAGCTAAATGCTTCAGCTGCAAGGATAAACAGACTAGGTGAGATTGGGTCTCCATGGCGTAGCCCCCGAGACAATTTGAAGAAACCTGACGCTTCTCCATTGACTAAAACCGAAAACCAGCAATTTCCCCAACATCTTTCCACCAGGTTAACCCATTCTTGGCTAAAACCAAACTTTAGAAGCACTGCTTCGAGGAACATGAAAACAGTATTTCTCATACAAACTTAAACATGGATTACTTGTGAACACTAACAATCTAACCTCTGACTATATTCAACAAAATATTCTCATTTTAATTCAATTCAGTTCCACAATGCACTTGAAGAACTGGTTGAAGCTTACTGGCCCATCTTCACATTCTAAACATTGTGTGGCCCACGCGTTCCTATGGATCCCAACTATTCATTAGACATGCAAACCCCTCGTTGAATTTTTTTTAGCCCAAAAATTGGGATAGTCTACTCATCAGCTAAGCCATATCAAGACAAAGGATTAGATAGATAGAAGAAGGAAATCAAGGGTCGAGATCCATGTTTGGGATGTATTCCCCAAGAGGGTTGCCTGATGAAATTGTTGTTAGCATTTTCCCTTTAAGGCGGGCCACTTGCGGCACACATGTACGGAAGGCTTTAACAGGTTGGATATCTGGTGGGGGCTACAGATTATGGTCATACATGTGTACTATAGGCACTAGGATACCCAAACTCATGCATGTGAAGAATTTTTAGGAAACATTGAATTAGAGTGAAGGGATGGAAGTTTCCATTTTTATTGATGAATTCTGAAACACATGCCCCCTTTCACACACACACACACATAGGTCTTGGTTCCCTCGCCTAGCAGGGTTCTGAGAGATCATGTCCCCATCTACAGCTTTTGTGGCTTGAGAACGAGTGAATCTCAAGGAAGATCAGATAACCACCTTCATTAACAAGCAACGCAATGGAATCAGGTATGCTGGCTGATTATTTGTTGATCTCTTCATGTAATGGTGTATGCGATCCAGTATAATCAGAAAGCAATAAGGATACACTTGTAGGATCCCCCACACATTCAAATGCTTTGATGCTAAATAGCACTCCTTCCAACTTAGGTGGCACAAAATAGATATTTTCACTTCTAAATCTAATCCATTCAAAAGTAATAGTCATACAAGATACATCTAGGCTAGAAATTTCTGTTCCTTTTACTGTCCGACAACCCACCATATAGGTGCTCTTTTTTTTAAGTGAAAAAAAGCAAGAACCCGTTAACCATAGAGATATGCTAATTCCAGACGGCTGGTCCTCAAGTTCTGAACACAAGCGCATGACACATGCCAATGCAATACATGTGATTGCATGACCATGTGCCGAGTGCAAGTCATCCTCATTAACCTTCTAGGGCCATGATTGCGATCATTTATAGACCAGTGGGCCCAACTTAGAGGCCCCACAATTATGGGCCCACATTTAATCCAAATTATTTGTTTATTTGGGAGAGCAAGTGTGCCATAGTATTTAGTTCAATTATCTACTGTGTTTGGTCGTCATCATAGTTCTAAAACTTGGTGACTCGATACTTGGCTGAGTCAACTCGACTCGATAGGATTTTGAACCAAGTAGCCAGCGAGTTGTCACCATAACTCATTGGTGACCTAGACTCGGCCGAGACTCATCTGAACTCATCAAGTTGGCTCACTGACTCAGTAGAATCAACGCGACTCAGCATGATTTGAACCGTACTCTCAGGGCGTTGACACAACATGGCATGACTTTGAACCCCTGACCTTCTTAGAGAATCGACTAACTCTACCAACAAGCAATGTGTTCCATTTTCAACCATTCATGTCAATTTTTATATTCACAACCTATTGAATAGCACTTGTTACTCAAATATTCTTGTTAAGCTAATAATTTAAATATCGATTCTAGTCTTCAATTAGACCTGACCCGGCTGGACATCAAGTCAAATCGGGTTTTCGGGCTTTTGAATCTGGGTGTCATCGTGATTCCAATCACCATGAATCTGAGTCACAACTACTGTTTGGATTGTAGAAGTGGCCATTCTTTTGCATTAGTAGCCATCTCTTGTTGCTTGATAATTTATCGATTGTAGTAGCTGCATTGATGCTCGTGGACTGTAGTATTGTTTGGATCACCCTCATAATTAATCCATGAATATAGATAGTAATATAAAGGGCTGATTGATTGAGATTGTTCGTCTGGCTAAGGTGCTGAGACATATGACTGTTGTCAGAAACAGATCTGCCATATATAGTGTCTGTCGTTCTGTTTCAAGGCCATTGCTTGGGCAGTTTTCTGATTCTTTGATTGAGGCCCTGATCGAGGCTGTTTTTGGTCTCTTTGAACGATTGTCACAATCGTGCTCTCCGTCTGTTTGGGCTTAAGTTTTGGGTGCATTTCCATTGCATATTAGAGGTCAATTTGAGCCATGCATAGTTCAGTCAGGCCTAACACATCTTAGTCAAGGCCACTGGGTGTTTCTTAGGCATAGTGACCATTAAGATAATGAACATCATCGGCCTAATGAAGTGGCTAGACATGCTAAAACTTAGTGACCTAGCTTGACCCAATTACTCATCTCTAACTTGAGACTAAGAAAGTTCATTATGGGCATTGAATTTGGGTGCAATCTTGTGTCTATGAAGTGGAGAGTAGAATTGGTTGTATGTTCCACTAACGTGGTGGTAATTGAGGAAGCTAGTCAGTCTTAAATTCATGGGGTATGATATTCGATGTTATATCATGCATTAAGGATCGGTAAGGTGCAGTCTATCTCCATATGAACGGTATTCACCAGTCCATCATTTGGTGGCAGGGTGGAGAGTAGAATTGGTTGTATGTTCCACTGACGTGGTGGAAATTGAGGAAGCTAGTCAGCTCTTAAATTCATGGGGTATGATATTCGATGTTATATCATGCATTAAGGATTGGTAAGGTGCAGTCTATCTCCATATGGACAGGTATTCACCAGTCCAATGTTTGGTGGCCGACAGAACCTTCTACCGGAGATTGACCGTTGATATATGGTCCGAGTCATTAATTCCTTTCTATTCATTACTATCTTTTAACCAGACATGATGAGTTGGATGGTGATGACAACATGACTTCAGAGGATTCATCTTGCTACAAAGGTCTTTGATCTATTGGGCCATGTCTTTGGTTTTCAATGGACCCCATGCTGAAAAAAACCACTCGTATGTTCGATATTGACTTGAATTACACATCGTGGTCATGCACTTAGTTTCTCACCAGGTTTAACATGCAAGACTGTCATTCTGGGTGATCTACTTGACTGCCCCATCAATTAAATAAGGGTTAGCATGATTCTCACAAGATAAGTCTTTTAATTCATGCTTTTCAGGATATTTTTTCCTAATGTGAGTCTTAAACATTCAGGTCACAGTTATGATCATCGTTTTGATTCCCTTCCAAATCAATAGCATGATACAGCTTATTTCTTCCAATTTCTGAAAAGCGTATCAAGATCACCTTCGAATATATGGACATAGACTAATGCCCTAGGAGAAAATCAACCTGCTAAACCAATTATTTCAAGATTGGCCACCACCTACCGAAGTGGCCAAATATGAAGAGTGACAATGATCCAATAGGATGATTTTATTAATTATGAAGCATTTCATCTCTAATAATCTATCCAGGGGAAAATTCCTGCAATCTAGTAGCCAAACACCCTCCAACTGAACACAAGAGGTTAACTCTCTTTCTTAAAACTCATGAATTCTATTACATATCTTAGAACTTGATTACAATGCTCAATGTAGATCTTTTATACAACTCAACACAATTTATAGCTCAATAACCTCTACTAATCTCCAACTAATCACTATGAATATTCACCTAGAAATCACTTAGAAACTCTAATACAGCCACCAAGTAACTAATCACAAGAAACAAAATGCAAAACCAACTGGTTTTCCTGTCCAAATGAACAAACTATTTCAAACTACAAAATAGAGGAGGCCCATTGGCTGTCATGGATACGATTTTTTCTAGCCAGGGACCCAACCCATTCAATAGCGGTCCTCTCTGGGTGGCAAAAAAACTATTTCCCTTTAGCCAGTGAGACCTAGCTGACACAATGAACCAGCTGATCAATGCCATGACAGCAAAATACACTTGCGTCGCTCCACAACTTACATGCGAAGATATGTACACCAATGGCCCACACATACCTTCACCCTTTGCAAGCTTCAAAATCTAAAATGAGGATCATAAAGTTGTGAATACCAGGAAGTAAAAGAAGAACATTCAGGAGGAAACAAGGAGCCATGCACCATAAAATGGCCTATCATCTCAAAATCTGAAGATGAGTTTCAGCTGCAAGTGGGTCCCAAAAGAACCCAAAAAATTGCTGAACGGATTTCCTATGCATGTACAATTAGTACAAGCTCAACAAGTTCATATCCAACCTCGTAAGGGGGAGCTGAATCCGTACAACTCCTAAATCTTTTTTCAACTCATGCATGATTATAGAAGAGTTTTGTTGTCTTCCTGAACTTCTTGATGATGCTAGCTTTTGTAGGGAAATGTTATTTATTGGCCAAATCCACTAGTTATTGATATGACACTATGATCCCGCCTTGGTAGCTCTAATCTAGGATCCAAAATGTATTATTCGAGGACCGATCTCCCATGGGAGGTCAGGAGAATTCTCTCTTGATAGATCAGGTATTGGACCTTTGAGAAGGTGGTGAAGATGGCTCTCTGTTTGCTCCCATGGGTGGCTGATGTTGGGTGAGGCCTGTTTTGTAAGGCCTGCTGTTGGTGTTAGGCTGCTGGTGTTACCGGCTATTGTGGGAGTCTCAGCTGCTATGGAGTTGACCTTCTGTTGAAAAGGCCGTGGTTGCTAGATTGTTTTTGTCTTCTGCTACCCTCTCCGTGGATTTAGCTGCAGCCCTGTTTGGCTGCGCCATCCTAAGTTCTAAATTGGTCCCTGCTGCTGAGAAGATTCACTTCACATCATCAGCTCTGTAGGTTGTTGGAATTTCTACAGGTTGCAGGCCAATCAGGTTCTCTGTACTAAATTTGGCTAGGTGTTCTTTTGCTATTTTACAGGATAGGCACGGCCCGGGCTTTTTTTGTGGTGCAAGCCTGAAAGATTGTACCGTTTTGGCAAATCAACAAAGTTAAAGTGCGTAAAAAATGGGTAGACAAGATTACAGAGGAGAGTAAAAATAAAAAAATAAAAGTTGAGTTGACCTGAATCAAGGTTCAGGCTGTGTCAGTTGCCAATATTGGAACTGGGACATGTGCTGCCATGGATTGCAGTAATCAAAGATCAAATAGATGGGATTGCTGCTGTGGAAGAAACCTCTGCAGCTGCAGAGTATCACAGGGCAGCCAGGAAAGACAGTTCACACCTGTTTTCTGCAAGTGGCCAAGCTAAACAGGTTTGGACTCATTTCGGCAAAAAAATTTGCATTCATGTCATCAACAATTAATTACCCTCCAAAGATTTTTGCACTAGACCCATCTTGGAGAATCCTCACTAGCCTTTAGAACGCTAGGGGGAATTGCTTCTTGTATCATTCCATGGGAGATTTGGTCGGCATGGATGAGTTCAAGTTGTCTTATGCTTGTTATATTTGTTTGTTTTGGCAGTTGATGGGACAGATTGGATGTTGAGTTTGGTACTCGTTGGATGGATGCTAGCGGCATGCCTTGGTGCAGCAGGATGCAGTCTGTTGGATGCACTGTTGCAGGGTTGGCTGGTATGATTGAAAGTTAGTTTTTTTTTTTTTTTTTTTTTTTTTTTTCTTTTTTTTTAAAGAACAAGAAGAAGAAAGCAACGGTTGAGCTCATGAGGGACATGAAATGGGCATGACCCATCACTCATTGTCTTATACTAGAGAAACCTTCATAGAAGAGAAGGTGCCAATTTGGTAGGTATGTGAGAATGTGCATAGAAACTTCAGGAAGAATGTTTCTCATGTCCTTTGTAATTATTAGAAGAAAATGGGAAGTGATAGGGTGCTTTGGTTGTACCACAAAAAAAAATGATATGACACTATTCAACTGTAGTTAAATCGTCTTGATTAGAGGCCATATGATCTTGATGCATGACCCATGATCGAGTTCTTTGAGAACAAATCCTAAGTTTCGATGAGGCGTTGACCTGAAACTCTAAAAATAAAGAGCCATGTTTTACTAAAAATGATGCAACGCTTTATGTCCCCTGACCACATTTTCATCCATCCCATATAGTAAAAATTGTAGGACCAATCTTTAAAGAACTACTTGCATCAATAGGATGAACAGTAAATCCTTTGGGCGATATAGAAGAAAACTTCATCACACATTCAAACATCTAATAGTCCATAAATTGAGCATCTATTGCATCCTCAGATTCTTATTGAATAGAACCGAATAACCATGCACCTCATCAATGGTGTTCTCATGAATTAAAGTGATTTCATCTTATGATTTGGTTGTCAAATTTTCTGTTGAGTCTCATGAATAATGCATTGGCTTAAATTCATTTAAATGCAGCCATATCCACAGCATCTCTAATGTGGAGGCCCTGCAAAATTTCTGTTTTGACAATCTGTTGTTTCTTATCTTGGCATGGGAAATCCTTTAATGCTTATTGTTTTCTAATATGTTCTAGTTAGTAGTTAGGTGTTAGTATTAGTCGGGGGAGTTATAGAACTTGTATAAATTTCTCCTTTTTACGTTGAAATCAATTTAAGATTTTTCATAAGAATTGGGAAGAGATTGAAGGAGAACTGACACAGTCCCTTCATCTTGTTTTGGGTGGTGTTTTCCTTGCAAATTCCAATCCGCACTTTGATCTCCCTGATTTTTCCTTCATTTTGTTTTCTCTTTGCTTGAGAGTGAGATTTTCCTATTTTCATAGATTCAAAGAGATTGAGTTGACACTTGATAATATCAAACCAGATTTTAAACGAGAACTCTTTTCTTGAATTCAATATGACAATTCAACGAAGACATCACATATCATAGTTTTGAGTATGAAACTGTAAACTACATTCCCTCTCCATGTACCCTCTGAATGGATTATGTCATTCCTCCTGTTGAGCACCAAATTGTCTATGCCAAGCACAGTACCAAGACAATGCAAAGATAATAGAGGCTCATCACTACATGAAAATGGCAAAGAAAAAAAGATGCATTTTCCAAGGGTTATGGACCGTTGGGAAAAATGTTCGGTTTAAAGACGGTTATAAACCGTCGTTACATTGTCATAAAAGTGCTGTCTCTTTCCAACGGTCAAAAACCGTGTAATGTTAAATAAAACAGATACTGACCATCTGTGATTAGAGATGGTGTACCCCGTCTTAACACCATTATAACAGACAGTCTATGACTGTCAGATCCGTTTTAATGCCTAAAGACACCCTAAAGATGCCCTAAGTAAAAGACAAATCTTCGAGCCCTCTCTTTCTTTTGCATCCTCTCTTTCTTCGAGCTCTCACTCTCACACGTCCTCTCTCGATCTCAATCTTAAGGTCTCTCTCTCTCTCTCTCTCTCTCTCTCTCTCTCTCTCTCTCTCCATTCGAACCAATCCAAGCCGAGCTTGTTCAGTGCTGTCTCTTTCAAAAGCTCGGCTCGGATTGGTTCGAAAAAGCTCGGCTTGGATTGGTTCGAATGGAAGTTCAAACCAAACCAAGCCTCTGAGTCAAGCTCGTTTGAAAAAACAAACCAAGCTCAAACTATGGCAGTACCGGCTCGGCTCGGCTCTATTTGATTTAGCTCGGTTTGATTCAGCTCGTAGATTATAAGCACACTGTTTCCTGTGGTGTGATCCACTTGAGCTTTGGATATGATTTTATTTCGGGATCATGTCCTAAAATGATATGTAAAACAGATGGACAGCATGGATGATACATATACATGATGACATGGATAATACATAATACACATACATGAATGCACACTGTTTCCTTGCACTTGTAAAATTATGCTTGTGTGCTTTTTGTTTGGAAAATTCTCTTACATGTCTATTTTGAAGTTGCACTCCTTTGGAGGATGTTAAACATCATATAGTAAGATACGTTTGTACTTTTTTTTCTAACCTTTTAAATTCTTTTCTAATTAAATAAACAAGGAAAAAAAGAGCTGCTGCCGGTTTGAACTCGGCTCGGTTGGGTTTGAAATTTTCAACCAAACCGATCCCGGCTTGAACCAGATTTTTTTGGAGCAAACCAAACTCGGGCCGCATGGGTCAGCCCAAACCCAAACCAAACCGATCCACAAACTGCTGTGGCACAAAAACAAACCAAACCAAACTAGGGCTAACTCGGCTCGGCCCGGATCGTTGCCCACCTCTACTAATTAGGGATTCAAAATACAAAATCCCTAATTAGAAGGCAGATTAGGGTTTCAAAACTTAAAATTCCTAATTATGGATTCAAAATACATCGTTGGTTCCAACTTAGCAATTCTTTGTTGGATATTTTAGTGTTATGATAGGAACAACATCATATATCTGTACTGCATGGTTATCTCCTTTAATTTCGTCATAAAGCTAGGATCTTGATGCTTTGGTGCATGGCTTTTGGCATCTGAGTGTTGGATTGCTCACTCTATAATTTTATCAAATTCTAACACTCATAACCATACCCATGCAAACTAGCTGTCTGGTCAGTTTTGGGTTGTAGCTTGACCACAAGGAACTGTTTTGGTTTCTGTAAAAGTAGAATCATACGTTTAGCAAGTCTTTTTTGTGGTCTCTTGCTCTATACCTGCAGTTATATAAAAGATTAATGAACAATAATATCCAGTTAGGTTGATGGTTTTTTACTTTTGATATTCCTTGCACAAAAGAAGGTATGGGTATGACTCAATTATGATACATGCCTCTCATTTATTTGTTCGATTTTCATATTTGCAGGTATGTCCTGTTTTCTCTGTTAACGTTTCACGAGTTATGCTTAATCATATTATGCTGCAACACGGTCACCTACTTAAGATATCCTTTTTTATGTAGTGGTGGTAGCTATAGCCGTAGGAAATTCGAAATAAGCATTTTTTGCTTGTTCTTTTTCTAAAATTTTCAGTAGTATGCTCATCCAGTTGCCTGCATTATAGCCTGAATTGAAATTAATATCTTATCGCTTCTTCCATTGACGAAAGATCACTTGCAGATGTGTCAACTACTATGTAGAGTTGTTATTCCTAACAGTCAGGCACTGTCTCTGCTTGCTAGAGACCTTCGTGAGGCCCATCTGCAGGTGCTTTTGGGTGGCAGTGGATATCGTTCAAGCAACACAAATGCATCAAATGCAGTCCCTGAATCATTGCTTTCACAACTTGGTTTGAATTTACCTTCATCTGAAGCAGAAGAAACTTCAAAATATGTTGTTTCCAATTCTGAGGATGCTATCATAAAGAATGTGGCAACTCCACATATTTGGAAATCAAGGTACTTGGTTTTTATGTATCTTGTCTTTGATCATGGAATGATCCTGTGACCTTCACAGAACTGGTATTACAGCCTTTGATTTGAGCAAGGAGATTGAGAGTTTTGTGAGACATGAAGAAAAGTCTTCCAAAAGAGTTGAAGCAGCTCGCCTTGAGATCAATAGCTTTACATAAGACCGGGCCCTTCTCTTTACAAGGCTGCTTCACCTTGAGATTGAATGGGAATTGTTTAATGGCGATTTTTATGGTTGCTCAAAGCAGTCCCTGTTGGAAAGCTAGGAACATCAGTAACCTGGAACTAGGACAACTTCTGATTTGTTAGCTAATAAGAGTTGGATCTGGGCTGGTTCATTAGCTTAGTTATTTTGTATCTAGTCAGGTTTCGGGCTTTCTTTTGAGCGACAGCGACAAGAGGGTTATTCAAATGTGTGCCTGGTCTTATGTAATTTACTTTTTTATAATGAATCTATAGATCATCAATTTTCAAAAAAATACAAATAAAAAATGTTACCAAGGTACCGGATATGATAGACTTGTTATATATGTCTGGATTTTTCTCTTGAAATTAAAGCATTTGGTATGCATACGCATCCTTAGTCAGCCTAGAGGACAACTATCAGTTAAAGGGAAAAAAGCAATTATAACTCTTTTTCTTTATAGGTTCTGTTGTACTTTTTCATTTCAAGCATTTTAATGATTTTTAAGAATCACCAATTTTTCTTTGCACTTGCTCGTGGTTCAATCAATTTTGGAAAGACAAATAGCACACTGATTAATTAACAAGTTTAATGGAATTAGATATTTTCTTTCTATTTGGAGAGATTTTCAGGGTTTTAACTGGTCCTCTTTTGGGCCTTCAAAATTTCTTTTTGTTTGGGAACAATGATGGAAATCATGAAGAATATGAAGTTCGTTTTTCCTAAACATCAATATACCCCATCTCATTTCTAAGATTTAGAACATATTGTCACTCCTTTTGGTATGGTACTGAAAATGATCTCTGTTATTTGGAAATGCCCATGCATGACACTGTTCAAATTGCTCCTGTACAGGTATTGGAACTCAAGGCTAGCAACTGAAAGCCAACGGCTTGTTAATACCATGTATGCAAAATCCTATGTCTGCAAAATGCTCCAATTTCAAAGGCAACTGAAAGGCAACTGGAATTCAAATCCTATACATGTATGCAAAATGATCCAATTTCACTTATGCTTGCCGCATGTTTGATGAAATGTCTGAGCTCCATGGATCTTGTGGAACCTTTTTGACTAGGGGGTTTTGAATTATTTGCTGCCCAAGGTTGTGGTAGGTCTAGTGTTTAGGATTGAGACACCTTTTGTTCTAAGGTGGCTCTTTCTATCCTTGATTCCTGTTGATACATGATAATTTTTTTGGGTGTGAGGAAATCACTGCTCGTTTGAGGCTCTGGGGAACAAACTGTACATCTGGAGCCCACCTTTTGCCGATCGAACTCTATCATATTGTGGCACCCATGGTGTTTGGGACATACTGAAAAATCTCTCCCATTGTGTTTTAACAACCATCCAATCAGTCAGTCTCCAGATGGGTGAGATCTTGTGTATGGGAGATTTTGGGGCATGGGACAGATGGCCCATATCATTATGGGGCCCGCTAGATCAATAGCTTGCGTTATCGAACAACGGACTTCACCTGTGTCATTGCTGTGAAAAAACAAAAATAAAACCTCTTTATGTTTACTCAATTGGCAATGTATCCAAATTTTTGTCTATCAAGATACGTAAAAATGCTCTATACATAACAAAAGAAGGAAGTTGAAAAAGAATGGCAATGGGCTATGCAGCTTGACAAACCTAACTTAGTTTTTGGCCAGTCTTAAAGCTATTAACTTTGCCCATGTACCAAGCTTTTTCTGTACTCTGTTAAGAGATTGAATGAAGGGAATGCCACAGGGAAACTGAAACAGGAGAATGAAGAGATATTGAGGGCTGCTAAGCTGAAGTATGTTATATGTTTATCGTTTTGCAATATAATCATTTCTTTTGTAGAAAATATAATTTTTTGCAGTTCTGTAATTTGTGAAATAGGTGCAAGAGGTGCGACAAACTAAGAATTCTTTTGTAGGATCGAAGTAAAAATAAGATTACTGTTACATGGATGCCATGATCCTTAAGATTAGTAACTTCATCCATTTTTAATGACTAGCCCTTATGTTTGACTTCAGGGATTATGTTTGATTTTAGGAATCAAGTATCAAAAACTCTCGATTTCATGCAGGTTGTTGAACTCCTCATCAGAAAGTTGGAGAATGAACCAAGTTTCCATCGTAGGGTTGACCTTTTCTTTCTTGTGGATTCTATCGCACAAATGTTCACACAGTCAGAAAGGTATTTTTATTTGAGAAAAAGGTGTTGCAGTAATTGTTTTCATTTTTCCTATTTGTGGCATACTTCATGGTCTGAAAATGGTGACTGTTGCTTGTATATCATACCTGTAGGACACAATGCAACACGGGTATCCATTTATGGCTAAGCATTCCAAATATTGATGTTAAAATGTTTAAAATTTTTGTGGCACCTAGGTACTACAAAGGTGCATACCGAGAGTTCTTCTACACAATGGATGTAAATGGAGATAAACCCTCTACTATTGACGGCAATACAGGCTGTGTCTGACTATTATCGTTTTGGCCGGTTGTTGTTCTTGGCACTTTGTATACATGCATTCAGCCACTTCGAGGACTTGATGACCTTCACAAATGGTTTAGTTTCAATATTGGTAAGTTGTATGTTACATGCTACATGCTACATAGTTTTTCTTAGGGAAAAAAAATATTAATTTGCTGTGGTTACATAAACATTAGTTATCCAAACTTCGATTATAATTGTAACGCCCTGAAATTCAAGGGTTGAGTATAAGCTCGATGCCCAAGTTCCCGAGTGTAACGTTTTAATGTGGAAGCATAGTTTAATAGCAAAATTCAATGGTACCAAGCCAATTTAGCAAAGATTTAAACTAAATAGTGTATAAAAGACTGAAATTAAAGTGGAATCATAACACTCACAGTAGTATTTGTACAAACTTTTAAGCCATAATAAGATCCAAATAGCCAGGGCTAAATGTACATGACTAAGAAGCATCTAAAATCTGATAATACGCTACAACCACTCCCACAATAGACACACAATGTCATGCCAGAATAGTCATGTACATCCATCACAATAGCACCAAAAACACATGCATCAAAGATATCTAATTGATGTTTTAAAATACCGTCCCAGGTAGAAGTGAGTAACTAACTCAGTAGTATTGTTATTCCTAAGTTACACATGTTATCAATCACAATTAAGCATAGGTAACGGTAGTATACAAAACAACAAAGTTCCTAAACTAGTTACTTAAATGCATGAATGTCATATGCAGATGCATACCTAGGCACCTTATTTATCACCATTCAAGCAACTAGTGATGTGGCTCATCACCAACATCACCCACACAATGTATGCCATGATGGTTTATATACATGATTAGTCGAGTATTTATTAGTATATATTCAAATAGTAGGTTGGCGAAGTCAAAATACTATTATTATATCACGAGTCTAACCGATCACATGGTTTGTAGCTGCTGTAGCAACTCCTCACCCATGACCCTTATTCCATTTTAGGGCTCGTCATCCAGAGATACACAGTAAAGCGAAGGCTCGTCAGCCAATGCACAATCAAGGCAGAAGGTGCTCGTCACCTGATCCTATACAACATGGCAGGCTCATCGTCGCCATTAATGCTCACTAGTCACTAGGGGGAAGCTCATCACCCTAGCATAGGCCGACAGTTAGGACATAGTGTTCCATACCACCATGCCCGGATTATGAGTCTTAATGTATCGTATTGCACTAATGGATCAAGGTGGGCTTTTCACAATAAGAATGATAGTATCTTAGATTCCTTCGGGCGCGATAAAAGAAAACAACTACGGTTATGTTAAGCTCGACATTGGACTAATTTGATCGATGATGGAGAACCTCAGGAAAATCAGTATCGGGCGCACGCGACCCACGTAGCTCTAAACTATAGTCGGTCACCCGTGTTCAGCCTTGATCAATCGAACGAGCGAGTCTAGGGTAGACGACCCCAAGCAGCTACCCTCTTACTTAGGCATTTGCCAAGCCGAATTCAGACAAGATTTATCCCAAATCACTACACAACTATGCTGAGAAGAACAACTCAATCAAGACGAATGAGTTGCCTATACATGTAAATCATATTCCAAAATACTTATTCAACAACAACAACTACATGTTAAGAATAATATTTACAAATATAAAATTTCATCCATTCAAGCATTTCATCACACAAGTAATCAACTATCACGCCCCGCAATTCAGACATAAAGTGTGCATCCTCTGACCTGAGTTACGGTATATGACTTGTGCACTTAGTGCACTTAATCATTAGCCATATAGTTATTTGGAGGCTCAACACCATGTCTAACTAGGTTCTCATCAGCATCACACAACATTTGACACCTACATTTAACTCATCCAGCCTAATAGCTATAAATGTCAAAATATTTCAACCTTATCCTTCCAATAGAACTTTATTTCAAGTCATTAACATCCAAATCAACTATAACAATTAAACTATCCATTCACATCAAATAGTTCTAATAGCCCATTCACAAGAAAAAACTAAAATAAATAAATAAATATCTAAACATTTGTATCTAGGGTCGTAAGCTCCTCATCCGTCAGGTACGACTACTTTTCATGGGGTTCCCACACCTGTTTAGCTTCATTTTCTGGAACCATCTCTTGTGGATTAGCTTCCACCTCATATGTTTATTTTTTCATCCACAACCTATCAGCTAGCCAAGCTTAGTGAGTGAACCTATCATGGTTCATGCACATAACAATTAAAATAGTAAAATGCAAATGGAATAAACTAATGTCATGTTATGCATGATGCACGTATCAAGTGTGAAGTCCGTCTACTTGCTTAAGTTGGATTCTATCTACCCGCATCCACCCTCCTAGGGCAGGCATCCACCGGTCTGGTAGGCTTCTACACATTGTAAGCATCTAGGATGGTTCCTAGGTCACCCGGTACTATAAGTACCTATAGGTCATCCAGATGGGTCATCAAGGTATTCATCGCTATGCATGAGAATGGGGTGCATGTAATGCTCATGTCGATGCATCATAAAATAGGCTCGTCTCTCCATATGAGAGGTAAACTTCCCTTTTTCTCAATTCCAAGATATGTATTTGTGATAATCATTTCATGCACCAATACTCATGTTGTTCAATACTTATGTATTTCACAACCATTGCATATCAGAATTTAGACATGTAATTCTTAATTAATCGTACATTCAATTCATCAACAATCATACACAGAAATCACACGGTCTATTTTAATTGAAATGGAGAGGAAACATGTTAGGGATCACTCACCTCTAATTGGTAATGTGTACTCCACAAATTCCCCAATTTTCAAACTATCAGCAGGTTCCTAACTACATATCATCATTAAAGCACACTTCATTTGTTCATACCATTTAATCGACCCATCCTTATCTTAATAATACACTGTCTAGTTTATTAGAGTTGTCTATTTACTTAGTTGTTCAAGGTGGAAAAGTAATAATCAACAATTAAAAGAATTACAATTCATATAACCACCTCGATCTATTAACTGATCGTGACTCAATTCGATCAGTTGAAGTCTGGTCCGATTGATTGGAATAACCCGATTTCATTCAAAAAGCCTCTAGACACTTTTTACCCATTTCGATCGGTCAAAAGTTCCATTGATCAATCAACACTCACCATCAATCGGTCGAAGGTCCTGATCAATCGATCGAAACTCTGCCCAGAATTTTGTCAAGTCTTTATAAAGTTTTCGTCCCTTTCGATAAGTTGATAAATCTAGTCAACTGATCGACGACTCTGGTCAACTGGTCGACGACTCTCGTCAACTGATTGAATTTCACTCTAGAGTCCTAGACTATTTTTGTCCATTTCAACCGGTCAATCCCTTGAGTCGACTAGTCGACAACGAAATCCCATGTTTTCCAAAGTCAACCAATTTGCAAAATTTTACAATTTATTCATTCTCCTTTTATGGATCCAAGGACATCATAAGCCAGATCCAGACGTCCCACAATCTCCACATACATTAAATCTTGAGGGAGATTCATGATCCTTAGATCTGAACCATGATGATCACCTTTCATTTTATTTTACAAGTTAAACATCTTTTTAACCAATGATCTCAATGGCCTACTGGATGATCCAATCCCTACAAGATACTTTCCACAATCCAAATTGTTTAGAACGGATCCAAAGCACCAGATGGCCCATAGTAGGATTAGCATCTAACCTTAGATCGGATTGGTGTGGCCCATCTGAAGGTCGAATCAACCTGAGATTTTGGGCCGTGATAAGATTTGACCTTAGGATTATATAGGATTCGTACAAATCTGATCTATCACATTCAAATGGCCCCACATCAATCACTGCGTCCATAGCTTTTACCTTATGATATTCTAAATCTGAAAATCATCATAGGTCATAATAATGGACGAATGGCGAATCGATCCTGCCCATTGGATAGATCTGGAAAAATTATACAAAAATCACTAAAAAGAAAAAGAAAACGGTCCAAAAGGCTTCTCGGATCTAAGCCCATAGCAACTTTCTCTCTCTCTCTCTACTCTTAGTTTAGGTTTTTCTAAGATTTTCCTATGGAAGCTCTCCTTCAATTTTCGAATTGATCGAATTGATGTGCAGCCCTACACGGTACGCAATACAATTTCCCTCGTCCCCATTTGGATGGAACAGATTAGGTGACACCTGTGATTGACCAAACACTGTGCGACGCATACCATGTGGCCCACTTTAATGTGTTTATTATCTATCAACGTCATCCAATCGGTTTTCTTTATTTTAGGGGATTTTTCCAAATATAAAAAGGGATACAATCATAGGGTGGACCATAACAAAGGAAACAGTGGTGATTGACCATTAATTGGCCAAAAGAGTTTGGGTCAACTTGATTATTTGTATATAACTTCATCCATGCATTTGTGACCTTATCAACAGATTGGATGGCAAATAAATACTATGTAAACCTTAACCTGCGCCCTAAGCGGTTTTCTATGGTACGATTCTCAATCACCATTGATTCCTTTAGCATGGTCCACTTGAGATCCGGATCTCTCTTATTTTTTCTAACATGCCCTTAAATATTCTTAAAAAATGGATGGATGGAGTGGATACATGATACATACATCAAGGTGGGCCTCATGATAACCGCCTTGAGTTCGTCAAGGTCGCACCTATGCTCTTCTTCTCCGACGTGACATTTTCATGCAACTTTAATTTTAGTGGACCCCACTTTCTTGATGCTTATTGCAAATCCAGACTATCCACCACTGTTTTCATCTCATTTTAGGGCATAGGCCCAAATCCAGCTGATTGGTGATTCAGGTGGGCCATACCAAGGGAAATAATTTTGTGGATGACCATTGTGTTTTATACTATTTCTAATCGTGTGGCGCACTTGAATTAATGATGGGGATGATGTTTGTGGCATAGGTCTAGCATAGTGTGATACACCTAACGGTCAGGGTGGATTTAATATTAATACTAAGGTCGAGCCCACCTAAGTTGGGACAAGCTTTTTCCAAAACTTATATTAAAAAATTCAACTCCTTCCGACAACCCATGTGATGTGTGTAAGGAGGAGTCTCTGGAGGCCCACCCTTACCCATTATGATGTGCATGTAAATTCCACTCCAACCAGTTGATGTGTAATCTAAATAGATGCCCATGGCTAAAAACTCAAGATCACCCATGATTCAGGTGGGCCACACTAAGGGAAACAGTTGGTAGAGAGATGTTAACCCTTGATATTTATAGGGTCCACCGTTATGATTATATAAAATTGACTCCAACCCTTGGATCCCACATCAAAACTTAGACATGGAGCACAAAAATAAGGCCCATCCATTAGATCAGTTGGGCCATACCGAGGGAAAAATGTTCGAAGGGTAAGTATTGCACCGTACACTATCTTTAATCGTGTTGTCTACATGAAATAGGTTACACATCTGATTTTTGGATCCTAAGTATAAAATGGGGTCACACACCTTTTGGTCAGGTGGATTTCACATAAAAACCATGGTGGGCCTCAAAGAACTTAGTGATGTCTAAAATTACGCATTTTGGATCAACACACTTGTAAAGGCGTATGCCTGCAGAAGCTTATAGAGCAACTAGAATTATAGCTAAGAATAGAGGGGGGTGATTATGACCTTTTAAAATTCTTTTCGCCTACTTAACAATTTTATCAAATTAAACTAAGTAAGCAAGAACACTTCGGCTTCCAGGCCTAAGCGGGTCCAATCACAAGACTGGTATATGGTTTAAGCAATAAACTACCTAGTCTAAGCATGCATAGATAATAAAATGATTAACAAATCAAGCTCCTAATCTATGCAACCTACGTAAACTAAAAGAGTGGATCAATGAGCTCAAGTCTACACTACTTGGTGAAAGTACATCTTATTTGTGGATGTGCATATCTAGTACCTAGCATACATTGCTATTAAGCATTCATAATTAAACATACAATGCTAAGATAACAATGTGCTCAAAACAATCACAAACATAAGCATATATAGTGATTCGAATTTGGGTCTACTCCACTCCCGATTCAAGTACTCAACCCCATTGAGCACACTAGCATTCACTATTAGAGGTTTTAAATGAAGTTCACCTCTCAACCTTTACACAGAGGTTTTACCGGTTCAACTCTCAACCATAAACGGAGTTTTTGGACAAGGCCAACTCTCAACCTGATGCACGTTCACTCATGTATCCAAGGCTCCCCGTTGCAAATTAGTTTAGGCCCGACAAACGTGCCAAGGAACCGCAAACATCCCTAGATGTTTAGGCCCAACAAATATGCCAAGGATCGGCAAAAAATCCTAGTTCGAGTTTTACAAACAAACTCTACACTCAACTCCCATGGGAAATCAAGTGGAATAACTCTTAATAAAGACAACCTTACTTGTTGGATGACCCCTTATTCAGCGCCACTTCAGGTTGCTTGATCTCCGCTCTCCGGTGCTTCAATCAGTTTCCCTTGCTCCCCCGATCGTGTTGTCAATGCCTCAGTTCTACTTGATCAATCACCTTACATGTGATGCCTTTGAAATGCCCAAGATGATAAGAGGGTAGGTTTGAAAGCTCTACAACTAATGGAAATGGGTTGCCTAGAGTTACTCACTTACAAAAATCTCATCTTAGAGCTTTATATAAGGATATGACTATCAAGAAAGATCCAAACTCTAGAGATCAAGAGAGGGTGAAGGTCATCTTCTTCATGAGCTTGGAATGCTTCATTCTTGTGTTAAATCACAAGGAAGATGCATTACAAAGATTAGGAATTGAGCTCCTAATGGTCTCCAACAATGGTGACTTCAATCCTATCAAAATCCCTCTTCTTTTCCTAAAAATCGAGCCAAGCCCATTTATAAGGAAATGCACAATGGATTCAAAACAGGAAGAAAATGGCTAGTACCGATCGGTCGTGACCGGTCGGACAACAGTCCACGACTGGTCATAATCAGTCGGTCCAGTGCCTGCTCAAGACAGTAGGTTGTTGTCTAGATTAAGGGTCAGTCCGACAGGTCGTGACCGGTCGGTCCAATCCAGCCGACCAGTCGGACAGGCCTAGGAACAGGTTCGCTCCCCAAGTGTAGGGTTAAGATGTAGTAATAAATTCAGAAAGACCTAGTATCATCCCACAGAGATTTGTATATGGATATCTTTAGAGTTTATCTAAAATAACCTATAATCGAAATAATTAAGAACTAAATCTGGAAAATAGTAATTTGGAGTAAAACAGTAATTATGAGAGGTAATAATAATCTAAAAAGCACTAGAGCGTCAAGGATCCACATTTAATGGTTTTCAATGCATCAACACAACTAGGTCTCTCACAACTCAACTGAAATCATATTTCTATTTCTATCCGATCGGAATATGGAGTGGTTCAATCAACACTTATCTAAAATAGTTGATTGTTCATCAATTCAATTCTCATAATAATGCTCAGGCCTTGGGCACACTCAATTGTATAGGCCAAGCCTCTTTCCAATCTAGTTAAGATTTACAACCATAACTTTCATCAAATCCTGTCACTAGACTTGAATACGACCAATGATTAGAACTCTAATTAAATCAAAATCAATTAACAAACATCTATCTCAAATTATTACAAAAGATTAGAACTTTAGTTTGAATGAGTTCCCACATGAAGATCGTGTCATTGTACACAAGGCAATCAAAGGGTCTATCATGCCTGGAGTCGATGATAGATCAATGAAATACACAAGCATAAACAATGCCAAAAAGGTAAGTTATTATGTTTAGATTCACTAATAAGCACATGAGCCCAGAGTCATCAAGAGATTAAAGCAAAAACTGAACTAATACTTTATTCAAACTCATATTAAACCAAATTCTTCAATCAAAGAATAAAAAGGAAACCTAGGTTACATCAATCCATAAAAAATGAATCAAAAGCATCACCTCTTAGCCCTAGCTAAGAGGTTTTAGTTCATATCTAACATCCTTGAACTAGAAGCCTCAAAAACATAAAATCAACTAAGAACTATAAGAAAAGTAGAAAGGAATTCTTCTCTGAAGCTTCCTTGATCTTCCCCACATCCTAGCATACTAAGGATGAAGAGGAGGAGTCCTTTTATAGCTTAGGTCCGAGAAATTGCGGAGAAGTACCGCACTTGCGCAGCAAAATTCGAAAATATAAGCTTCCTTCTTCAATTAGTGCTGGTTGGCCGGTCGAAGGTTGCACAAAATCACAACCCATTCTCTGGACTTCATAGTGTACAGGCCAACCTACCAGCTGGCCGGTCGGACCATAGGTCGGCCTTTATAAAAAGTGTCCAGCAAAAACGCTGTTTTTGGAGGGTTTGGTCGACGGCCGGTCAAGCTATAAAATGTGATTTTTTCACTCTTCTAGTTTTTTCCATCTCCATTGCACCTTTCTTTCATCTTTTGTCCTTAATTTCTTCCATTGATCTTCAGGGCATCTAGGAAGGGTCCTTAAGCATCATATAATTGAAATCTCTCTCGCATTCTTACAAACACAAAATCATGTATTTAAATCATGAAAACCATGCCTAATGAGTGATGAATTGGGGTTAGAATATGCATAATTTAGAGCTCAACACTCCTGCAAAGTACATGACAAGTAAAAGCGTTAGTGCTAAGCCCTCATTCAGAGCGCTTGATAAAGAGGTAAAATCTCTAAGGACTCTAACTTGGGAGAAAGGCGCGAGGGATGGAGCCCTGACTCGGAGCCTCCTCAGCCTCAGTTGTCTCCTATACACCCAAAGCAAAGAACCATCCATCTCTTTAATACTTGTTAGATGATGGGTTCCCGAGGATAAGGCTCCCTCCATGCCAATACGTACCCAGGGTAATACCACCCATTATAATGGGGATTCTTCTTCAGTTGATACATTTTGAGGAACTCCTCGACGCTGAACTCCCCGTTGTCCGCTATCCTCCAAGGAACGTAGGATCCTAGCAGCACTTTCCAACCATTCAATTGGAGTTGCCCAGGGGCAATGCCCAACTGAATCAAGAACTCCCTCACAAAAGGATGTAAAGAAGCCTAAACCATACCGGAAATAAATATGTGTAAATGGTCACTTCCCCCAGACTGTGGCCTACTAAGGGCTTCGCCCGCTCGAGGCAGATGCATTATTACAGAGTTTGGGATATGAAATTTAGACCGAAATTTTTTCAAATCCAATTCGGAAAGGGTAGACGGATGGTTGTCGACGGAATATTTTACTCCAGCGAAAGAAGAAGGTTGATTAGTGACTCTAAGACTTGGATTATTTTCATCCCCTAAAGCTTCCACTTCAGATTCGGTGGTTTCGAGACGATTGGCCATGGAAACAAAGAAAACCTTAAATGGGTAAAGACAGGTGAAGACGAAAAACCCTTGATGCTGGCTAATTGCCAATCGACGGTGAAGATAAAGAAGGGGAATACCTACCAGAGAAAGCGATGTAATGGCCTGAAGATTTCTAAGTGCGGCACAAGAGAACAAAAAGGAAGAGTTTCGGAACTCGATCCCGTAATGAAGAAGGTGAAGGACTATTTATAAGCAATCATACCCCCTTTTTTCCTCTCTCTAAGGCGGTGACACTTGGTCGGTTCCCGTTCATTGTAACATAAGACACAACATGCCGCATTTAATGAGCTGCATAAATTTGCGCCAATTGCATATGACCGTTGCTTTAATTCAAGCACAAGAAGTTCTCTTCAGATGAGCCAACAACACATTTCAAGTTTTGTGCTCAGCTTTTCTTACCACGGAACTGGGGGGCCAATTGTTATGGAAAAATCCAATCGTGGTCCAAAAGATGCGTAATCGTCGATATGTCTCCCGTAAAGGCCAGCTCATCATCATGCATGACAGAGATGGATCTAAGCTTGTCAAGGAAGAGAGTTCTCATATTCAACACGTAGTCACAGGATATAGTTCCGAAGCCTCTGGATCGGCCTCGGCTAGGCACATCACGGACAGAGTCCTGAGGCCTCGGATAACAGACATAGTTCTGAGGCCTTGGGAGTACTGAGACCTTGGCGGTATTGCCTAGGCATCGGCTTCAGGTAGGCGCCACATTGTAACCATCCCATGTTGACAACTCAATAGAGAATGTCGAGTGCTATCTGCACCAGACGTCTTCAGAACTGAGCACACCCCACACCGCCATACGGAGATAACAACTAGCAACCGAAATTTGCAGGATTTGGATGTGATAATGATTATTCTGCCGGACGTGATAAAACCGCTGGACATGATAAGGATTATATCGAATAATTCAGGCATCATACCCGTATATGAGATCTACGAATCCATTGTACCTCTATACGAGATCTACGAATCCACCAACTTGAATCATCATCTATAAAACGAAACCTCCGCATCATCAAAAGGTAAGAAATCCTAGACGCAACCCAAAGTTCTTAAGCTAAACCAAATCCCATACTGATTTAAGCATCAGAGGGTCCTTAGCCGGCATGACTGACGCCCCTCATAATCTTTTTTTGTAATCGTAGGTCAATTAGTCAGCATCGTCCTACTGAAAGATGAAAATCCACTGTTGATCCTCCATCGTCTGTTTACCATTTCCAAACGTTGACAAAATATATATATATATATATATATATATATATATATAATAATAATAATAATAATAATAATAATAATAATAAATAAAAGTAAAAAAATAAATTTACTTCCACTTTGCCTAAGTTGGTTTTTAGCCATCTCACCATATTGGTGAGAAAGATACGTCCTCAAGCATTTAAAACAGCACACGGGCGACCTATTGTAAATCCAAATAAGTTATTATTGTAGATCTTAAACTTCACGTCAACAAGAAAATGGCCTGTTTAAATGCGCTAGCGCCTGAATTGATAGTCGTTTTGAAGCTGAAAAACGAGCTTCAAAAGAAGGCGGCGTTAGCAGCTGAAAAACGTGAGCGCTCCTGCGCGAGACTTTGCTGGCTCGCTTCGTGAAGCTCCGCTCGTTGCTTTCTTTACCTTACTACATAGGGGGCGTATCTTGCTGGCTAGCGCGCGTAGGCTTTTTTGAAGAGCAAACAGCAGCTTTGAAGCTAGCCGTTGCGCTTTTCAAAGGGCCCCTTTTAGGGCCCAGGCCCCTGACTCCATGGCCCTAACTAAAGTGAAAGTGGCTCCATGTAAAACAGGTCCGATCATCATCTTAGAGCATCTAGTAGATAAATTTCATCCTGCATTTCTTATCATTCTAAAGTGACGCTTTGATTTGATGATTCTAACCATGTCATTTATAGCTCATCCGTGCGTCCCACCTTATCCGTGATTTGATGGTCCGTGAGTTGCGGTGGGGCCACACAACAAATGAATGGGATAGCGTGATTTCAATGGCACTGACTGGTAAGGGAGTAGAACGTCGAGGGACCACGCAGCCCACGCGACGGACGGTCATATCAAGTGACGCTACTCTCATTGGCCCACCTTATCACGCTACACGTGACCAGTACTTCGTGGCACGTGGGCGGGAGCGGACTAGGTGTTACCCAGCCAACACCTTAGTGGTACCGTGGGGCCCATTTTCATGATGTGTTGTATATCCACAACGTCCATCCGTTTTTCCAGCTCATTTTAGGTCCTGGAACAAAAATTTAAGCAGATCCAAATTTCAGGTGGACCACACCAGAGGAAACAGTAGGGATTGAATGCCTACCAATAAAAACTTCCGAGGGCCCACAATAAGCAGATCAGTAATATTTACTTTCCATCCAACCCATTGGTAAGGTCAAACAGAACTTGATGAAGATAAAAATACAAATCCAGTTCGATCCAAAACTATTGTGGCCTACATTAAGTTTTTAATGGTAATTTTTCAAATATTTCTATGTTGTGGTCCACCAGATATTTAAATCTCCTAATTTTTTGTTTAACATCCTAAAATCATATGAAAAAACGGATGAACGGCGTGGATGGATAGTAAATTCATCAAGATGGGCGAGACATGGTAAGGGTAACACCCAGTAAGGAATACCCGGGTAACACCTAATCCGCTCCCCATGTGGGCTTCACCCACTGGTTCTTATCACGCGCCGGAAACGGATAAGAGAAAAGGACGCTCCTCTGTCCCTCGCTGTCTCCAGTACTTATTGATGACCCTGCGGCTCAGGACACGAGGTGGTGTACCTAGGCATTGTCCTCCTGAGGCAATGTTGCCTCCGCCGCAACTAACAATCTCAACATATATCTCTCCATTTCTGTGCACATGCTTGGATATTCCGATGATCAGAAGCGTCTATATTCTGTATTCTACTAAATTGAGTAACATACGCTGGGATCCTGAGTCTGGATTAGACGAGAAACGAACTCCCCAGAAGCACAGTACAGTAGTCCCAGCGCATCTCCCCAGCAAATGCATGAGTGAACGAGACTGCTGGAATCATGGCCCATTTTAGCCCTACGTTAGATAGGAGATTTCCCAGACTTATCAACGAAAGGAAGATTGCAATCTTGAATGGTTGTCACTATTTGTCATCCAACTGTTCAATCCCCATTGTGATGAAGCGCCCACAGTGATGTTTATAAATCATCCAACCTGTTCATAAGATCACAGAGACATGGATGAACGGAAAACACAAATATCAGCTTAATCCAAAACTTTTGTGGCCCCAAAACATTTTCAACAGTAGACATTCAATTTACACTGTTTCCTATGGTGTGATCCACTTGAGACTTCGATATGCTTCATTTTTGAGATCAAGGCCTAAACTTATCTGTTAATATGGATGGACGGAATGGATACACTATATTAATCACATTGTGGGCTCCACAGAGTTACTCTGTACGCAATCCGCTACCAAATTCCTGGCATCGAAACAAGCCCGAAATATCTATTAGCTACGATCTGGACGTCTGTCAAACAAAGTCCCAACCCTTCAGTATGCGCTACGAGGAAAGCTCGGGCGCGAATTAGGTGTTACCCCGGGAACAGCTTAGTGGGTGTTACCCCTATCGTATGGCCCACATGGATGATATTTTGTATATCCACTCCGTCCATCCGTTTCTACAGCCTATTTTAGGATGAGATACCAAAACTTATGAAGATCCAAATCTTAAGTGGACCATACCTCTAGAAACAGTGTGATTGAGTGCCCCACCATTAAAAATTTCAAAGAGCCTATCATAAGGTTTTTGTCATTGTTATTTGAAATCCAAGCTCTTGATAATGTCAATAAGGTCTTGATTAAGAGAAAATATAAAGGTCAGATTGATCGAAAACTTTTGTGGCCCACAAAACGTTTTTATGGTTATTCATCACTGTTTCTAGTGGCCCACAAAACGTTTTTATGGTTATTCATCACTGTTTCTAGTGGTATGGTCCTTCTGAGATTTAAATCTTCTTACGGTTTTGGATCACATCCTAAAATGATATGGAAAAGCAGATAGACGTGTAGATATATAAAAATTAGATCAATATGCGCCCCACATGGTTAGGGTAACACCCACTAAGCTGTTCCCGGGGTAACACCTAATTCGCGCCCGGAAAGCTCATGTGGGTCGGCCATGGTCTCCAATCAGGAAAGCTCTACACTAAGATTCATTCATGGTGGGCCCCATCAGGTCTCCGGTCCAGATCATCCAGCCATAGCAACATTTCTACAGCGTACAGATGAAAAATACGTGTCTACTGTGCATTCTCTTGGGATAAGGATCCTTCAAAGTTGTATTGACGTAAGGCCTGAGGATACTGTAACTATCTTAGTCGTGTCTCTTTCATCAACCACTCCTTCCAACCATTAAAGTAAGGCAAGCTCAGACTTCTTTCTTCCGTCGCCCTCTCTCCTTCCTTCCTTTCTCTCCTTCCTTCCTTACTCCTTGGAAATCTTATCTCTGATACACAAAGATGCTGCATGAATCTGCATTTGCACCTGCACCTGCGCCTGCACCTGACACTCTCTCACTCTCTCTCTCTCTGTGGTAAAGCTGCAGGAGCAGGTGCACCTGCAGATAAATACCATCTTGGCTTCTCTCTGTCCATATATAACTGTACACGTGTGACCGAAGACACGAAGATTCGGCAGCCCACACATGCCATACAGACTTAAAAGGCTTACAAGCATACTCTCTTTTTCCTAAGGTATGATTTTTTATTTCCCATCTTTGAATGGAGTTCGCATTGTGATTTTTTGTTGTGATAAAAGTAATAATGCAAGTGGGTTTTCTTTTTTTCTTTTTCCTGTCTTTCTCGTTTGTTTCTAGGTCCTTCCCAATTGACATTTGAATTGGTGCTTGTTTGGGAAGAAAAATGATGGAAATTGGGATTTGGGTTATTATTTCTATGAAAACAGCATTGACACACAGGATAACCACCACTCTCTCAATGATGGAAATTGGGATTTGGGTTATTATCGCTATGAAGACTGCACTGATAGGTAGGATAGCCACAAACACCTCTCTCTCTCTCATGCCTACATGAAAACTTATCCAAACCATACAAACATCAGGCCCTCGATGAAGGTCAACTGGCATCGAAGATCAGGCTGATCTTATTATCAGGTGGGCCACACCGTCGTAATCAATGGCCAACGGACATGATTGACCCAATATACAGATGTGGTTATGAGTAGATCAGTCTGGTTTTCGAAAGAAAGATGATCATCGTACATAGAGATGATGTCCTGCACCAGTTACACGTTGTTGGGGAAGATGAGAATGCATGACAAGTCATGATGCAGTCACCTCTAGGTGCTGATCGAGTTACCCATTTTACACGTCGATGGCAAGATGTGTCGTTTCTTGCAAGCAAATTCACCGCAGAGCTGGCTTCTTTCTTTATATTAGACATGCCCTCAATGAAGAGGAACTTCTCGTTCTCTCTTTCTTTCGAGTCCAACTTGAAAGTAGTATGGCCTAGCTATTTGTAATCCCGGGTCTTCCTGAACCATCGAATGAACAAAATCTGATCTCTGTCCCAAGCCTTTGACACTAGAAAGGTTTGAAAGAGTTTAAAGAGGGACCTATAACTCATAACATGAACAGCTTAACGGCTGTGGTTCTCGGCAGGACTTGAGAAGGTCTTTCCGGTTCTGGTTCTGTTTGCTTAGTGTTCCAACTCAAAAGCCTGACTGGCACTTAGTAAAAACCAACCCATTTTTAACCAATCTAATTACAATTTGGAGTCCAAAACCTCAATATGAATATGTAGGAAATGACAACTTCAGGTTTTCACTTTGTTAGTTTTCAGTCGCTAAGAGGACTAGTCTCTCCAGAGAAGACAGGAGGCTTTGGAGGGGAGCGGAGTTGCCAAAAGAGGTTAGGGAGATAGCTTCTGTATATATAGTGCCGTCTTGCCAATATTTTTTGTGGGCCAGATGGTTTTGGTGGTTCAACGTCACTCTTCCATTAGTTGATACTCGATCCAATGGGTGGAACGAAAGAACAAAACCCAGTTAACAACCAAAACATCTTACTTAAAAAGCTAGGATTACTAAGAAACTAGGATCCTAATCACACTGAGATTGTGTAGCAAATTTATCAGTATTTCTTATTCATCAAGGCACAGATTATCAAACAAATATAAGCATACTCGACTAACCAGCTAACAGCCAAAACATCTTACCTAGAAACATATTCTTGGTAATCTCCTTCAATTGTCAAGCCATGCTTGCATATATGCGTCCTAAGCTTCGCATGAGCAGATCAAATATGCCTGCGCTTAGTGCTTTGGTAAAAACATTTGCTACTATATTAGTTGAGATTTTAGCTACGAGACTAGACGTTTGGTTGCAGTCCTATCTATGGTTTCTAGAAAATCCTTTAGCTATAAAAATGTGCCTTGTAATGCTTTAATTCTTCAGTGGTGGTTCATTTTATTTTAGGTATATCTACTTGGAACTAGTAGCTTTCTTCCTATATGAAAACTAAAGAAGGTCCCACATTCCATTCTTTTGTTGAATTAATGCACACATGCACATGTAACTTGAAATAATATATATATATATATATATATATATATATATATATATATATATATATATATATATATATATATATATATATATATTTGTAGAATACTTAGGGTGAGCATGCATGCATTCATGCTGAGAGTTTTGTGATAGAGTTAAAAATGATGCATGAGTCTCTTAGTTTTTTATGCACGCATTAAGATGTGTTTTGAAAATAGTATATGTTGCATAGGGAAGATAAAGGGATTGCTTAGAAATTAGTAGATGCTAAATGTTGATATGAGAAGATACATGCATGAGCGCTGGAGAAGAATGTATGGAAAAATCTATAAGTGGGTTTGAGAGGTCCATTTTGTAAACATGAAGAATGAATACGACTAAAGAAAAGAACAAATTCCAGCATCATTTTTTTCTCTTCTGTAATTTTCTCCTTTTTGCCTCTTAACAATATTAGTAGAAGGCTACAAGAGTCTATAAAGTGCTATCAGAGCCACACTTTGGGGTCTCGATTAGGAGTTAAAAACTTATAAGGAAGCAGAATCGATGGCTATAACCAATGAAATGATTCACCTACAATTCTCATTTTTGGAGGGGATAATTTTGATCATTGAAGCATTAAAATGAAAACCTTATTCCAATATCAATGGTTGTGGGAGATAATCGAAACTGGTTATCAAATTCCAACCAATCTTACATCTCTCTTAGCTACACAAAAAAGATCAATTAAAGAAGAACAAGGAGAAAGATGTGAAGGCCATCTTCTTCATGTAACAAGGCATCTCTGATTCTATCTTTCCTAAACTCATTCCATCCCAAATTGCAAAGCATGCTTGCGAACACTTTGCAAAATGATTTTTCTTTTTTTTTTTAAATGGAGAATTTTATTCACAAAAGGCCAAATACACATTCAGGCGACCAGGCATCACAAAAAGAAGAAGCCGATTGCCTATCGTAAGCAACATAAACACCCAACCCAACCCAAGACGCTCATCATTTTATCGACAAAGTCCCCAGACCCACTTTGTCGATGAATAGGTTTCCACAGATTTCATTGTGAAGGTCCCTAACCGAATAAAACACCCTATGCCTTTGAGACTCACTCCCAAGCAGCGCTAAACCATCGGCCACACCATTCACCTCCCTCGGCACAAAGTGGATCGACGCCTCAACCTGGCCCAGCTGGTTAGAAATCCTCGCCCACCAATACCAAAAGGCCCAGCTTGAGGGGTGCTCTCCAGATAAGGCGACTACAACAGTCTTGGAGTCGCTTTCCAACTGGATTCTGGAAATGCCTCTCTCGATACACAACGCTAAGCCCTCCTCCAATGCCTTGACTTCTGCTCGAACATTTGACCCCTGCCCATACCCAGAAGAGAAGGCAAATACAAAACCTCCATCTGCATCGCGGCACACGCCGCCACCACCCGACGGACCAGGTTTATTCATAGCGGACCCAGCCTGTAGGAGGTCTAATCCATTTCAGGATACGCACATCCTTCCACTTTGGGGGCGCAGGCGAAACTTGAAGAATCTGGAACGATAACTGAGAATTCAAGCTATCTTCCTTTGCTGGGCTTAAGTGAGGGGAGAGGGCTCTCATCCACCCATGTATCCTGTGGATGACATTGTCGAGGGGCCCACAACTGTTATTGAAGCGGCGGGCGTTCCTTTTAATCCATATCTCCCAGAAGATAAGACTCGGGGCGATGCCTATAAGGGACGACAAACAATCACCCAATGTGGCGTCTCTCCACCATTGCCCCGCTCTACTCATTGCAGACTGCCCGTCAACGATCTTGATTCCAAAGATATTGCTGAAATGACTGCAAACTTCCTTTGCCAGCTCCCTAAACACAAACAGATGGACAAGATCCTCAGCGCTCGTGCCCATGCCACCAGAACAGCATTCACACTTCGAGGCTAGATGGGCGCCCCTATGTTGCACACTGACATCAAGAGGTACTGCACGGAGCAACACTTTCCAAGCGAAAACAGAGATCTTAAGAGGAACAACAGGGTGCCAAACCCACCTGGCCCACCACCGTCTGCCGCTAGACAACCTGATGATGGTCCACGCTGAACTGACTGTAAAATGCCCCGTGGGGCTCCTCATCCAGAGGTACCTATCTGCATAATCTGATGTACAAATCCCCTCACCTTGGATATGATCCAAATCAATTGGGGCAGACCAGTAGAGAGGCAGGGATAGACGCACCTGCAGCTGCTGTGGACAACCAGTCTTGAACTCTTAGGTGACGAAGCTCCACCGGAATGGGGTGAGGCACCCATGCAGACAGAGGTCCGAGACCAGTCCAGTCTTCCTTCTAGAAGTCACACTCACTTCTACCCACAAGCCAACGCACCTTAGCCTGGACCAGCGAGTACAGACGGCAAATGCCTTTCCAAAGCGGGGATTTGTCATAGCGATGAGAGGTTTCAACAGCGTCGAGGAAGTTTTCTTGGTATTTCCTCCTCATAAAAGACACCCAAAGGCTCTGCCCCTTATCAAAGAAGACCGACCGGACCATCTTCATCCTGAAGCTACGCAAGACCTCACTCAAACGCTTCACTCCTAGGCCACCTTTAGTTTTGGGCAATGCAATTATTTCCTAGGCTATCCAGTTCATCTTCTTCCTCCCTTGGTCCCACCCCCAGAAGAAATTGGCCATCAACTGCTCCAACTCTTTTAAGATACAAATAGGAACATCAGTGGCTGCCATAGTGTGAATAGGGATGCCACTCATCACATGCTTGATCAATGTCATCTTACCTGCCGAGGACAAGCATCTCTCTTTCCATCCAGCCACCTTACCCCTGATTTTGTCAACCAAAGACTGAAAATAAATGCGTTTTGATCTGCCTTGGAATATAGGGACTCCCAATTATGTGAAGCTCCCAGCCGACACTGGAATCCCTAGCCTACACTGAAGGGCTCTAGATTTGGACGAAGACATCTTGTTATCAATGAAGCAGCCACTCTTCCTTGTGTTGATCTTCTGCCTTGAGACCTCTTGGAACCTGTTCAGGAATTTTTTTTACCTCTCGAATGGTGTTGTGGCTGCCGTTGATGAAGAGCAGGGTGTCGTCAGCAAATAGGAGATGTGAGAGGGTGGGGCACCCCCGCCGCAGCTGATATGGCTGGCACCGACCGTTCAGGAAAAGGTTCCCGAAACCTCTGCTAAACGCCTCTGCCTCAATAATGAACAAGCTAGGGGAAATGGGGTCCCCTTGCCCCAAACCATGGGAAGACTTGAAGAAGCTTGAAGCATGCCCATTGACAACAACTGAGAACCAACAGTTTGCCCAACAACTTTCTACCTGAGAGACCCACCTCTCGTTGAAGCCAAATTTGGGGAGGGTTTTGAGGAAGGACCAGTGAACCCTATCATAAGCCTTCTCCGAGTCGAGCTTGACAACAATGTTGCTCCCACGGACTTTCTTACCCACGTCCCTAAAGACTTCTTGGGCTAAAGCTATGCTTTCCACCATGGAACGCCCTGAAACAAAAGCCCTTTGCTCCTGAGAGATAAGGTTTGGCAGCAAGGGATTCAACCTGTTAGACATGATTTTAGAAAAAAAAATCTTATAGATGTAGTTGTAAAGGCTAATGGGACGGAAGTCAGCGAACTTCGATGGATAAGGGACTTTTGGAATCAGTGCAATCAGGGTGGAAGTGAAAGCCCGCGACAGCCTACCCCCTCTAAAGAAAAACACAACAGCCTGCCAAATATCCTTCCCAACGATATCCCAACAAGCAACAAAGAAAGCTCCAGAGAAGCCATCAGGCCCAGGCGCACCATCCTTGGGGATCTCATCCACCACTTGCTTAACCTCTTCCAACGAAGGATCCTCCATAAGCCTCTCATTATCCTAGGAGGACACACATTCAAGGATAACATCTAAAAAGTCCCCTGGCTCAGTACACTCGATGGTTTGGAACTGCTTAGCAAAGAAATCCACTGCTCAGTTAGATCGTCTGTCTAACTGAACTTCAATGATCCTGCCTCTCATTTGACGATCTGCAACTTGTTTATTAAAGAATTTGGTGTTCCTGTCTCCTTCCAAAAGCCACTTGTTTCTGGATTTCTGCTTCCAAAAAACTTCCTCACGTAGAGGGATTAAGTTACAAATGTACATCTAAAGTGATGATCATCAAGTTACAAACTCTGGAGAGGGATTAAGAAAAGTAAAAAATGAACTTGGAAAAGATGAAGGATTATCTTTCTCTAGTTATGGAAGTGATAAATCATATTAAAATCTATGGGGATATATAGATTCTTTAGGAAGAAGTGGTTCAAAAGTTCTTAATTGGCCTCCTTGCAAATGTTTTGGTTGCTGCCATAGAAGAATCCAGGGACCTTTCAATAAAAGAATCTAAGAACCTTTTAACCTTATCTTTGGTTAAGCTAATGAGTTCTTTAGAATCTTATGCACAGAGATTGTTATGACATGTGGAAAAATGAAATTGCATTTCAAACAAAGCTTTCAATTGGTTAATAAAATTTTCTGAGAACACACAAGTTGGTCCTGAAAAGAACCAAGGCAATCACAAGAAAGGCAGAAAGTCGGTGCAAGGAAAAGGGCAAAATCGAAATGAAAAAAAACTAAGGTAAATCTTCTAATGTTACTTGTGAATTTTACAAAAGACAGGTGAAGTTAAAAGTGAGTGTTAGAATCGAGGCAAACCTCAATGTCTTAACTGTAAAATATTTATGCATATGAAGGATTTTGGTTCGAAGACAATCAACAAGCCACAAATTTCATTGAAGAAAAAGTTGAAGAAAACATGTTTTTCGTGTGCCAATCTTCACTCACTCAAAATAAAGACACATTGTACTTGGATATTGGAGTAACAAATAATATTATAGGTGATGATGGGATATTCATGAATATCGACTAATCCATCAAATTGCAAGTCCATTTAGAAAATGGTGTCATTGTACAAGCCAATGCAAATGGGACAATTTCTATGAAAACCAAGAAAAGGGTCAAGTATATAAAATACAGCTTGTTGCTGATCTTAGATCAAAACTTGTGAATTCTTAGATAGTTTGTTTAAAATGGGTACTCGGTGTCCTTTCAGAATGATTCTTACATGATTTTATGACAAGAATGGCATAGATCAAGTGATCATTAAAGTGAATATGGAGAAAAATAAAAATTAATTTCCTATTAAATTTTGATAATTAGTCAATTGCACTATGAAAGACGAGACATTGGATGAATCTTGGCTTTGGCATGACAGACTGGGGCATTTGAACTTTCATGGCTTAAAATTAATGAAGTAGAAAATTTTGGTGGATGGTTTATCCTTTGTCGAATTTAAAAGCTTTATATCCCTTCAGTTTTTCAATCTTTGCTATTCCCATTACTGAGTTGCTCACTGGGTGACCATATTGCCCATATCAATGTGATTTGTCATCGAGTTACTCATCAAATCATAACGTTGGTTATCCAACAATGATCATCAGTATCGATCTTCTCCACCATCAGAAATGATCGTGCATATCACCACAACAAGATGGATAGTCATCATTATGAAATATATCACCTAACTTGCTTAAATTCATCCACAATGAGATATAATGTCGAAGGTTAAGGTTTGGAAGGGATGGCGGTTAAGGTTTGGGATTACTTTCATGTGATGTTTAATGTGCCAACTCCCTCTACCCTTTCGCTTGCTGGTAGAGCCTTTTGTTGTTGGGCAGCCACTTTTAGGGCCGACTACCTCTTCATGCTCAGAGGCTTGATTCCCAACCTTGTTTTCTGAGAATTGTGGCTGGCTAGGAATGCATCCAGGTTTGATGGGGGCCGCATGCATGTGCCCTCTGTCATTGGCTGGGTTGAACGATGGATCCACCAGATCACCCCCTTTATTCCAGTCCACAGAGAGATCAGAGCGCTAAGGACTGGCTTCCTTCAAGCCTTGGGGATCACTCCCCCAATGACCTCCTTGTGTCCAATTCAAGTTATTAAATGGGATAGACCTAGAGAAGGTTGGGTCAAGATCAATGTTGATGGCTCAGCGAGGGGAAACCTGGGCTTGTCAAGAGGAGGGGGGCTGTGCAGAGGCAGAACCAATCCCATGTTGTTTGCCTTCTCCTCGGGGAATGGCTACGGGTCCAATATCCGAGCTAAAGCAAAGGCCATGGTGGAAGGCCTCTCCTTGTGCGTCAACTTGGGCTTCACCAAGGTGGAGGTCGTAAACGACTCTAAGATTGTCGTGAAGCTTCTCAACAATGAAGCGCCTGAGATGTGGACCTTGTGGTACTGGTGGGCCAGGGTCAACCACCTTAGGCGTCGATTGGACTTCAAGATATCTCACACGCATTGGGAGGTGTATTCAGTGGCGGATGGCCTGGAAAGGTGGGGAAGTGAGTCCTAATCCCAGAGGGTGTTCAAAGATGCTAGGGATTTGCCTACTATCATTAGAGGGCACCTTTTTCTAAACAAAGTGGGTTTCGGTAGTCTTCGCGTGGGTTGATCTTTAAATTTAGAGTACATGATAGGCTAGGTTGTTCGCTCTTTTTGTTGGAGCAGCATTGCCCAAATTCGGTGTGCACTTGCATGCCTTTTCAATGAATCTAAGGTTTTTTTTTTTTTTTTTTTTTTTTTTTTTTTTTTTTTTTTTTTTTTTTAAAGAAGAAGATATAATGTCAAAGTCCAATGGAAGCGTACATGCACCTAAGGTATTATGTATACTTTATATATGAGTATTCATATCATAATTTTGTTAATTTATTTGCTAAGAAATCAAATAATTTTAATATTTTAAAGAGTTCAAAGCACTAGTGGGTAATTACTTCAATCAAAAGATATGAATTTTATGAACTGATAATTGTGGACTTAATGTTTCTCATGATTTTATGATTTCCAAAAATCATATGGAATAAAAAAGCAATTGAACTGCCTAGGAAAACCTTAGCAAAATGGGATTGCAAAGAAGAAAAACTTTGTTATAGGCTATGATGAATGGGAAACCTTTTTCAATGTTCGATTGTGTTGAAGCCATGCATACAACAATGTATTCGATAATTTCTATGTTACTACATAAAGTATGAAGGCCCTATATTAAATTATTTATGAGAAGCCATATTCGACATATCTACGTGTATTTGGGTGCATAGTTACATGAAGTGTAACAATGAATATATGAGAAGCTTAATGACAAGATTATAAAGTTCATTTCCTTAGATAGTCATCCAAGAAAAAGGTGTATCGAAAGTTATGACCAATTAGATCATTGTCAACAAGAGTTAGATGTGAATTTCAATGAAAATCACCATGGAATTGAGCTTCTAACAGTAAGAGATCATCACTCAGACCAAATGAAGAGGTAAATACATGATAGATTAGTCTATAATAATCAAAGACAATGGAAACATTGCAATCAACCAAGTTCAATTAGAAATGATGTTATTTATTATTTTTTTTTTTAAGAGAACAAATTTTATTAAACGAGAGGGAGCTATACAAGAGGAACATACATACAGCTAGACCTAAGACAAAAAAAATGATGTTATTGCCCCATGAAATAATGGTTCCATTCTACTATATCATATCCATGCTAGGTTATCATTTTAAAAGACTTCCTAATTATTATATTATCAACATGCACTATGCTTAAGTGGTTTAGGTCATAGATTCCTATGAGCGAATACTTTCGAAAAAGTGGCTCATGATCCTTAATGGTAATAGTTTTTCAAAATTAACAGTTATGGCTCTCATATGTGAGATGATTATTTATTAATAAATAACCATTAGCATCCTTTTATATAACTTCATTCAATGATAAAGGACTTATAACTTTATCAGCCAATCATAACAATATTTCTAAACCGTGTATCAATAAAAATAAAGATGACAACTGCATAAGAAAAACACGGTGTATTTAAATCCTAGTTTTGGGAGGTTTTTGGCTTTATGTAGGGCTTGCCATCTTACCGAACCAATCCATGTTTGCATGTGTCATTTTCAAATGTGTGGAGATGCTCAAACAGGCCTGTCCATCAAGAATTCAACTTAAATAAGTAGAGGAAGGAGAGTGGAATTTACAAAAACCCCTCATCTTGAAAGTTATCCACTTAAATTAATAGTAACTTGGTCATTCGGTATTGGATTTATATTTTCTTGGGCTCATCAGAAATCACTCGATGAGATTGCTAAAAGTAGGCCTCAGGTTTCTGGATAGGATTTGAATAGATAGTATGGTGTGGGGCCCTTAGGTTTAATTTTAAGTCCAATCAAGCTGAAAGTGGATCCCATGGTGTGTGGGAACATGAACCAACACGCAATGATCTTCGTTTCCATATTTGATAAGCCCAAGTGGCCCCAAATGCTCAAAACAATCCAAATCATTGAATATGTCCATCCAAGGTCTTTTTTTCTTAGATCTCTTAAATACGCCCTTTTTTATACAACATTCAGGCAACACCATAAGAAGAGTCAGGCCTCACCTATCGTGTAACCATGACAAACCAGATCTATATAATTTAGAAACATCAAAGCTACCTCAAAATAGTAAAAGCTGTAGAAAAAAAGAAGATAAGAGAGAGAGAGAGAGAGAGAGAGAGAGAGAGAGACCAGTACAAGACGATTCCTGTGCGAGATCACAACAAAAGAGACCAAAAGGAAGCCTTCCAGCACAAAATAAAAAAGCTGCACAAGCAACCGAGTTGTGGGTATGATCACTTCTACAAGAACTTCAACTCTTTAGTGGAAAACCAATTATTCTATATTGAAATAATTAGGTAGGTTCACAGGTTCACATAGCCAGTAATGTAGTTTTTCCTCAATGAACAAAGCACAGAGTTGAACTGTCGCTTCATCATAGAAAAATAGCATCCAAAGTTCTTTCCCAACACATCTCATCCAAGGCCTAATTAACCAACATATTTATCAAGCCACTGCCACGTTCACAAGGATTGTTCATTAGTAGCAAGTTAGATATGTTTGGTTTATATGCTCCAACTTAAGGGGGAATGTTGAAAGAAATATATTTTAGTGCCTAGTTGCATAACTTTTGTACATAGTTGAATAACATGTAAAATGCAATTGAATAAGTATAGATTTTGGACCCAACCGAAAGACGCATAGCTGTGTGTACTTGTCATGCTCCAAAATCCAGCACCCAACTATGAGGACTCTAATCCCAAATTCGAGATTGTGAGATGAATAGTGTATTTTTTCACTTTCAATTCACTTTCTATTCACATTCAAATTCACATCAACATATATACCATCAATTAAACCAATAACTAATCTATAATAAATCAATATCATAATCCCAACATCCAAGTTTAAGTTCTCAATTACTACACTCTGCTCTACTAATCAATGTCTCAATAATCAATCTAATGGTCATCCACATTGACCTTATTGCATTAATCCTTTCTACTTCACGTTAAAATTAAACTATAAATTATCTACTAAGTATGCCTTTTAGAATTTGTCCTCTTTTGAAAAGTTCTCCTCAATATCATTATTTGAAACTATTTTTTCCCACAATAAAAGGGTCAGCTATAAAAGCCCAATGAGATAGCCTTATAAAGTTTAACACATGTAATTAAAGTTATAAAATTGCATAAGTAGATTTTCACAAAATACAAGACATCGAGTATTTAAATCCAAAGAACATTAAACTAAGCCTTTTCAAAATATGTGTGTAATGTAAGATATGCAAGTATGCATCAACTGTACTCTCACACGTGCACCACACACACACACACACACACACACACACACACTCCACATGCCCCCTCCACCAAGCTTCTCTCTCATTCTTCCTCAAATACATCCACATCCCCTCTCACCCCATACTCACTCCATAAACTAATCCCAAATTCCCTCCCTTTGCCAAGTATACCACCTCACTCCTATAATTCATCCCCCAATCTACTCCCTCCCTCTTCCACTATGAATAAAGGAGCTCCCTCCCCTATCCCTCTCATACCCTAAGCAAAGGAGAGAGAGAGAGAGAGAGAGAGAGAGAGAGAGAGAGAGGAAATGTGAGAGAGGAAGAGAGAAGAAGAAAAGAGCTAAGAACCCACACTTGCACACACTTGTGACTACTGTTCGCTTCCCCAAGTGTAGGGTTGCGATGTAGTAATAATCTCGGTTTAAAGGATTTCACAAACACATCCAATAGTTTCTATTGAAAAGCTAACAATCAGATTTGTAGGAGATTGATGTAAGTAACAACTTTTGAACTTAAACTGAAATAAACAATTATAAAAAGGCACTAGGGGTTCAAGGATCCACTTGTAGCAATCATTGATGCTCAGTTCACTGTGGTTTCTCACTTTCTCAACTAGAATTGAAATTAAGATCTATCTAGTCAGATGATAGAGTTGTTAAAACCAACAATCTGCCATATGTAAAACCAATGTACATGATTCACTCAATGCAAGCTAGGACGAGCATACTCAATTGCATAGGACAGTCCCAATTCCAATAGACTAAGTTCATAATCATAACCATCATTAACTCCTATCACTAGACAAAGCTAGATCATGATTTGAACTTAAATCAAATCACATACACAGTCCCACATAATACAGAATTCCAGAAAAATAGAACTTTGGTAGGAAGTTCCCACATGAAGATCATAGTACTAGAGCGTACTCCAATTCCTAGGATCATACAGGTCTAAACTAACACAAAGCAATTAAGAACTTAAATGATTTTCCCAAACATCCATGAGTCATCATAAGACTAAGAAAAACTACTTAGAACTTGTATTAACTTCAAACCATTGTTCATAAACATGAAATCCAATCTCAAAACCAACTTAAAACAAATTGAAACATCTTAGATTCACTACAAGCTTTACCTCTTAGCCCTAGCTAAGAGGTTTAGCTGCTCATGATCCAAGGAAACATGAAACAACTAGGAAAAGCATAAAAACAGCAAAACAAACTAGAAGGAGTTGTGGAACTTCGAAATCCACTTCTGCCGCCTCCCACTTTGCTCAAACTCTTCTAAGATACCCTAGGAACGATCCCTAGGTGTCCTTTTATAGTGGGGAGGCTCCGCAACATCAGAATATTCTCGAATTTGCGTAAGGTTACGCAGTACGCAGAGAAATCTGGCGCCAAAAATGAAAATTTCTGTTTTAGATGCATGGCCGACCGGTCACGACCGGTCGGACTGGTCTAGGAAACAGTCCAGCAAGCACAGGAGCCATCAGACCTGTTGGCCGACCGGTCACGATCGGTCGGATTGGGCTAGCCGACCGATCACGACCGGTCGGACTGTTTATGTAAACTGTCCAGCGTGCTCAGCAGGGTCTGGGAGAGTTGGCCGACCGGTCTAGATTGGTCATGGCCCTCTTGGCCGACCGGTCATGACCGGTCTTGGCCTCTTTTCTTCTTCATTTCTTTCTTTCTTTCTTCTCTCTGCTTTCTTCTTTCTTTGGCCCACCTTGGGTCTTCATCCAAAGCTCCTAAGTGGATCCTTTTGGTCTCCTATTGGATTAAGTCCATTCTCATTCCTGCAATCACAAAACATGCATTCGATTAGTCTTTAAATCATGAAAACCTTACATAATGAGTGATGAATTAGGGTTAGAATATGCACAATTAAGAGCTCAACACACCCCCCAACCAGCATTTTGCTAGTCCCAAGCAAAACATGTGTGAAACCAATTCCTTTCTCCAAAACCCAACTCTCTTTTAGAAACCATTCTTCTATACATCCCAAGACACACAAGTGTAAGATTCAGAAATATTAGATGACAGAGGTTGAAACCGTAAACCCTCAAAACATGATAAGCATTCATATGAAATTCCCGCTGATTGGTTGATAAATAGAAGAACTTGAACAAATTCAACCTAGTCTGCATAGTGAAAATTTATCTCATGAGTTTCTAGGATTATCTTCTTCATAAATCAACCAGACTATAGATCTTAAGGTATATAGAGCAACAACAAGCCAATGACGGGAATTTGCCTTACTATCCTTCCGACGGCTTTCACACTACGTCCCATTTTCGGCTTTGGTTACAGGTAGACCATCCCCCTGTTGGTAATAGGCAGCCCTAATTGGAATTTTCCATCATTTTTTCATCTTTCCCAATTTCATCCTTCCTTTTCCTTTTTCTTTTAAATTAGATAAGATTTTTAGAAATCCATATCTTTCGTTATTTTCCCATGGACAAGGATGGACAAAGTACCCCAGCTTGGTTTCTCAGCACCTTAAATCAAAGTCTAGCTAATCCATAAATCACATAATCCCTTCAACCCATGAAAATCGTGGAACGTGAACTAGGTGTAAGAGTGTTCAAATTTTCTATCAATCACATAATTAGGGGAATTCTCATATAAAACCATTATGCTAAGAGAAGATCAAGATTTACAACTTCATACACTTCATATCTCCTCCTCTTATGCTCATATCATCTTGAGTGCATAGAACTAAAGTTTTCCAAAAGAGTTTTGAATTTTTGAAAAATCGAAAAATTTCTACATAATTGCTCGAAATGTTACAAAACGCTGGATTCATCCAAGTGATCCTACACCCCCCAACCAAATCTTGCATTATCCTCAATGTAAAAGATGTGTAATGAACAAAACATGAGAGCAATTTGAAAATAAAAAGGAGTGAGGAATGATAGTACCTGAGACAGTGAAAAGTGGAATTCTTCCTCCTCATTGCAAACCTAAGCAAAAGTAAACAAAAGCAACAAAATCCTAATCCTAACTACTCTATACCTCCATCAGACTAGGAGATCAATCATCCTGATACACAGGATCAGTAAGAGGTATGGACATGCATTCTGAAGAAAACTTCTCAAAGAACGGCTTTAATCGCTGACCATTCGCCTTAAAAATATTGCAGTTCCTTGGATTTAACAACTCGACGGTCCCATATGGATAGACAGTTTGCACAATGTAGGGACCGGTCCATCAAGATCTCAATTTTCCTGGAAATAAATGTAGGCGGGAATTATACAAAAGGACCTTTTGATTAATCGTGAATGTCCTACGAAGAATGTTCTTATCATGGAATATCTTCATCTTGTCCTTGCAAATTCTCGCATTCTCATATGCTTCGTTCCGGATTTCTGCAAGTTCATTCAATTGTAGTTTGCGCAACAAGCTTGCCTTGTCAGAATCAAAATTCATCTTCTTAATTGCCCAATATGCCCTATGTTCCAACTCCACAGGCAAGTGACAAGCCTTCCCATAGACAAGTCTATAAAGAGACATTCCAATAGGGGTTTTAAAAGCAGTACGGTAGGCCCAAAGCGCATCGGCAAGCCGAAGCGACCAATCCTTGCGATCGGGGTTCACCGTTTTCTCTAAAATGTGTTTAACCTCCCTATTGGATATCTCAGCTTGTCCACTAGTTTGTGGGTGATAGGGAGTACTCACTTTGTGTGTTACGCCATATTTCTTCATTAAGGTTTCAAATGGGCGATTACAAAAGTGAGACCCCCCATCACTTATGATGACTCGAGGTGTACCAAACCAGGAAAGAATATTCTCTTTTAAGAAGCGAATGACCGTTTTATGGTCATTATTCCGGCAAGGGATGGCCTCAACCCATTTGGATACATAGTCAATGGCAAGCAAGATGTATGCGTTTCCAAAAGAAGATGAGAATGGACCTATGAAATCGATGCCCCAACAATAAAAAATTTCGATTATTAAAATGGGATTGAGTGGCATCATATTTCTACGAGAGATTCCTCCCAATTTCTGACAAGGTTCACATGTTTTGCAAAACTCATGTGTGTCTTGAACATAGTAGGCCAGTAAAACCCACATTGCAGAATTTTTCATGTGGTCTTTTTAGCCGAAAAGTGGCCACCACATGCCTGAGAATGATAGAAGGAGATGATACTTTGTTGTTCATCATCTGGGACACATCTCCTTATAATTTGATCGGGACAATACTTAAATAAGTATGGGTCGTCTCATAGGAATTTTAGCACCTCAGTGAAGAATTTATCCTTATCTTGCTTTTTACAATGTGTAGGAATTGTACCTGTAGCAAGATATGTCACGCCCCAAACTCGGGGACCGGGCTCACTAAATTCCCGGCCGCCGAATCCGGTGCCAACAGCCTCCGTAGTACCCCATTCTCGGCCCCTAGCTCCCATACGCCAGGTTCCGATCCTGGGATCCCACAAGGAGGATTTTCAAGGTAAATTTTTTTTTTATAGATGAGCATAAACATAAGTATACCAAACCAAAAAGCATCACATCACATATCCACTAAGATAATCTTTTGAGTACAATGCTGTAGAAAAGGAAATACAAGGTATAACTGAAAGCTGAAAAATCAAATGCGCGCCCCTGTCTCACTGCTGTCGTGCTATAGTGTGACCTGCACGTAAACAACGTGCATAAGCTTACTATGAAGCTTAGAGAGTGCGTGGTGTGTGCGCAATGCATATGACATGTATACAGATATCAGAGTAAGCGGAAATGATGGCAGGCTACACTACCAAGTCTATGAATGTCATTAGCCATCTCGAGGCTATGCAATGCAATGGGCTTATATGGCCGAGTGTCATATGCTAATGATGCCATGTGCGCATGTCAATCCTCAACTGTCATATATCATACGGTTTACAACTGGGACATCACCGGGGTCTAGTACACTCCAGACATTGGTTGCCGCCCATCGCGCGCATAACCAAGCGAGTGGAAGAGACCTCACTATCCGCCTCGTCAATGACATATAAGATAATTCACCCGGCTCGTCGATAGCGAACCCATTCACGAGCTGGTCAAACTCAACCTAGTATATAGCCCTCTGCACCCGGGCGGGTAAGGTCACACCCCCTTCCAACCGACCCCGACACAGTGGGAGACGCGGCCTACTGGTATTTGGCCCTCATGCGCTCATAAATCCACTCGGTCTAGACATTGGAGCATCCTACTGGTACCACAGGGTTTAGGGACTTTCACCCAAGGACATCTTTGGCGCCCAAGTGCTAGAACATATTTCCGGTGTCCATTCCTACCATCCACGATGTGACTGTGGTGGTCAAAACCCCGATGCCGCTGGGGTGAGAATCTGATCATGACATGTATAATGCGAGATGCATGAGTCACACTATTAAAGCCATGCACCAAACCTGCGCATACCGCGCGATCATGTAGGGTGACCCTATCTCATACGGGTCCCCTAAGTATCTCAAGCTGTAAGGCATATGCTATGATCGACATCGTCCACAGTCAGGCATACATATGATGCGTATGTACAAATGAATGGGTATGATATTCATTACACTAAGCATATTATCAGTGTGACCTATCCAGCTAAGTATACTAGCATATTACCAGACATATCATGTACTGTTGGCCTTGAATGGCCCAATATATATACAGAGAGTGGGACCCGAACTGTGGGCCCCATAGGAAATGTAAAGGTCTTCGTGGTATAGCCCACTTGAGACTACATCGGCCCCATACTTGGGCCTGCACGTACAAGATAGGCAGCATGACTAAAACAGATACATCATGGTGGAGCTAATAGATACATCACGTTGGGACCCATAGGGTGGGCCACCTGCTGGGCAGCGTGGTACCCAACTGATCCCAATAAGTTTGAATCAAGCAGATATTTGTGTTTTCTCCTTCATACATATCCATGTGATCTTATGAACCGATTGGATGGCAAATAAACATCACTGTAGAACCTAGAAAGGTTTCAATGTTGGAAATCATTATTTCCACTGAAGCATGGTCCACTTGACATTAAGATATGCTTAAATTTTGGGCCCAGCCACTTATGGACAGGTTGGGTGACAAATAAACATCATTTTGGGTCTAGGAAGGTTTCAATGGTGGAGATTATTATTCCCACTGTTGTCCCATGGCATGGCCCACTTGTCATTTGGATATGCTTAAGATTTTTGGGCTCGGCCACTTATAAAATAGGTTGGATGACAATTAAACATCACTGTAGGGCTGGGAAGGTTTCAACGGTAGAGATCATTATTCCCACCGTTGACCCGTGGCATAGCCCACTAAAATGAGCTGGAAAAAAAAACATATGGACGGGATAGGTACAGCACATACATTCTAGGCGGGCCCAACGAGTGGGGCCCATTGCCAATGCCCATTTAGACAGGCTGCTGGGCAGCAGCGTCCCCTGGACGCTGTCTGTCCAGCAGCAGCATTATTTTATTTTATTTTATTTTTTTTATTATTATTATTATTTTTTTTTACATATATATATATATTTTTATTTATTTAATAAGTGGGGCCCACAGGAGTTCCTGATCAAGCTGATATTTTTGATGTCCCTTCCTCCATGTATGTGTGAACTTACGAACAGGTTGGATCTCAAATAAACATCACGGTGGCCCATAAGAAGGTTTCAACGGTGGGGCACTGTCCCTACTGTTTGCTGTGGTGGGGCCCCCTCGAGACTTGGATCTGGCTCATTCTTGGGGTCGTACCCTAAAATGATCTCCCCAACTGGATGGACGGTGTGGATACAACACATACATCATGGTGGGACCCACAAGTGGGCCACTGCTGGCCGAGCCAGCGTGCCAGGACGCTGGTACGCCCAGCGTCAGCGTCAGCGACGCTGACTCCTCCTTATCTTCTTTCTTTCTTTTTTTCTTTTTTTTTTTTTTTGTATTCATCTCAAGTGGGGTCCACATGGCACTGATCCACTCCGTTCATCAGATTCTCCATCTCATGGGGGACCCAACAAGCCCAATATTGGGTATTTGATTCGGCCTAGAAACTAAAAAGTGGGCCAAAGGATTTCTGACAATAGAAGTTATTATTTCCACTGTTTTACACGGTGCGGTCCACTGCAGATTTGGATCGGCGTCATATTTGGGCCCTGGCCCTAAAATGATCTGGGAAAACCGATGGACGGCGTGGATGGAACACAAACATCAAGGTGGGTCCCACGAGTGGGACCCTTACAACGTCCAAGGTGACGCTGGACGTTCCAGCGTCAGAACGTCCAGACGCTGGACGTCCAGTGCACTTTTTGATATTTTTTTTTCCTTTTTTTTTTTTTGTGTTCATATCGAGTGGGGCCCACTTAGGGACGATCCACCCCGTTCATCATGTCCCCCAGCTCATTGGGGTCCCAACAAGCCCAATATTGGGCAGGTAATATGGTCCACAAACATCACGGTGGGCCCAAGAAACTCCGACAGTAGGCTTCATCAGCCCTACTGTTTTCTATGGTGTGGTCCACCTGAGATCTGGATCTTCTTCATGTTTGGCGCCCAGCCCTAAAATGGGTTGGAGAAACAGACGGACGGCATGGATCTAATACATTCATCAAGGTGGGTCCCACGTGTGGGGGACTGTGCCTGGCCGACCGGCTGCCCTTGCTGGGCAGCAGCGTCCCCTGGACGCTGGCTGTCCAGCGGCAGTCCTCTCTCTCTTTCTTCTTTTTTTTTATTTTATTTTATTATCATTATTATTATTATTATTATTATTATTATTATTATTACAAAGTGGGGCCCATTCATGGATGATCCAATCCATCCATCAGGTTGTCCACCATCAGGTGGGCCCAAAAGAAAAGGAAAAAAAATGAAAGGAAAGAAGAAAATGGGGGATTCATGTACCCCTTGCACTCACCTCAAAGGATGGACGGTTGGATTAAATCGGGTTGACGATTGGATGATCCGGACGGTCCGGATGATGGTTGGGGTCCTCCAAGCTTGGATCTCCACCCTCAAATCCTAGATCTCCCTCCAAATCTCTCTCTTCTCTCAAATCTTCCTCTTTCTCTCTCCTTTCTCAAATCTCTTTCTCTCTCCTCTCTCTCTCTTGCAAAATGGGAAGTGAGGAAGCCTCCTCTCCCCCTACGTATGGTATTGTATGGGGGGAGAGAGAGAGAAGCAATCATGGGTGATGATGGGTAGCATGGGAGAGAGGGATGGGGGGTATGGTGTGAGAGTTGACTTTGGGAGGAGAGAGAGGGATGGGGGTATGGGGTGTGTAGGGTAGGGGTATGGGATAGGTGTAGGTGAGAATGATGGTGATGGATTTGATTGATGTGACATATCTTGGAATTTGTGCAAGTGGGGCCCACGACACACGCACGTTGCGTGACCCACCTCGAAATACGCAATCGATCATAACTTTCACACCGGGTATCGCAATGGGGCGTGCCGCGCGGCGTTGGAATCGCAGCGCCTACGCGGTCGCCGGGGTATAGGTCTCGGGTTGATGCGGTACTAAAATAGGGTCGCGGTCAAGGCTCGCTAATCTGATCCGTCCGGGACGTACCGGCACCGGAAATTAAGCGTACGGAGGGCAAATAAGGGTACGGGTCTTACAACTCTTCCCTCATAACAAAAAATTTCGTCCTCGAAATTTGCAATACAAACCCAAACTAGCCGAAGATCATAAAAAAAAAAATCACATCACTATATATGCATATCGACTCGAAAAGCAATCATACAGATACAATCAACCATAAAAAAGATGAGGATAAGACTCGCGAATCTCTGCCTCTCGCTCCCACGACGCCTCATCTGCGCTATGATGACTCCACTGGACCTTCACTAAAGGAATGACCTTGGTCCGGAGGACCTGCTCCTTCTGGTCAAGGATACGAACCGGCTGCTCAATGTAAGAAGCATCCTCACGAACCTCCAACGGCTGCCAATCTATCACAGGAACCACGTCTGACTCACACTTCCGCAACATGGAAACATGAAAAACATTGTGGACACCAGACAGCTGAAGTGGCAAGGCAAGCTGATAGGCCACGGCGCCAACGCGCCCAATGATCTCGAAGGGTCCAATGAATCTCGGGGCAAGCTTCCCCTTAGCTCCAAAACGAACCACGCCCTTCATGGGCGAGACCCTGAGATACACACGATCCCCAATGGAAAACTCTAGGGGACGACGTCGACGATCTGCAAAACTCTTCTGTCGACTCTGAGCTGTGCGCATCCTCTGCCTGATGATATCGATAGCCTCTGATGTCCTCTGCACAAGCTCGGGACCTAGGAGACGATGCCCTCCAACCTCGGCCCAACAACTAGGAGACCTACAAGGTCTACCATACAATGCCTCAAAAGGAGCCATACCGATAGTCGCCTGGTAGCTGTTATTATATGCAAACTCAGCCAAACGCAGGTGTTTATCCCAACTACCTGAGAAATCCAACACGCAAGCTCGAAGCATGTCCTCAAGGATCTGGTTGACCCTCTCGGTCTGACCATCAGTCTGAGGATGATATGCGGTGCTGAACTTCAAGGCAGGCCCCATCGCCTTCTGAAAACTCCTCCAGAACCGCGACGTAAATCTCGGATCTCGATCAGAAACGATCGAGACTGGGACTCCGTGCAGCCTCACAATCTCCTCGATAAACAATTCTGCAAGTCTGTCCAATGACCAGGTCGCACGTATCGCAAGAAAATGTGCCGACTTCGTCAAACGATCAACGACAACCCAGATGGCATCGTGACCGCGATCAGTCCTCGGCAAGCCCATAATGAAGTCTGTGGTCACGTGCTCCCATTTCCACAACGGACACTCAACGGCTGCAGGGGACCTGGAGGTTTGCGATGATCGGCCTTGACACGCTGACAAGTGTCGCACTCGGACACAAAGCTGGCAATCTGACGCTTCATTCCGGCCCAATAATACTGTCTCCTCATATCACGATACATCTTAGTAGAACCTGGGTGGATCGTGAACCTCGATCGGTGTGCCTCATCCATAAGGTCTCTGCGCAACTGAGGAATATCTGGAACACACAACCGACCCCTGAAACGAAGTCCACCATCTGACCCAATCTGCCAATCAGTCTGACCCTCTGATGCGGCCTCTTCCCAATAATCCTTCAACGTCTGATCTGTCTGCTGAGCCTCGATCACCCTAGAAACAAGAGAGGGTTGAATCGACAAGCTCGATAACTGCGCGATAGAAGACTGCAGGCTCAGCTCAAAATCATACTTGGCAACCTCCTCGAGCATCCTCCACTCTCGGACCATCATATACGCCACCAGGCCTCGTGGCTGACGGCTAAGGGCATCAGCCACCACGTTGGCCTTGCCAGGGTGGTACTGAAGATCAAAATCATAATCCTTCAGGAGCTCCATCCAACGTCTCTGCCTCATGTTCAACTCAGACTGCGAGAAGAGGTACTTCAGGCTCTTATGGTCAGAAAAGAGCTCGAACCTGACCCCATAAAGATAGTGCCTCCACACCTTCAGTGCGAAGACTACAGCTGCTAGCTCCAGATCATGCGTGGGGTAGTTCTGCTCATGGACCTTGAGCTGGCGAGACGCATACGCTACTACTTTGCCATGCTGCATCAGGACAGCACCTAAGCCAATCCGTGAGGCATCTGTAAAAACCACGAATCCTTCACTCCCGGAGGGAAGAGTGAGGACTGGTGTAGAAGTAAGACGGTCCTTCAGTTATGCAAATGCTCGCTCACAGGCATCACTCCAAACGAACTCAGCGCCCTTTCGGGTCAACCTGGTCAGCGGGGCTGCAATACGAGAGAAGCCCTCTATGAAACGGCGATAATAACCTGCTAACCCCAGGAAACTCCGGATTTCGGACGCATTCGTGGGTTGCCTCCACTGACGCACGGCATCAATCTTCACCGGATCTACTGCTACTCCTTGCCTCGTCACCACGTGACCGAGGAACTTCACCTCCTCCTGCCAAAACTCACACTTCTCCAACTTCGCATAAAGCTGGTGTGCACGGAGAGTCTGCAGGGTGATTTCTAAATGCTGCTCATGCTCCTCTCGGGTCCTTGAATAGATCAGAATGTCGTCAATGAACACTACAACGAACTGATCGAGGTAGGGATGAAAGACCTCGTTCATCAATTGCATGAACACAGCGGGCGCATTGGTCAGTCCGAAGGACATGACCTGAAACTCAAAATGACCGTAACGCGTCCTGAATGCCGTCTTCGGGATATCCTCCTCCCGGACATGGACCTGATGATAACCGGACCGTAGGTCAATCTTCGAAAAGAACTGGGCCTCCCGCAACTGATCAAATAAATCGTCGATCCTCGGAAGCGGGTACCTATTCTTAATCGTGACCTTGTTGAGCTCGCGGTAATCCACGCAGAGCCTCAACGAGCCATCCTTCTTCTTCACAAAGAGTACCGGCGCTCCCCATGGTGAACTACTCGGACGAATGAAGCCTAGTTCGCGCAACTCGTCCAACTGCTTCCACAGCTCCCACAACTCCAAAGGTGCCATGCGGTACGGGGACTTTGAGATAGGCGCAGTACCGGGCACGAGGTCAATCTGGAACTCAGTATGCCGACGAGGCGGCAACCCCGAAATCTCCTGAAACACATCCGGAAAATCGCAAACTACCGGCAGCTGGTCGATACACACGGCAACCGGTTCCTCTATGGCACACGACATCAAAGATGACAACTGCTCACCTCTAGGCTCGGCAACGAACTGAAACTGCGGCATGCCGGGTATAAGGAAAGTGACTGTTCTTGCGAAGCAGTCCAATACAGCGTGATACTCGGCCAGCCAATCCATGCCCAGGATAACATCAAACTCGGTCATCGGTAAAACAAAAAAATCGGCGGGCAAAAAGGTCTCTCCTACCAAGACGGGGCAAGACGAACAGATCAAACTCAATACTGCGGTCTTCCCTAAGGTTGTCGACACTGACAAACCCTCGCGCACGGATTCTAACGGCAAACCAATCGATCGACAGAAATCCTCGGATATGAATGAATGTGATGCGCCAGAATCAAATAGAACATGTGCTATGCATGCAGAGACAAGGAGTGTACCCTCTACGACTCCTCCTGGTGCCTGAGGGTCCTGCTGGGCTGCATAGAACCGGCCTTGAGCCTGCTGGGGAGGTGCCTGTCCCCACTGTGGTCGTTGCTGCTGCTGATGCGTCCTCTGCTGCTGCCTCTGCTGCGGAGGAGCTCTCGGCGGTGGGTACTGCTGTCGCTGATGCTGCTGATGGGGTCTCGGCGGCTGATACTGCTGACGCTGCTGTCGGTGTGAATGGGGGCACTCCCTATGACGATGTCCCATCTCTCCGCACCCATAACAATGGCCTATAATCTACTGCTGCGGTGGTGCTGGGGGTGCTACGGGTGCCACTGGTGCTGCTGGTGCTCGGAAGGGTGGACGAGCTACATGCCTCTGCGGTGGTCGAAGTCGCTGCTGTCGGAAGTTGCCAGAGGGTGCCTTTCTCTTCCCCTTTCGATCTCCGCCTTGACTGCGGATCCGCTGCGCGTCCGCCCACTCTGCCTCATAAATTTGGGCCCGCTCCACCACCTCCTCAAATGTAGGGAGCTTGTGCCCTGCGACACGGCCCCTAAGGCCAAGGCGTAAACCGCCCTCGAACCGACGGGCCTTTCGCCTCGCATCATCCACAAGATACGTCGCGAATCGAGACAGCTCAACGAATCGGGCCTCGTACTGTGATACGGTCATCTCTCCCTGGACTAGCGTCTCGAACTCTAACGCTCTCTGCTGACGGACATGCTCAGGGAAGAACTTCCGGTCAAACCGGTCTACAAAATCCTCCCAGGTCCACTCGAAATCTGCCTCTACTGTGCGGGTAATCGATGACCACCAATGCTCGGCCTCTCCCTGAAGAAGGAAGACGGCGAGAGGAACTTTTCGACTTCAGACTTCCATCTCTCTGCCGCCTCCGGGTTCGGCTCGCCCGAGAAACGTGGGGGATCCATCTGCCTGAAATCCCTAAGTAAGGAACGGGCGCGATCCTGCTCGGATGTGGCAGGTGAATCGGCTGACCTCCTCTCTTGGCGCTCTACCAAGGAGGTCATGGCACGCAACATCTGCTGGAACTGACCAGCAGTCATGCCTGGAGCTAGGGCAGTCTGGGACGTACCCGCACTAGACGATTGCCTACCAACGGCTCTCTTGGGTGCCATGTCCTACAAAAAGGCAGGATCCTCTTAGCATCGGGTTACTCATGAGTGCCCACACGTCAATCAAAATTTTCTAGGCATACAATAGGGGAGTCCTAGTTTAAACTAAGTTCAAAGCAGGTGAGTAAGATTGGGGTCCTAGCAATCATATAGTACAAGGCAGGTAATTAAAGGTTATTAGTAGATATGTAATGTTGTGGACAGGTAATCCCAAGTTATGCTCTGATACCAACTTCTGTCACGCCCCAAACTCGGGGACCGGGCTCACTAAATTCCCGGCCGCCGAATCCGGTGCCAACAGCCTCCGTAGTACCCCATTCTCGGCCCCTAGCTCCCATACGCCAGGTTTCGATCCTGGGATCCCACAAGGAGGATTTTCAAGGTAATTTTTTTTTTATAGATGAGCATAAACATAAGTATACCAAACCAAAAAGCATCACATCACATATCCACTAAGATAATCTTTTGAGTACAATGCTGTAGAAAAGGAAATACAAGGTATAACTGAAAGCTGAAAAATCAAATGCGCGCCCCTGTCTCACTGCTGTCGTGCTATAGTGTGACCTGCACGTAAACAACGTGCATAAGCTTACTATGAAGCTTAGAGAGTGCGTGGTGTGTGCGCAATGCATATGACATGTATACAGATATCAGAGTAAGCGGAAATGATGGCAGGCTACACTACCAAGTCTATGAATGTCATTAGCCATCTCGAGGCTATGCAATGCAATGGGCTTATATGGCCGAGTGTCATATGCTAATGATGCCATGTGCGCATGTCAATCCTCAACTGTCATATATCATACGGTTTACAACTGGGACATCACCGGGGTCTAGTACACTCCAGACATTGGTTGTCGCCCATCGCGCGCATAACCAAGCGAGTGGAAGAGACCTCACTATCCGCCTCGTCAATGACATATAAGATAATTCACCCGGCTCGTCGATAGCGAACCCATTCACGAGCTGGTCAAACTCAACCTAGTATATAGCCCTCTGCACCCGGGCGGGTAAGGTCACACCCCCTTCCAACCGACCCCGACACAGTGGGAGACGCGGCCTACTGGTATTTGGCCCTCATGCGCTCATAAATCCACTCGGTCTAGACATTGGAGCATCCTACTGGTACCACAGGGTTTAGGGACTTTCACCCAAGGACATCTTTGGCGCCCAAGTGCTAGAACATATTTCCGGTGTCCATTCCTACCATCCACGATGTGACTGTGGTGGTCAAAACCCCGATGCCGCTGGGGTGAGAATCTGATCATGACATGTATAATGCGAGATGCATGAGTCACACTATTAAAGCCATGCACCAAACCTGCGCATACCGCGCGATCATGTAGGGTGACCCTATCTCATACGGGTCCCCTAAGTATCTCAAGCTGTAAGGCATATGCTATGATCGACATCGTCCACAGTCAGGCATACATATGATGCGTATGTACAAATGAATGGGTATGATATTCATTACACTAAGCATATTATCAGTGTGACCTATCCAGCTAAGTATACTAGCATATTACCAGACATATCATGTACTGTTGGCCTTGAATGGCCCAATATATATACAGAGAGTGGGACCCGAACTGTGGGCCCCATAGGAAATGTAAAGGTCTTCGTGGTATAGCCCACTTGAGACTACATCGGCCCCATACTTGGGCCTGCACGTACAAGATAGGCAGCATGACTAAAACAGATACATCATGGTGGAGCTAATAGATACATCACGTTGGGACCCATAGGGTGGGCCACCTGCTGGGCAGCGTGGTACCCAACTGATCCCAATAAGTTTGAATCAAGCAGATATTTGTGTTTTCTCCTTCATACATATCCATGTGATCTTATGAACCGATTGGATGGCAAATAAACATCACTGTAGAACCTAGAAAGGTTTCAATGTTGGAAACCATTATTTCCACTGAAGCATGGTCCACTTGACATTAAGATATGCTTAAATTTTGGGCCCAGCCACTTATGGATAGGTTGGGTGACAAATAAACATCATTTTGGGTCTAGGAAGGTTTCAATGGTGGAGATTATTATTCCCACTGTTGTCCCATGGCATGGCCCACTTGTCATTTGGATATGCTTAAGATTTTTGGGCTCGGCCACTTATAAAATAGGTTGGATGACAATTAAACATCACTGTAGGGCTGGGAAGGTTTCAACGGTAGAGATCATTATTCCCACCGTTGACCCGTGGCATAGCCCACTAAAATGAGCTGGAAAAAAAAACATATGGACGGGATAGGTACAGCACATACATTCTAGGCGGGCCCAACGAGTGGGGCCCATTGCCAATGCCCATTTAGACAGGCTGCTGGGCAGCAGCGTCCCCTGGACGCTGTCTGTCCAGCAGCAGCATTATTTTATTATTATTATTTTTTTTTTATTATTATTATTTTTTTTTACATATATATATATATATATATTTATTTATTTAATAAGTGGGGCCCACAGGAGTTCCTGATCAAGCTGATATTTTTGATGTCCCTTCCTCCATGTATGTGTAAACTTACGAACAGGTTGGATCTCAAATAAACATCACGGTGGCCCATAAGAAGGTTTCAACGGTGGGGCACTGTCCCTACTGTTTGCTGTGGTGGGGCCCCTCGAGACTTGGATCTGGCTCATTCTTGGGGTCGTACCCTAAAATGATCTCCCCAACTGGATGGACGGTGTGGATACAACACATACATCATGGTGGGACCCACAAGTGGGCCACTGCTGGCCGAGCCAGCGTGCCAGGACGCTGGTACGCCCAGCGTCAGCGTCAGCGACGCTGACTCCTTATCTTCTTTCTTTCTTTTTTTTTTTTTTTTGTATTCATATCAAGTGGGGTCCACATGGCACTGATCCACTCCGTTCATCAGATTCTCCATCTCATGGGGGACCCAACAAGCCCAATATTGGGTATTTGATTCGGCCTAGAAACTAAAAAGTGGGCCAAAGGATTTCTGACAATAGAAGTTATTATTTCCACTGTTTTACACGGTGCGGTCCACTGCAGATTTGGATCGGCGTCATATTTGGGCCCTGGCCCTAAAATGATCTGGGAAAACCGATGGACGGCGTGGATGGAACACAAACATCAAGGTGGGTCCGACGAGTGGGACCCTTACAACATCCAAGGTGACGCTGGACGTTCCAGCGTCAGAACGTCCAGACGCTGGACGTCTAGTGCACTTTTTGATATTTTTTTTTCCTTTTTTTTTTTGTGTTCATATCGAGTGGGGCCCACTTAGGGACGATCCACCCCGTTCATCATGTCCCCCAGCTCATTGGGGTCCCAACAAGCCCAATATTGGGCAGGTAATATGGTCCACAAACATCACGGTGGGCCCAAGAAACTCCGACAGTAGGCTTCATCAGCCCTACTGTTTTCTATGGTGTGGTCCACCTGAGATCTGGATCTTCTTCATGTTTGGCGCCCAGCCCTAAAATGGGTTGGAGAAACAGACGGACGGCATGGATCTAATACATTCATCAAGGTGGGTCCCACGTGTGGGGGACTGTGCCTGGCCGACCGGCTGCCCTTGCTGGGCAGCAGCGTCCCCTGGACGCTGGCCGACCGGCTGCCCTTGCTGGGCAGCAGCGTCCCCTGGACGCTGGCTGTCCAGCGGCAGTCCTCTCTCTCTTTCTTCTTTTTTTTTTTTATTTTTTTTATTTTATTAATATTATTATTATTATTATTATTATTATTATTACAAAGTGGGGCCCATTCATGGATGATCCAATCCATCCATCAGGTTGTCCACCATCAGGTGGGCCCAAAAGAAAAGGAAAAAAAATGAAAGGAAAGAAGAAAATGGGGGATTCATGTACCCCTTGCACTCACCTCAAAGGATGGACGGTTGGATTAAATCGGGTTGACGATTGGATGATCCGGACGGTCCGGATGATGGTTGGGGTCCTCCAAGCTTGGATCTCCACCCTCAAATCCTAGATCTCCCTCCAAATCTCTCTCTTCTCTCAAATCTTCCTCTTTCTCTCTCCTTTCTCAAATCTCTTTCTCTCTCCTCTCTCTCTCTTGCAAAATGGGAAGTGAGGAAGCCTCCTCTCCCCCTACGTATGGTATTGTATGGGGGGAGAGAGAGAGAAGCAATCATGGGTGATAATGGGTAGCATGGGAGAGAGGGATGGGGGGTATGGTGTGAGAGTTGACTTTGGGAGGAGAGAGAGGGATGGGGGTATGGGGTGTGTAGGGTAGGGGTATGGGATAGGTGTAGGTGAGAATGATGGTGATGGATTTGATTGATGTGACATATCTTGGAATTTGTGCAAGTGGGGCCCACGACACACGCACGTTGCGTGGCCCACCTCGAAATACGCAATCGATCATAACTTTCACACCGGGTATCGCAATGGGGCGTGCCGCGCGGCGTTGGAATCGCAGCGCCTACGCGGTCGCCGGGGTATAGGTCTCGGGTTGATGCGGTACTAAAATAGGGTCGCGGTCAAGGCTCGCTAATCTGATCCGTCCGGGACGTACCGGCACGGGAAATTAAGCGTACGGAGGGCAAATAAGGGTACGGGTCTTACAAGATAGTTAGCAATGTCCGCATACCATGGTAATTGGGAAACATAAAAAAGTTGTTCATCAGGGAACATATCATTAATCGCGGTCGTTTCAGGGGAATCGTTGAGAACAAGTCGAGAGAGATGGTCAGCCACGACATTTTCTACTCCTTTCTTATTATGTATTTCTATGTCAAATTCCTGGAGTAGAAGGATCCATCTTAACAACCGTGGTTTAGCATCCTTCTTAGAGAGAAGGTACTTAAGCGCGGCATGGTCATTGAATATGATGATCTTAGATCCAATCAAGTAGGACCTAAACTTATCCAAGGCAAAAACTACGTCTAAAAGTTCTTTTTCTGTTGTAGTGTACTTTGCTTGGACAAAGTTTAAGGTTCTACTTGCATAGTAGATAACACATGGCTTCTTCTCTATTCTTTGGCCTAGCACGGCCCCAATAGCATAATCGCTTGCATCGCACATAATTTCAAAAGGAAGGCTCCAATCAACTGGTTGCATTATGGGAGCACATGTCAACATTCCTTTGAGTGTGGTAAAAGCTTTTTGACAGTCTTCATTCCACTCAAAGGAGTTCTCCTTTTGAAGTAGGTTACACAAAGGATGAGAGAGTGAACTGAAGTCCTTTATGAACCTTCTACAAAATCCTGCGTGTCCCAAAAAGGACCGCACATCTCGTATGCTCTTGGGTGGTGAAAGGTTGGAGATAAGATCAATTTTCGCTTTGTCCACCTCAATTCCATTTTGTGAAACGATGTGACCAAGTACAATTCCCTTTTGAACCATAAAGTGACACTTCTCCCAATTCAACACAAGGTTTTTCTCTTCACATCTTTTCAGCATAGATTTCAAGTGCTCAAGGCACTCATCAAAGCTACAACCAAATACTGAAAAATCATCCATGAAGACTTCGAGGATTGTCCCCACTATATCAGAAAAGATACTCATCATACAACACTGAAAGGTGGCAGGGGCATTACGTAGTCCAAACGGCATCCGTTGATAGGCGAAAGTGCCGAATGGACATGTAAATGTAGTCTTTTCTTGTTCTTCACGGGCGATCTTTATTTGGTTGTACCCTGAATAACCATCAAGGAAGTAAAAATGGGAATGACCTGCCAACCTTTCTAAAATTTGATCAACAAACGGTAGGGGGAAGTGGTCTTTCCTTGTGACAGTGTTTAGCTTCCGGTAGTCAATGCACATTCTCCAACCGGTAGTGACTCTGGTTGGTACGAGTTCATTATTAGCATTGGCTACGATGGTTATTCCAGATTTCTTAGGCACCACTTGAGTTGGGTTCACCCATTGACTATCAGATATTGGGTAAATAATACCCACATCCAATAGTTTCACCACTTCGGCCTTAACCACATCCTTCATGTTTTGATTGAGTCATCTTTGTGGTTGCCTCGATGTATTCGCATTCTCCTCAAGGTGTATGCGATGAGTACAAATCAGTGGGTCTATGCCTTTGAGATCCGCAATCGACTACCCAATGGCACTCTTGTGCTCTAATAGAGTGGCCATTAGCCTACTCTCTTGTTCCTCATCCAAGTGGGAAGAAATCACCACCGGATATGTCTCATCTCGACCTAAATAGACATATTTTAGCTCACTTGGTAATGGTTTTAGGTCGAGAGTTGGTGCCTTGATATTGGATGGGAGGGCTTTGTTCTCGTTTATGGGCAAAGGCTCAAATAGGGCCCTCCATCTTTTGTTATCAAGCACCGGCATCACATCCAAAATGGCATCCATCTCTCGTATTGTGTCATCATTTATCTCATGAGAGTGTGCCACACATGCCTCCAAAGGATCGGAATATAATGACAAGGGGAATGTATCATCCACGATTGATTCAATCATATTTATCTCATGGATCTCATCATCAACCTCCCGTGGTTGCTTGCATAAATCAAATATATTCAGCTCAAGTGTCATATTTCCAAAGGACATTTGTACCAATCCGTTTCTACAATTGATAATCGCATTGGAAGTGGCTAGAAAAGGGCGGCCAAGTATGACGGGAATTTGAGCACCTGTACCTATCATGGGATGTGTATCCAAGACAATAAAGTCTATTGGGTAGTAGAATTTATCAACTTGGACTAGAACATCCTCAATCATTCCTCTCGGTATACGAATGGATCTATCAGCAAGTTGGAGTGTGGTTTTGGTGGGTTTTAATTCACCTAACCCAAGTTGTTCGTAAACGAAGTATGGAATGAGGTTTACACTTGCCCCCAAATCGAGTAAGGCTTGTTTAATCCGGTAGTCTCCTATGATGCATGAGATGGTTAGACTACCCGAATCCTTGTATTTTTGGGGTACCTCTTGTTTGATGATAGCGCTCAAATTCTCAGTCAAAAGTACTTTGTTATGAGCATTGTGTTTCCTTTTGACCGTACACAATTCCTTTAGAAATTTGGCATAGGATGGTATTTGTTTTATGGCATCCAACAACGGAATGTTGATCTTCACCTGCTTGAAAACCTCTAAAATTTCCAGATATTTGTCTAAAGGTTTGGGTGAAATCAACCTTTGAGGAAATGGGGCAACCAGCTTGTATTGCCTTTCCGGTTCTTTCTCTTGTGGAGTGTTGTTTAAGCTATCATCCTCTTTGGAATTTTTCGGATCCTTAGGCTTTGGGGCCTTCACCGGATTAGATTTGTCAATTAGTTTCCTACTTCTCAAAGTGGTGATAGCTTGAACATGCTCTGTATGTTGGGAGGATGAGCTCGCATCTTGTATCTCAAATTGGGTTCTTGGGTTAGGAAGAGGTTGGGCAGGAAGTGTGCCTTTCTCCCTAACACTGAGATGAGATTCAACTCTAGCTATTGAAGTCTTCAATTCATTGATGGCTTGAGTTGAATTTTGATTGAATTTCAATTGCTCTTACATGAACCCATCTATTTTCAGAGAGTTAGTCTTGTTTAGGTTGAGCTTGAGGGATATTGGTTGCATTTGCAGTGGGTCCATTCCTCCAACCGAAGTTGGGATGGTTCTTCCAACTAGCATTAAACGTGTTTGAGTTTGGAGCACCAAATTGCCGTTGATAACTGTTTATGGCATTTGATTGTTCTTGTAAGATGTCTTGAACCACTGAAATTGTGGGACAATCTTGTGTTGCATGTTGATTTCCAGCACAAATTCCACAAACAGTTTCAACGTCATTGGAGTTAATCGTATCTCCTTTCCTTAATTCCATGGCCTCAACCTTTCTTGTGAGGCTAGCCACCCGTGCAGTTATGATATCCTCTTCTGATAAGACATAAATTCCTCCTTTCTCTTTTTGTTGGCCAGTCTTGGAATTTGCTCGTTTAGATGTATCCCAAGACTGTGCATTTTCAGCTACTTCCTCCAAGTAGTCCCATGCTTCATCGGCTTCCTTATTCATGAACTCCCCATTACACATCATCTCTACAAATTGGCGCATGGGTGAAGTCAGTCCATCATAGAAAAAACTTATAACCCGCCAAATTTCATAGCCATGATGTGGGCATGCATTTAACAAGTCCTTAAACCTCTCCCAACATTGGAAGAAGGTCTCATCTTCCTTTTGGGCAAAGTTCATGATAAGGCGCCTTAACATGTTCGTTTTATGAGTAGGGAAGAATTTTCTAATAAATTCCCTATGCATATCAGTCCATGCACCAATTGATCTTGACCTTAATGCATGAAGCCAACCTTTAGCTTTATCTTTAAGAGTAAAAGGAAATAATTTAAGTCTTACCACATCATCAGTAACATTCGCAAAGTACATGGTGGTTATTACCTCATCAAACTCCTTAAGGTGTTGATAGGCACTTTCACTGTCTAATCCATGGAATTTTGGGAGGAGTTGGATTACTACCGGTTTCAAATCTACATTCCCTGCATTTTGTGGAAAGATTATGCATGAGGGAGTGCTCGCTCTTGCAGGTTGCAAGTAATCACGTAATGTTCTTGATCGGAGAACATTCTCAACCTCATTCTCTCCCGTTTCGGTTTGGTTTTGGCCCAGATTAGGATTGGCCATCGGCTTAGGTTGATTTGCAGCCATATTTTCAGACAAAGCTGGAGAAGTTAGATGTCTCCTAGTACGTGGTTCTCTGTTTATTCCTTCTACTATTCCCCCTTCACTTATGAGTCGGTTATTGGAATCCCGAGCCTAATGTGGCATGCAAAACCAAAAAGTATGAAACAAAGAGAAAGAAGAATTCTTCCTTCCTTTCTTTACTCTTCTCTAAGACCGAAGCACAAAGTGTCTTGCAATGGGTAAGCCAGAAGCAAGGATAGAGACCGATTTCTCCTGGTCAATAGGGGTTCAGAGAACTCCCCACCCACTCTTTGAATATTTTGAGAAAAGTGCAGAAAAAGAAAAAAAAAAGGAGTAGAGATGAGAAGAGAAATCTCTGAGCACAAGGTGATTCAAGACGGCAGAGCCGACCAATAGGAATCCAGGTGGCACAAGGCCTACCTTTCAGAGATCCAAAAAGGAGTCTCCACCCACTCTACAAGAGATGAATGTGATAGGAACGAATAGGAGAAGAAGAAGAGTAAGGTTTAGAAAGATAGAACCTAATTCGACACTTGAGATCCTTATATCTTCTTCAGCTTCCTAGAAATCCCTGTAAAAGAAAAATCAAACAAAATAAACTTAGTCCTAGAATCCTAAAAATCCTAAATAGATATTATTTTTAGAAATCTGTGAAAAACCGTCAAAGTCCCCTGCAGCGACGCCAAAAACTTGTTCGCTTCCCCAAGTGTAGGGTTGCAATGTAGTAATAATCTCGGTAAGACTGAGGTCGATCCACAGGGACTTATGTAGGATTTCACAAACACATCCAACAGTTTCTATTGAAAAGCTAACAACCAGATTTGTAGGAGATTGATGTAAGTAACAACTTTTGAACTTAAACTGAAGTAAACAATTATGAAAAGGCACTAGGGGTTCAAGGATTCACTTGTAGCAATCCTTGATGCTCAATTCGCTGTGGTTTCTCACTTTCTCAACTAGAATCGAAATTAAGATCTATCTAGTCGGATGATAGAGCTGTTAAAACCAACAATCTGCCATATGTAAAACCAATGTACATGATTCACTCAATGCAAGCTAGGACGAGCATACTCAATTGCATAGGTCAGTCCCTATTCCAATAGACTAAGTTCATAATCATAACCATCATTAAGTCCTGTCACCAGACAAAGCTAGATCATGATTTGAACTTGAATCAAATCACATACACAATCCCACATAATACAGAATTCCAGAAAAGTAGAACTTTGGTAGGAAGTTCCCACATGAAGATCATAGTACTAGAGCGTACTCCCCTCGGATCATACAGGTCTAGACTAACACAAAGCAATTAAGAACTTAAATAATTTTTCCAAACATCCATGAGTCATCATAAGACTAAGAAAAACTACTTAGAACTTGTATTAACTTCAAACCATTGTTCATAAACATGAAATCTAATCTTAAAACCAACTTAAAACGAATTGAAACATCTTAGATTCACTACAAGCTTCACCTCTTAGCCCTAGCTAAGAGGTTTAGCTGCTCATGATCCAAGGAAACATGAAACAACTAGGAAAAGCATAAAAACAGCAAAACAAACTAGAAGGAGTTGTGGAACTCCGAAATCCACTTCCGCCGCCTCCCACCTTGCTCAAACTCTTCTAAGATACCCTAGGAACAATCCCTAGGTGTCCTTTTATAGTGGGGAGGCTCCGCAACATCAGAATATTCTCGAATTTGCGTAAGGTTATGCAGTGCGTAGAGAAATCTGGAGCCAAAAACGGAAATTTCTGTTTTAGATGCATGGCCGACCTGTCTGGACCGGTTGGACTAGGCTGGCCGACCGGTCACAACCGGTCGGACTGGTCTAGGAAACAGTCCAGCAAGCACAGGAGCCATCAGACCCATTGACCGACCGGTCACGACCGGTCGGACTATTTATGTAAACTGTCCAGCGTACTCAGCAGGGTCTGGGAGAGCTGGCCGACCGGTCTAGACCGGTCGTGGCGCTCTTGGCTGACCGGTCACGACCAGTCTTGGCCTCTTTTCTTCTTCATTTCTTTCTTTCTTTCTTCTCTCTGCTTTCTTCTTTCTTTGGCCCACCTTGGGTCTTCATCCAAAGCTCCTAAGTGGATCCTTTTGGTCTCCTATTGGATTAAGTCCATTCTCATTCCTGCAATCACAAAACATGCATTCGATTAGTCTTTAAATCATGAAAACCTTGCATAATGAGTGATGAATTAGGGTTAGAATATGCATAATTAAGAGCTCAACAACTACCCCTATGCATTACTCGTTATTTATTTACTTTTATTTTATTTTTGCACTCAATGAAATTCATGTCCAACTTCTTATTTTTGCACTCATACTTTTGTACGGGACAACTATGGGATGGCTTATGCGATTATGCCATCGCATCCATACTGCCCATTCAGTCATAATTTTATACCATTACGGCTTCTTTTTTTTTGTGCAATTTAACACACTTTTTCCCTATAAGCACTCATACACCCCCCGCCCCCCCTCATATTTTAATGCTCTTCCTTTCTCACTCTAAACTCTCTTGAGTTCATAATCTCTCTTCTAATCTTATTCTCGTTCTCTGATTCTCCTTTCTCAAATTCTCTTTAAAGTTTAAGTTTGAATAAGTGTCATGTTTCAAGCTTGACTCTTCCAATTTCAAGTTTCAACAATTAAGAATTCAGGAATTGAAGATTCATAGCAACAATAAAGCTTCAACTTTGACCTTTTAACAATCATGTTTCAAGAACTGATTCTTCTTCATTTTTTAATAGATGGAATAAGATTATTCTTTAATTAAGAGACTCACCCATTCATTCTCTCTTACTCACTCTCTCTCACTCATTCTCTCACTCTCTTACTCTCTCACTCATTCTCTCATTCATTCTCCCATTCATTCTCTCTTACTCTCTTACTCATTCTCAAATTTCTCATTCTCTCAACATTCTCTCTCTATCTTATTCTTTTCTAACTCTTGTCTCCTTTTCCCTAAGTCTCTCATGTCATATAATTCATAAATCATAAATTCACATTTCATAATCTCATTTTCTATATGTTTAATTGCTTAATAAATTCATAATCTCTTTCGAGTTTGATTATTTTTGTTTCAAGTGAAAGAAGTGACAAGTCACAATTCACAAGAGTTATAACTTACAACCAGTTAAAGTTTTAAGTTACAAGGTACAAGAGACAAGTACAAGGGGGCAAAGATACAAGCCTATACAAGTTACAAGTTCAAGATTTAAGAATCAAGAAGAATCTCTCTTTCTCTCCACCCCCCCTACAAGTTTAACTCTCTCTCCTCCTTGTAGACACGCCACCCAGGGCGAAAGAGCTCATCTAAACATGTGGGGCCCTAAAACCTAAGTCCAAACCCAAGCCTAAACCTAAAGCCTAGCCCATTTAGCATTAGGACCAGAATAAATTGTAAAAGGGACCAAAATAAAAGGATACCCAGACCTCACCAATGCCCCCAATGAAATCTAGGCAACATCCATAAGGTGGACAGTGCATGATGCGCTACCCGCTACATGGATTTTTATGATATTTTATTGTAGGGTAGTTGAAGGAGAGAAACGAAACCCCACCTCGGGAATCCTACTCGAGCTAAAATGACCTTCTTACACCTATTTTTCATCAAATTACACCCCATACCAAGTCTGTTAACCAATCACAAAGCACCATGTGGCACACCCATTCTCAGCCAAACATAACCTTCCAACCCCTTTCTAATAACCTAAACTTTCCAAAAATAACGAAAATGCCATCCCACGCACCTATAAATACCCCCTCTTCATTTTCAAACCATCTTCCACCACCAAGAATCATAAGATCACCCATCTTAAAGAAGAGAAGAAGAGAGGGAAAGTGGGTCTAACTCATCCATCCACCAAGGAGAAAAAGAGAGTGAAAGGAGAGGAAGCCCTTCCAGTCTTAGGTCAACTTAGTTAAGCCCGAATTCTAACCACTTGAGCCATTAAAAGGCCAATCCAACCCACTCCAGTTAATCCTTGTGACAACCTATTCACCCACTCGCCCGACTCAGATAAACTTCATTCATACCTACATTAGTATTATGCGTCATCACTTCATCTCCAACCCCCTTGCTCCTCGAGTCTACCTGAGTGTGTGTTTTGTGGCTTACCAAAATTTTGGATCTTTCCCATCAAAAGCTCGAATTATTTGGAATCAAGATGTTGCATTTGCATCACCCTACATTCCATACATCCATATATCTTGCCTCCAACATGCTAGAATATATGAGTGTATGCTCTGCGGCTTGCCGGTGTTTTGGATCTGGCACATCGAAAACTCGGATCGACTATAGCTTTATCACTTCTTCAAGTAGGTGGGTCTGGGCAGAGAGTCTCTCTCGATCCCTCTCCTAAATCAAGCATTGCACTGTCACACCGCACGCCATCCACCCATCATACCATCCAACACAAGACTAACCCGATCCCCTATGTTTCGTCAAGTCCTATGAAGTAGAGACCATAATTTTATATGAGCAAAGAGGGTGCCTAAAACCTCCTTTTTCTGTCGTTGTGGTCCCTTAGAATCTCAAGCCATAGATTAGGAGTCATTTGACTAGGGAATCTTCAAATTCTCAGGTCGATAGGTTTTAGAAGGTCTAGTCGACTGGGAAAATTTGAGTAACTGGCTAGTGGCAACTTCAAGTTAAATATATAACACCCCAAGTTACAATTGAACAAGAAAGCTTAAAAAGTCTCCCACGAGCGTGATCCACCTACGATCCAGCATCTATCAAAGTACATGCTAGTTCCATTAGTCGCAATCTGACTTAAAAAATGAGACACTATGATGTTTAGGGCTTATAGTTCTTACGCATAGCATCTACATCCCGGCATCAACATCCCCCATTCATTTCCACCTTCGAAAAAAAAAGAAAAAAAAACTCAAAAGAAAGCACAACACCATTACACCTACTTGAGCAAGGTGAGCCAGAGTGAACCCCATAGCCTTCCACCACAGCCCATTTTGTATCCAATCTTAAACGACTATGTTAAACCATGAAGAAGTAGCACTCCCTTTCCTAGCCCTTGAAATGCCCAAAGTCTCTCCTTCGCAATTAAATTCAACAAAGTCAGTGTCAGTCTCCTCTATCCAATAGCTAGCACAAAATATGAAGATCATGTAAGAAATGCTTCACCGACTTCTTCAAGAGAAAAGTGTGCAACTTCCGACAGCCAGTGTTATGGCATAAAAAGTTCATTTTAGGGTTTGAGCGGATTTTGAAGGGTTTATGCATAATCTGAGGGGTTTGTGCAGATTCTGAAGGGATTTGTGTGGGTTCTAAGGGGTTTGTGCGGATTCTAAAGGGGTTTGTGCGGGTTCTAAAGAGGTTTGTGCGGATTCTACCTAGCCTAGCACAACAGCTACAACCACCAGCTCTTGCACCTCTTCTAGCCTCTAGTTCAGTCCAACCACGATTGATAAGGTCTGCACAAGACACCCGACATCAACCAGCCCTCCAGAATGGGGCATTTTTTTATTATCCTCCTATAAATGGGAGCTAATTCCAATTTCATCCTGCAACCAAGATTCCTAATCAATTGATAGCAACAGCTTCCCCTAACGAAGGTGGTAGGTTCTAAAGAATGCCCTCGACGAGGGCCAATACCGAGTCCAATATAATCCCCCTAATGGGAGCAATTGATAGGCTTTGGCAGATAAACACACACACACACACACACACACACACACACACACACACACACACACACACACACACAATAGGTTCACTTCCTAGTCTCTTAACCTCCCCCTATTGGGAGTATTAGTCATTTTAACCAATCTCCTACAACCAAGAGCCCAATTTCATTTTAACAGCCTCTCCCTCACAAGAGACATAAGGTCGAAGAAATAGACCACTATGATGAAGAAGCGAGACAGGCCTTGCCACTAGAGGCAAAGCCCCCTCAAATGAGAAGAACATAAATGGAGGTGCAACTCCATGTAAATTTAGCTGCAGAGGCAGTAGAGAGTAGACCACCCCCATCTACAAAATTCAGGGACTTATGTCCCTTTCCAGATGCAAGGGTGCCTTTGAACTTTGAGGTATCTAAGTTGAAGAGGTATAATGGCATCGACTATCCCACATCATATTTAAAAGCTTTTTGTGGGGAGCTCAATGCCATGGCAGGGAATGACAAAGCTCTCATCTATCTCTTTTAAAAGTCTTTAGAAGATGATGCTTTGGATTGGTACACATCCCTTAATTATCACCTGATTAATACTTGCAAATAGCTTTTCCAGGCATGTTAACTGGTTTGCATACAATCTGAACATGGCACCTACTATGTGAAAATGCTATAAAATCTACTACCAAATTCAATGATCAAGGCTCATTGAATAATTTTTTTTAGTTATTCGACGGCTAGTAAACATCGATTTTTTTTTTTTTTTTTGCTAAGTTATTCGACGGGCAGATCCGTTGAATTTTTTAAATTTGGGGATAAAAAAATCAACGTAAGAGAACCCATCTCTCTCGGCATTGGACGTCTCTCTCTCTCTCTCTCTCTCTCTCTCTCTCTCTCTCTCTCCTCCAGTGACAACGCTTGTCCCTTAAGTCCCTCTCCCTCGTCTCTCCATCTGGGATGCCCCTTCCTTTGTGAGGTACTCTCTCTCATCCATGTCATTTAGCTAAGATTGAGATCTGTTGCATTTGTGAGCCATGCATGATGGGGTCCCACAATGTGGGCCCCAGCATGCTGTCTAGAAGGACAGCGTGCATATACAACATATACATCAAATGGTGTCCACACTAGTGGGCCCTTCAACGGTTTCAATAGTGGGCGTCTTTGTCACCACTGCTTCCTAATGTGGGATCCACTTAAGATTTTGGATTTGCTTCTTTTTTCCTATAATACTTTGATACCAACTAACGACATAGGGGGCTAAACCCTAAACCCTAACACGAGCTAAACCCTAAACCCTAAACCCTAACACGACACAAAACCCTAACAACGTGTTAACGATGCTAACACCAAGCTAACTAAACCCTAGTTCAAATGAACCTAGATGATGAAAGAAAACATAAATGGAAGAAGCAGTTCTCGGAGGAAGAGATAACCTATATGGCTAATAAGAAACATCCTAAACAAACAAATAATAAAACAAATATTACAAAACCTATGAGAGCGATTATGCATGAGGGACACATATTAAGTGCTTAGTTGTATGCTGCCATAAACGGTATAAAACACGACGATGAAAAGGGGTGTAAAATGAAATATCATAAATAAGGAGTAATCTACGATTAAGAAGACATGGATGGTGTATACGTAAACGAAACTTAAAACAAAACATCACACGTATATTGATAAATGACTCTCATTACAGAGACTGAAAGGAAAGACTAAAAGACTTATATTACAAAACACTAATGACAAAGCACTCTCACTAATCTTTCACTCTAACTCGACTTTCACTCTCCTCTCTCCTCTGATTACAACTGAGGGAGAGCCCTCTATTTATAGCCAAACATAAACAAACTGTAGCTGCAGACTTCACAACTGTTGGAATCCGCAAGTGGATAGACATCGGACTTGAAACATGTTGGAGTCCGGGGAGCTGAGCTGTTAAGTAACATGGAGCTTCTGGTCGCTTCTAGCGGATCAGATCGAAGTAACTACGGTAGCTGGGACTTTATTACAGCTTGTACGAACGGACATAGGCGGCCGACATAGCCCAATATTCTGCTTTCGTATCGGACTTAGAAATTATAACTTGTTTCTTGCACTTCTAAGAGATGAGGGAAGTGCCAAGAAACAAACAATACCTAGTAGTAGATCATCGAATGAGAGCACAACTAGCCCAATCAGCATTAGAATAAGCTCGTAGGTCCAGTGGCATTGTAGAAGAGAAGAACATAGCCCGGTTTATAGTGCCATGTAAGTATCATAGAATGCGCATCACAGCCGTCATATGAAGCGTCCAAGGTGCAAAAATAAACTGACTGACAACCTGGACAATGTACGCAATGTTGGGATGAGTCACCATCAAATAAACAAGACTCCACCAAGCGGCAGTATAAAGTGGGTTGTTCAAGGAGATCACCATCATCATAGCCATACTGACATTCCGCTCCAAGGGAGTCTGAATAGTCTTCTGATTTGTCAACCTTGCCAAGGTGAGGAGGTCCTTAATATATTTTGGTTGGCTAATAAGGATCCCACGTTCTGACCACGAAACCTCAAGCCCAAGGAAATATGTGAGAGCGCCTAGGTCCTACATCTTGAAAGATGATTGGAGAACCTCCTTCAAGTCAGAAATGCTAGAGCCATCAGTCAAGAGAAGGTCATCCAAATATACTAGAATAATGACGATACCGCAAGTGGTGGAGCGTATGAATAATGAAGGATCATTTTTACTCTTAGTAAAGCCAGCACTAGTAACAACATCATAAAAGCGTTGGAACCATGCCCGTGGTGCCTGACCATACAGAGCCTTCCTCAGGCAACAAACCATATCATCAGGAATGGAAGAACTAAGAGGAGGCTTCAAATAAACTGTTTCTTGGAGGTCACCATGAAAAAAAAATGCTTTTTTACATCCATTTGAGCAATGGGCCAAGAACGCGCAGAGGACACTATAAGAAGAGTGTGAACTATTTTTATCTTAGCCACAGGAGTGAATGTCTCCTCATAGTTAATACCATATTCTCATTTTTATCCCTAAACCACAAGTCAAGCCTTATAGCAATCCAATGATCTATTAGACTTGAGCTTTACCAAATATACCTACTTGCTACTGATCAATTGTTGCCCATAGGGACGAGGGACAATTTCCCATGTACGGTTCTCATCCAAAGCTTGAAGTTCTTCTGCCGTAGCCTCCTTCCAACAACTTTGAGATGCGGCCTGAGAATAGGAGTTGAGAATAGAAATAGTATCTAGAGTAGTAGTCATGGTAGGCATAGAATGGATCAAGTGATCAGAGGCCCGATGTGTTTGAGTGGACCGACATACTGTAGGAGGTTCAAGATCGGCAGCAGGAATTGCAGGGGGAGTGATAGGAGGAGGATCTATTCATGCCTGTCGTGGGTATACCTACAATGGACGAGGGGGAGTACTTGAAGCAAAAGGAATGTTAATAAAAATAGTTAATCCTAGACGAAAATGAGTATGTGGAAGAGATACAGAAGATGTATGAAATGGAATGTGCTTAAGGAATACAACATGACAAGACATCCGACGACGACGAGAGGTAGGGTCATATCAACAAAAATCCTTTTAGATTTCTCCAAACCCCAATTACATACATCTGACATATTTATGGGAGAGTTTGTTACATTCTCATGATGCCAGGTGAATATAACACACACAACCAAAAACACGCAATGCAGAATAATCACGAGGTGAACCATTCAAGACAAAGTATTAAGATGCATGATCTAGAATTTTTGTGGGCATACGATGGATTAAGTAAACAAAATGCAACATGACTTCAGCCTAAAAAGAATGAGGGACAACTATGGTTGTCGTCAAGGTGTTTTGCAGTCTTAATAATATGGCGATTTTTACATTCAGCAACCCCATTCTATTGGGGAGTGTTAGAACAGGTGGTTTGATGAATAATCCTGTGATCCCTGAGAAACGTACAGAAAGCAAGAGACAGGTAACTCCCCTTTGAGTTAATATGTGAAGTTTTAATATTTACGCCAAATTGAGTATCAACCATATAGTGAACTAGTTGAATATACCAAAGACCTGTGACTTTGAGTGCAAAAAATAGATCCATATGAAGCGTGTGAAATCCTCAATGAAAATAATATAATAGCGTAAACCAGAGAGAGATAAAACAAGTGAAGGCTACAAACATCCATATGTACAAGCTCAAACATGGATGCAGATCTTGTTGTACTTAAAGGAAATGGAAGACACATGCTTTTAGAAAGACAACAAGATGAACAAGAATAATCTAAAGAAGATTTATTTATATGAATTTTGTCCAACATCTCAGATGAAAATAACTGAAGTAAACAATCAGAATGTGGATGACCCAGTCGAAGGTGCCAGAGTTTCCACTTTTTATTTGTAAATAAATATCAGTAGCAGACGACATAAAAAACAACTAGCTGGAATCACTGATGAGTCAAAATTCAGCATATAGAGACGTCCTTGCCTCCTACCCTTCCCAACTACTTTCTCCATTGCCAAATCGTGCACAAAACAATAATCAGAAAGAAACATGACCAAGCAATTGTTATCAGTAAGCTAGCCAATGGAGATTAAATTCGAGGAAAGCTTAGGCACATGAAAAATATCACGAAGAACAAACTAGCGATGGGTATAAGGAGAGAAGGTCAATAATCCAACAGAGTAAATAGGTAACCAAGTCCCATCAATGATAGAAATAACCTGGGTGCCAGTATACAAGCGTACATCATGGAGACCGGATACCTCTCCGGTCATATGATTGGATGAACCAGAATAAAAAAAACAAAGGAGATGATGGGGAGGTACCTGACAGGCCCGCAGAGGATATGGCCTGTCCAATCTATTGGAGCATCTAAGAAGTTAATGGCAAGGAGGAAATAACAGCAGAGTCAGTGGATGAAGCATTATTGGCAGGAGGTTTAGAAGTCATAGTAGTAGAGGCAGCAGAAAGAGCATTGCCACGACCATAACCACGATCACCACGTCCAGGGGCAGAGCAAGGATTTTCTTCCAAAGGGGGCAACGTTTGAGATTGAACTCTTACTGTTGAAAACTTAGCAGGGCCACCGTGGTGTTTACTTTCCATCGAACCTGTTCATAGGGTCACATAGACATGTAGGAAGGGAAAACATAAATATCAACTCGATCCAGAACTTCCATGGCCCCCAACAAGTCTTGAACGACAAGATTTAAATCCCCATTGCTTCATGTGGTGTGGTCCACTTGAACCTTCGATCTATTTCTATTTTGGGCTCATGTCCTAAACTGAAATGCCAAAATAGATGAATGGATTGGATAAAAGATATAGATTACGGTGGGCCCCGCAGAGCCTCTGACATGACTGTCCGTCTCTACCTAGGTCCTGGTGGGGCCGGATTAGGTAAGACCCGGCCTCACCCAAGAGTGCAGTCCTTACCGTGGGGTTGCAATGGGGCCACCTTGATGTATGTATTATGTATCCACGCCTGTCCATGCATTTTTTAGATCAATTGAAGGCATTATCTCAAAAAATAAAGCAAATCTAATTATCAGGTGGACCATACCATACGAAACAGTGGTGATTGACCGTTCTACCATTAATAATTTCTTAGGGCGCATATTAATGTCTTTGTGGTGTTTATTTACCATCTAATTTGTTGATAAGGTCACATCTAATTTGTTGATAAGGTCACATAAGCTTGGATGAAGGGAAAAAATAAATATCAACTTGATCTAAAACTTCTGTTAACCATTAATGGTCAATCAATACTGTTTCCTATGGTATGGTTCGCTTGATAATTGGATTTGTTTCATTTTTCGGATAACGTCATAAAATGATGTAGAAAAATGAATTGATAGCGTGGATACATAACACATACATCAAGGCGGGCCCCATGGTAAGGGCTTGCACGATCTTGGGTTAGGCCAAGGTCTCACCTAATCCGCTCTCGTTCTGGTGGGGGTAGTATCCAATCCGCCCACGAACTAGGATTTCTTGCGGTAGCCTTTCCCAACAAGTTCCCGTGTAGGGAACTTAGGTGGGCCCACCGTGATGTTTGTGAGAAATCCACCACGTCCATTGTTCGCTCGCCTCAAGTGCAAGAATTGCGATGTAATAATAAATCGATAAGACCAAGGTCGATCTACAGGGAATTAGGGTAAACCAATTTAAACCATTCTAACAACTTCAAATTCAGCAATTTAAGAATTCAATTAAGAAAAGCTAAGTAAAATAGTAACTTTTAGAAAAATCTGATAATTAATGAAAGTAAGGCCTCAAGGATCCACTTGTAGTAGATCCATGTGAATTCATTCATCCAAGCATAAACACAACTAGATTCGAAGTTCTATCTCTCATCTAATTGGAAGATTAAGCATTCAAACACAAACAATCTCACTTAAGTCAGAAAATAAGATTCTAGTTCTAATGAAGCACATAGAATTCAAATACGTAACCTTCAAAGTAACAGCCATGTTAAAGGACTATGACACGTTCTGGGGTTACTACAATTCGAATCTGATCAATCCAAACATGGCCATCTCAGAGAATTGCAAGGAATTCATATCCGAAGCACATGAACTCTTATAAAACATTTAAAAATACCAACTTTATTTAAACTAGAACTTAAAAATCCAAACTTTAAGTAAAGTTACTTGAATTAAACGAATTCTACATGATAACTAGCCACAAGCTTCACCTCTTAGCCTTAGTTAAGAGGTTCTAGCCAAGCATCATCATGCTACAACTTAAATCATAAGAAAAACTATTTGAAAGCACAAGAAAACTATAAAAACCCTAGTTGGAGGAGTTACGAACGCTCCACGATGCTCCTCTCTACCTTCCTGGACTTCACAAGTCTTCTATAATACCTTAGGAACAACGTAGAAGTGTCCTTTTATAGCAAAAATTCGTCACCGACTTGGAAACTTCGAGAGATTGGAAAGTCCTTACGTAGTCTGGATGCTGGCCGGCCAGCCAGAGGTTGCACAGAATTATCCCAAAAATCTGCATGTTTAAGATAGCAGGCTGACCCATCAGCCAGTCGACCAGCCAGACAAGGGGTCGAACTGTGTATTAAACAGTCCAAAGAAAATGTATTTTCTGGAGGGTTTGGCCAGCCAGCCGGTCAGTCGTGGCCGGCCGGCCGGACAGCCTATGAAATGTGATTTTTCATGTTTCTCTTTCTCCATCTCCATTGTATCTTTCCTCCACCGCTTGTCCTTTCTTCCATTGATCTTCAAGGCATGTAAAGTAAGTCTTTTAACATTATATAGGTAGACTCTCTCTCGCATTCCTACAAACAAAAAAACATGTATTGGATTAGTCTTTAATCATGAAAATCATGCATAATGTGTGATGAATTGGGGTTAGAATATGCACAATTCAGAGCTCAACACACCCCCCAACCAGCATTTTGCTAGTCTCGAGCAAAACATGCGTGAAATAAATCCAACTTTCCAAAACCCAACTCTCTTTCGGAAACCATGCTTCTATAAACTCCAAGACATACAAGTGCAAAATTCAAAAAAAACTAGGTGATAGAAGTTGAATCTTAACTCCCTAAACATAATAAGTGTTCACATAGAATCACCACCGATTGATCGATTGATAAATAGAAGAATCCGAACAAATTTAACCTAGTGTGCATGGTGAATGTTCATCTCATGAGTTTTCAGGATTACCTTCTTCATAGATAAATCAAATTCAAGATCTAAAGGTGTACAGCTCAACCAAATGTCTATGATAAGAATTTGCCTTATCGTTCCTTCGACAGCTTTCACACTACTTCCCATTTCCATCTTTGGTTATAGGTAGACCATTCCCTGGTTGGTAATAGGTAGCCCTTTCCAAAATTTCTCAACATAAATTCACTGAATAACCATAATTTTCTTTCAATATTAGATAGAATTTTTAGAAATCCATATCTTTCGTTCTTTTCTCTTATTTCACATGAACAAGGATGGACAAAGTTCCCCAGCTTGGTTCCTTAACACTTCAAATCCTTAGTATAACCAATCTACAAATTTACGTAATCTCTTCAAATCATGAGAATCGTGTAATGTGAACTAGGCTCAAAAGTGTTTAAATTTTCTATCGATCATATAAATAAGGGAATTCATATAGAACACTATTATTTTTAAGCCAATTTAGAGATCTCAAAATCATAGTAATTCATCTTTCATCATTTCATACTTATGACATCCCAAGTACATAAAAACAAAGTTTTCCAAAAGAGTTTTGAATTTTCAGAAACATTGAAAAATTTTATACAAACATTGCTCGAAATTTTATAAAACACTAGATTCATCTAGGAATCTCACCTCCCAACCAAATCTTGCATTGTCCTTAATGTAAAAAGATATGCAATGAGCAATAACATGAGAGCAATGATAAAATAAAAGAGGGTAAGAACGAGAGTACCTAAGTGAGTTGATCATGGAAATCTACCTCCAACAATTAGATCTACTAGAGAAATAAACTAAAACGGGAAACAAACTAGACCTAATCCTACTTAAAGTAAGAAACAAAACCTAAGCTATCTTTTTAGAAAGAGAATCTCCATCAGATTAGGAGATCAATCATCATTATAACTAAAAGGACAAAGTTGAGCATGATCATCAAGTGGTGTAACGGATTTTTCAGTAGAACTATCCACCATCCCGCTTTGGAAAGTACATTGGTGACATCAATCATTCTAACCCATTGAAAATCCTGCTGAAAAATTTCAGCAGGTTTCTCAATAACATTGTCATATATACTAGGAAAGAAGAATTGGATTGATTGGAAATCATTGAATATGGATCTCCTTTCTATCTTGTCTAGGCAAAAATTTGTCAAATATGGGTCAGCCAAGAAGTGGTGTTCTTCGGTTTGAACAAACCAAAGAGATGTGGAGACTTTAATTGCTTCATCCTCAGAAATTGGGATGGTCTCCACATAATCTAATTTCACTAGTGCTTTCACAATTGATATTTCAGTTTGGCACTCTGTGGAAGGAGGCTTTTTAGGCACCAGAGGGGTCTCTCTCAAGGCATGCACTATGTCCTGAGTCATGTGATCATCCCAATCTTCAAAGTAAGCCAAACACTCATCTAGAGTGTAGGAGACCTCATGTTACGCAGCACGACAACAATGCTGGTGAACCGAGATCCAATCTCTGGTCTCACCCACAAACGATAAACAGGAAGAAATAATAACTAGAAGTAGAATCTAAGCAAACCAACAATCCACAAGACATATTTTATGTGGAAAAACCCCAAACAAGGGTAAAAAAACCACGGTGCAAACTTCCACTATGAAGAAGACAAAGTTACAAGCAATACACTTACCTTCTCCGATGCTCCCATGCACAGAGATGGCCCTTTTTGCTAACCTCTCGCCTCTCTCTCACCTTAGACGTATAGAAACCCTAATCACTTAGCCTAATCTCGGATTACACCCCTTTATATAGTAAAACTCGAAATTATAGCCCAAAATAGGAAACCCGCACTTACAAGTCCCGTCCGGTCGGGCGCCCGCCCAATGCTAAATATGTCCAGCGAGCTACAGGCCAAAACAGCCTATTATTGGGTGCCCGGTCCACTTGACCGTCGGGCACCTGACTGTTCACAGAACAATCCAGAGACATACTGTCTCAAATTCATAAATCTCGGGAGCCCGACCATGCTTTGGTGTAATTGGCTTCACACTCAACAATCTCCCACTTGGAGACACATCACCACATGATCCTTCGTCTTCTACATCTGGAGTGCACCACCTCCTAGTCTTCAAGCCTGAAGACCAATCAAAGCTTAACAGAGCTTCAGCTTCTCCCGTGTGATCACCTTGGTCAACATATCTACAGGGTTCTTACTTGTATGGATCTTCTCCAGAGCAATCGATCCATCTTCCAGTAACGAATGTATAAAGTGATATCTGATGTCAATATGCTTGGTCCTTGAATGAAATGTTGAATTCTTAGTTAAGTGTATTGCACTCTGACTGTCACTATACAGCTTGCAATCTGCTTGCTTTTTCCCCAACTCTTCCATAAAACCTTGTATCCACACCATCTCCTTGCACGCTTTTGTAGCTGCAACATATTTTGCTTCCATTGTACTGATGGATACTATCTTCTGTAATTGAGAGACCCAACTGACTGCAGCACTACCCAGAGTAAAGACATACCCTGTAGTGCTCCTTCTGCTGTCAATATCCCTGCCAAATCTGAGTCGACGTAGCCTTGTAGGTTGATTTTCGATCCTTCATAACACAACCCTACATCCATAGTACTTACCAGGTATCTAAGGATCCACTTCACAGCTTCCCAATGTTCCTTCCCTGGGTTGTTCATGAACCTGCTAACAACTCCCACTGCTTGAGCAATATCTAGCCTCGTGCTAACCATAGCATACATGAGGCTCCCTATAGCTGACACGTATGGGACTTTAACCATGTAGTCTCGTTCCTCCTGCATCTTAGCTCATTGCTCCTTACAAAGCTTGAAGTGGTTGGCTAATGGAGTGTTAACCAGCTTAGCACCTCCCATACTGAATCGATTAAGTACCTTGGCTATGTGCTCTGTCTGTGACAAAACTAGCTTCTTGTTTTCCATGTCACGCTTTATTCTCATGCTTAGGATTTGTTTTGCAGCTTCTAAATCTTTCATGGCAAACTCTCTAGACAATTGTCTTTTGAGATCTGAGATGTCCTTCATGCTTGATCCGGCCACAAGCATATCATTAACGTACAAAAGAAGGATGATGTACGACGTATCAAACTTCTTTAAATAGTAACAGTGGTCTGCATGACATCTCATGTACCTGTTTCCCGACATGAAACTGTCGAACTTCTTGTACCATTGTCTTAGGGCCTGCTTCAGGCCATATAGACTCTTCTTCAGTCTACACACCTTGTTCTCCTTTCCTGGTGTCATGTATCCTGTCGGCTGATGCATGTATATCTCTTCTTCAAGGTCCACATGAAGAAAGGTTGACTTAACATCTAGCTGCTCTAGATGTAAGTCCTCTATAGCCACTATAATCAAGACCATGCGAATCGTAGACATCTTCACCACTGGTAAAAATATTTTAGTGAAGTCGATATCTGCCTTTTGTTGGAACCCTTTCACAACCAATCTAGCCTTGCACCGTTTCGAACCATCGTGCTCCTCTTTCAGTCTGTAAACTCACTTGTTATGAAGAGCTTTCTTACCCTTAGGTAGAGTGACTAGCTCCCACGTACGATTGGACTTAAGAGAGTCCATCTCATCATCCATGGCCTGCTCCCACTTAACCCGTGTATTTGATTGTAACGCCTCTTTAAAACACTGGTTCACCTTTATCCGCCAACAGTAGATAATGTAAGGAGGGTGAGTATTGAACCTTGGGTCTTCTCTCTTAAGTAGACCTCCTCACAACCGGTGTCTGCGGCTTTGCCTCATCATGCTCCTGTGCATGCTTATCCTGTGGCACTGTAACACACATGTCCAGTAACTCTTCCAACTCTACAAATTCCTTCTCATCGACCTTATTCTGCTTTTGTTGCAAACTGGCTTTATGCATCACTTTTTCATTGAAGACTATGTCCTTGCTTCTGATGATTTTTCGATTCTCTGTGTCCCAAAACAGATAGCCAAAATCATTCTGCCCTTAGCCTATAAACATGCACCTCCTGGACTTCGCATCCAGCTTGTTCCTGTGCTCTGCATCAATGTGAACATAAGAAGTGCAACCAAACACTCTGAGATGTGCAAGGTTCACCTCTTTTCCAATCCACGTTTCTTCTAGTAGCCCACCATCCAATGGTGCTGAGGGGCTTCTATTGATGAGATATACGGCAGTATTCATAGCATCTGCCCAAAAGATCTTGGGCAACCCTACATGTAGTCTCAAGCTCCTGACGCACTCAAGGATAGTCTTATTAATGCGCTCAGCCACACCGTTCTACTGCGGTGTCCCTAGAATCATTTTCTGATGTTTGATCCCATTTGCTGCACAATACTCCTCAAACCTCTTATCACAGTATTCTCCCCCATTATCAGATCTAAGACACTTTACAGTTTTACCTGTCTCATTTTCTACCATTACCTTTCACTTCTTAAATACATCAAATACATCTGATTTGTGCTTTAAGAAATAAATTAACCCACAATTTTCTACCAGCATCATCAATGAGAGAGATAAAATAAAATAATCCACCAAGAGATAATACCTGTGCCGATCCCCACACATCAGTGTGTACAAGCTCCAATAGATGCGTCTTTGGAGCGCGTTCTGTCTTCTTCAAGCTTACTCTCTTCTGCTTGCCATACATGCAATCCTCGCAGAATTTCAAGTCGATCTCCTTCAACCCTGGTAGCTTTCCTTTTGACAATAGCACTTTCATCACTTTCTCATTCATATGTCCCAACCTCTGATGCCATAACTGCCCATTCACTCCAATTGATGCGACTGATAGTGAACTATAGATCCAGATGTTACGTACAAGGTACCTTCCTTCTTGCCTCGAGATATTACCAAGGCACCTTTTGTGACCTTCCATGCATTGCTCGTAAATGTCGTCACATATCAGATATTGGCCAACTACCCCACTGAGATAAAGTTCTGTCTCAAACTCGGTACATGTCTGACATCCTTCAACTTCAAGACCGTTCCGTCTTTCTGACTTAAGTGAACGTCTCCCTTGCCAACAATACTGCACAGCTCATCATCACCCAGGTAGACTCTCCCGAAGTTACCTAACACATAATCACGAAGAACTTCCTTTGACGAAGTTGCATGAAACGAAGCACCCGAGTCTAGAACCCAAGACTCATTCCGCGCATCAAGAGACAAGATCAATGCCTCTGTGTCACTCTCCTCAGATAGATTCACTGAATCATTTCCACTTTGAGAGCTTCCTTCTTATTTATTAAGCGCCATGCAATCACGCTTCATGTGCCCCTTCTTCCCGCAATGCCAACACCCGTCCTTGTCTTTCGGTCCCTTAGACTTATTCCTCGACTTAGAACGTCCGTATTTATTGCCACCTTTGTTCGAAGATCTTCCTCTTCTTCCAACATTTAGAGCATTCCCTGAATCCCCTGAAGCTCCCGATGCCTTCCTTCTACATTCTTCACTGAGAATTAGACCAGCCACATCATCGAATTTCAACTTCGTAGACCCTGAGGAATTGCTCACGGTAATCACCAAACCATCCCAACTGTCTGGCAAACTTAACAAGATCAATAGCGCCCTGACCTCATCATCAAAAGTAATGCTAACGAATTCCAATTGGCTTGTGACTGTATTGAACTCATTTAGATGTTCAGCCACGCCCCCACCATCTGACATCTTCATGTTAAATAGTTGTTTCATAAGATGAACCTTGTTAGATGCCGAGGGTTTCTCATACATCGTAGTCAAAGCTTGCATTAATTCTTTTGTGGGCTTTACTTTGGATATATTAAAGGCGGCGCTCTTAGACAAAGAGAGTCGGATCGTTCCTAAAGCCTTCCAATCCACTAAAGCCCATTCATCATCTGTCATCTTCTCTGGTTTCTTCTCTTTTCCTTCTAGAGGAATATAGAGGTCCTTCTGATATAGATAATTCTCCACCTGCATCTTCCAGAAGGTAAAGTTTGAACCATCAAACTTCTCAATTCTAGTTTTTTTCTTTTTCCGTCATCATTCCTACTTGAACTAAACCAATAGCTCTGATACCAGTTGTTGCGCAACACGCTAACAACGCCGGTGAACCGAGATCAAATATCCGGTCTCACCCTCAAACGATAAACTGGAAGAAATAATAACTAGAAATAGAATCTAAGCAAATCAATAATCCACAAGACAGATTTTACATGGAAAACCCCCAAACAAGGGTAAAAAACCACGGAGCAAACTTTCACTATGAAGAAAACAAAGTTACAAGCAATACACTTACCTTCTTTGATGCTCCCAAGCACAGAGATGGCCTTTTCTGCTAACATCTCGCCTCTTTCTCACCTTGGAAAGCCTAATCCCATATTACACCCCTTATATAGTAAAACCCAAAATTAGAGCCCAAAATAGGAAACCCGCACTTACAAGTCTCTGGTCAGGTGCCCAGTTAGCCTTGGTCAGGCGCCCGCCCAATGCCAAATACATCCAATGAGTTACAGGCCAAAACAGCCTATTTCGGGTGCCCGGTCCACTTGACCGTCGGGCGCCCGACTATTCACAGAACAGTCCAGAGACATACTGTCTCAAATTCATGAATATTGGGCGCCCAGTCGGGCGCCCGACCATGCTTTGGTGTGATTGGCTCCACACTCAACACCTCAGAGGAGGAAGTTTTCAAATTTGGACCCTTCACGTCTTCCTCCTTCTTAGACTTTTATGTAGGTTGGAGTGGGTCCTCAACCTTTACACTTTCAGAATTTGGCATCTCTGTAGGCAAATCAAGCACCAATTCTTCCAATTCCTACATAACAAATGTGTTTAAATAAGAAATTGGTGTCTTATCACGTAAACTTTCAGTAATTGGCACTTCTAAGGCCTCATTAATAATCAAATAGGTTTCATCCTTGGAGTGTGCTACACGTCTCCAAACTTTTAGGTAGATTGGGTTGGAAAAACTCTCTATCTTCTATAGATTCTATCATATTTATCTCATGATGATAATCATCATCATCTCAATCCTCAAAGGGATCGAAGTAAACAACATCTAAAGGATCAAAATTCTTATTTAAGGCGAACTCCTCTTCCATGATAGATTTAATAAAGTCTACCTCATGGATATCATCATCATGCCTATGCCTTTTGCCCATATGCAACACATTCACCTCCAATGTCATGTTCACAAAGGACAATTGCATCACCCCACTACGGCAATTGATGATTGTGTTTGATGTAGCCAAAAATGGGCGGCTCAAAATTATCGGTATTTGAGTATTAGTATCCATAACCGGTTGCATGTCCAAGACGATAAAATATGCCGAATAGTAGAATTTGTCGACTTAAACCAATACATCCTCAACTACCCCTCTCGGCACACGAATAGATCAATCAGCGAGTTGCAACATGGTTTTGGTGGGTTTTAATTCACCAAAACCCAATTGCTCATATACCGAGTAAGGGATCAAGTTTACGCTTGCCCCCAAATCTAGCAATGCACACTCAATCCGGTAGTCACCAATGATACATGAGATTAGGGGACTACCAGGATCCTTGTATTTTTTTTATTTTTTTATTTTTTTTTTTTTTGGGGGGGGGGGGGGGGGGGGGGGGGGGGGGGTCTTTTGGTGAGAATAGCACTCATTTGCTCATTGAGGAAGGCCTTTTGTTGTTCATTGTATTTGCATTTGGTTGTGCATAGGTCCTTTAGAAACTTGGCATAGGAAGGAATTTGTTTTATGGCATCAAATAGAGGAATGTTGATCTTGACTTGTTTGAAAACCTTTAAAATGTCATGAGAGTTTGGGAGAGGTTTTGGAGCAACGAATCTTGAAGGGAATGGCGCTACGGGCTTGTAAACGTGTTCTGTTTCTTGTGGGGCTGAGTTAGACCCGTCCTCATTCTTAGAATTTACCGTCTCATTAGGCTTGTCGGCCTTCACCGGAATAAATTTTTCAATTTGCTTACCACTTCTAAGAGTGGTGATGGATTTTGCTTGCTCTACATGTTGGTTAGGGAGGTTAGGGGCGATTATTTCATGTGCTTGTTTAGGATTGGGCTGAGGTTGGGCCAAAAAGGTCCCTTCCCTAGCATTCAAGCGTCCCTTAATCTCATCAATCGACACCTTAAGCTCTTGGAACATTTGTTAATTTGATTGATTGATTTGCATTTGCCCTTGCATAAATGCCTTTAAGGTATCCTCCATTGAGAATTCAGGTGGGGCTATGTTTTGCATGGGTGTCCCTCCTTAAGAGTTGGTAGGATTGGCCGTGAGACCGTTCCTCCAACTGAAATTTGGATGGTTCTTCAAAGTAGAGTTGTACGTGTTACCTACCGGTCCATTGAAAGGTCGTTGATAACTGTATGCTGCATTTGCTTGCTCTTGCAACACCTCTTGAAATGCAGGGATTGTAGGACAATCTTGTGTAGAGTGCACATTAGTGGCACAAATTCCACTAATGCTTTCAATAGCTTCAGTGGACTTGGAAGCTTCACTCTTACTGAGTTACATGGCATCTATCTTCCTTATGAGGCTAGTTATCTTTGCATTAACATCATCCTCTTCCTTAAGGATGTAGATCCCTTCTTTCTCCTTTTATTGAAGAGGCTTAGGTTACTAGATTTCTCAGAGGTATCCCACGATTGGGCATTCTCGGCCAACATATTTAGGTAACTCCACGCATCCTCGGGATCTTTGCTAATGAACTCGCCGTTACACATCGTCTCTACGAATTGGCACATATTCGAGTTCAATCCTTCATAGAAGAAGCTTATGATTCGCCATATTTCATAGCCATGATGTAGACAAGCAAGTAGGAGGACCTTGTATCTCTCCCAACTTTGAAAGAATGTTTCACTCTCTTTAACAGAAAAATTCATAATAGCTCGTCGAAGGGTGTTATTTTATGAGCCGGGAAGAATTTTTTCAAAAACTCCCGGGTCATCTCAGTCCATGCCCCAATCGACCTTGGTCTAAGAGAGCGAAGCCATGTTTTGGCTCTTTCCTTAAAATAAAAAGGGAATAGCTTTAATTTTACTACATCTTCCGATACATTGTTGTATTACAAAGTAGCAACCACCTCGTCAAACTCTTTGAGATGTAGATATGGGCTCTCGGAATCTAGCCCATGGAACTTAGGTAAAAGTTGAATTACCCCCAGCTTAATATCAATTATTCTGGCATTGTTTGGAAAAAACATGCACGAAGGAGTGGTAGCACGGGCCGGTTGTAAGTAATCATGTAGAGCGCTCATTGGAGGAGCATTGTGCGCCTCATTCTCTCATAATCCCTTTGGATTTGCATTTGTAGTTGGAGTAGGAATGGGAGTATTCCTTGACGGTGTTTGATCCATATTCTCCGAACTTTCACAAAGTTCAATGTATTTTCTAACTCGTCTATGGACGGAAAGTGGTCCAACTAAACCACCTTCGGTTTGGAGACAGTTTGCGTGGTCACGTTCCCAATGGGACATAAACCACACAAACAAAAATCTAAATTAAATCTAAACCTAAATCCTAGATCCTAAAACAAAAATCTATAAAGAACTAAAAATCTAGAAAACTAAAAAGCTATAAAAAGTTCTAAGTTAGAAAGATAGTACCCGATTAGCTTGAACTAGAAGAATCTCTTATAACACAAAGCAAACTTGTTAGTTCTAGAAAATAAAAATCTAGTTCTAAGAAAGCAGAAAATCCTATCTAACTACTTCTAATTCTATAGCCACTAAAACAATTTCAAACCGTCTATCCTAGATTCTTCGACAACGGCGCCAAAAACTTGTTCGCTCGCCTCAAGTGCAAGGCTTACGATGTAGTAATAACTCAGTAAGACCGAGGTTGACCCACGGGGAATTAGGGTAAACCAATTTAAACCATTCTAACAACTTCAAATTCAGCAATTTAAGAATTCAATTAAGAAAAGCTAAGTAAAATAGTAACTTTTAGAAAAATCTGATAATTAATGAAACTAAGGCCTCAAGGATCCACTTGTAGTAGATCCATGTGAATTCATTCATCCAAGCATAAACACAACTAGATTCGAAGTTCTATCTCTCATCTAATTGGAAGATTAAGCATTCAAACACAAACAATCTCACTTAAGTCAGAAAATAAGATTCTAGTTCTAATGAAGCATATAGAATTCAAATACGTAGCCTTTGAAGTAACAGCCATGCCAAAGGACTATGGCATGCTCTAGGGTTACTACAATTCGAATCTAATCAATCCAACCATGGCCATCTTAGAAAATTGCAAGGAATTCATGTCCGAAGCACATGAACTCTCATAAAACATCTAAAAATACCAACTTTATTCAACCTAGAACTTAAAAATCCAAACTTTAAGTAAAGATACTTGAATTAAACAAATTCTACATGATAACTAGCTACAAGCTTCACCTCTTAGCTTTAGTTAAGAGGTTCTAGCCGAGCATCATCATGCTACAACTAAAATCATAAGAAAAACTACTTGAAAGCATAAGAAAACTATAATAAAAAAAAACCTAGTTGGAGGAGTTGCGAATGTTCCACGATGCTCCTCTTCACCTTCTTGGACTTCACAAGCCTTCTATGATACCTTAGGAACAATGTAGAGGTGTCCTTTTATAGCAAAAATCCGTCACCGACTTGAAAACTTTGAGAGATTAGAGAATCTTTACGCAGTCTGGACACTGGCCAGCCAGCCGGATGTTGCACAGAATTATCCAAAAAATCTGCATGTTTAAGATAGCAGGCCGCCCCATCAGCCGGCCGGCCGGACAACCTATGAAATGTGATTTTTCATGTTTCTCTTTTTCCATCTCCATTGCATCTTTCCTCCACCTCTTATCCTTTCTTCCATTGATCTTCAAGGCATGTAAAGTGGGTCTTTTAACATCATATAGGTAGACTCTCTCTCGCATTCCTACAAACACAAAAACATGTATTGAATTAGTCTTTAATCATGAAAACCATGCATAATTTGTGATGAATTGGGGTTAGAATATGCACAATTCAAAGCTCAACATCCATCCATTTTGTGAGCTCATTTTAGGACATAAAGAGAAAAATGATCCAGATCTAAGACTCAAGTGGGCCGAAAATGAGAGGATTAAACGTCCACAATTGAAATATTTGGGGGCCACAGAAGTTTTGAATCGGGCTAATAGTTGTGTTTTCAGTTCATACCAGTTGAAATGACGTTAGGAACCATATGGATGGCATATAAACATCACTGTTGACCCTATGGAGATTTTAACGGTAGGAATTTCCCTACCCACTTTTTTCTTTAGTGCGGCCCACTTAAGTCTTGGATCTAGCTCATTTTCATATGGATGGCATATAAACATTACTGTCCTAAAATGAAATCACAAAACGGATGGACGGGGTGGATTTCTCACACACATCAAAGTAGGCCCCACCTAAGTTCCCAGGCAGGAATTTCTTGCGGAGAAGGCTTCGGCAGAAATCAACGTCCTCCACGCCCTGTTGGATGAGTTCTATGGGATCGACAATGATGGATGTGTTTCATCCATGCCGTCCATCCATTTTTTCAGCTCATTTTAAGGCATGGTCCCAAAACCCATGCAGATCCAAAGCTCTAGTGGACCACAACTCATAAAACAATGGAAATTCATTGGAAACAAAAAAGTAAAAAACAAAAAGTGCCCCCCCCCCCCCCCCCCCCCCCCCCCCCCCCCCCCCCCCAAAACAACATGTTAATGGTGAACCTCGATTGTTAGTAGAGGCAAATGTTGCGTGTACAAGATCTGATGATCCCGAAGATGGAGAAGTGGAAGATAGAACCTCCAGGCACTGTTCCTCAGCCAAGAGGTCATCAATAACCGAATGCAACGAAGGCGGAGGACTGCGATTCAGAAGTGTAGCCCGACAATGTTCAAATTCCAGTCGCAGCTTCGTAAGAAATTGCCGAACCCTTGCACTATCGCGCATAGTTTGGAAAATCTAAAAATCATAAGGAAACTCAAGATACATCATTGCCATCTTCATCTAAATGGTAACTATCTTGGAGTAAAATACCTTGATAGATTTGTTACCCTGAGTCAGGTTCACGAGATCTTGTTACAGATTATATAAACGGATTGCATTAATCTGCCTGTAAATCACCTGAAGGTGATCCCACATTGTCTAAGCGGTGCGATGTGGAGTGAGAACAATAGCATTCAACTTGTCAACCGAGTCAATAATCCAAGTGATGATCCGTCAATTTTTCATCTCCCAATTTGCATGTTTTTCGATGTCGGTAGATGAGGGGGGGCGAAACAGATCCATCAATACTCCCCCATAACCCTCGACCCTTAAGAAAACTCTGAAAATGGATGGACCACAAGTTGTAGTTGGTACCATCAAAACCACACCATGGGGCATCTGCCCTAAAAGGAATCCATGTCTATACCTCAGGGATTGGTGGCGGCAGGGGGCAGGAGCATGCACTGACAGTAGCAAGGATGGGACAGGGAGGGTGGTGTGTGTGCAGGGTAGGGAAGACGCGGCGGCATAGGGGCGCGACGGGGTTGGGGCGCATGGGCAGGGGCACACGGGGCAGGGGCATACGGATTAAAGGGGTCAGTGGTGCCAGATCTGGATGGGGAAGGGGTTGTCGGATGTGCGTGGGCTGCCTAACAGAAGTGGACAGAGGGGCAGACAGAGTTGTATCTGGATGAAGGGGGCAGTGGTGCCGTCGGTTATGGAGGATTTGGATGGTAGTGCACCGGATCTGGAAGGAGGTGTAAATCTCGTTAAGATCGCCGAAATGTTAGGGTGGGTTGCCGAATCTGGCCTAATGCTCATCAGAAATGAAGAAGAATATCCCATGATCTGTATCGCTTTGATACCATGACAACCCAGGGAATTCTAGAGATTGTTGAGAATTCTCTTCTTGAGTTTTCTATATTCAACTGACCCCAATGAGGGTGAATATATAGATGTACAACCTAGCATATCATCTATACAAAGATGAAAATAAATCAAGATAGCTATATAAAGAATATAATATACAATGAGAGCCAATGCTATACATGGGAGGCCAGTGGGGCAGTGGGCCCCATTACTATAGCCATCATGCCGTGCGTCCGATCATGTCTTACAAAATCATGTTGATCATAATGGTATAGTCACCTTGTGAACGACTCAATAACCACAAAACCAAGACGCCGACAAAATCCCAAGGAATATAGAGCCCTCTCTCTCTCTCCTCTTTCATAAAGAGGAATAAAAGATAATTTTCAAAATCAACAATTATTACTCTTATTTGTGATGTGTATTTGTTAAAAAAAAAAATAACCACCAATATCCTTCTTCATGACTTCTTCCACTGATAAAAGACTTTTAACTCTGTAAGCCAATCATAAGAATCTTCTTAAATTATGGACCATTAAAAATATATAAAATAAAATAAAAATCTGCATCAAAGTGATAAAGCGTACGCAAATCCTAGTTTTGGGAGGTCCTTTGCTCATGTGTGGCCCACAATCTTCCCAAACTAATACATATTTGCTAGATATCCTTTGGATGGGATGCTAAAATATTTCTCAGAATTTAGAATTGAACAAGGACAGGAAGGAGTGTGTGTATTTACAAAAGCGCCCCCATCTTAAAAGTTGTCTATTAAATTAGCTCTAACTTGCTCATTCAATGTTGGATTTACTTGATCTTGGACTTATCCGAGAGCTCATTAATAAAATTTCAAGTAAGACTAATGCCACATCATTTCAATGCCCTTTGATACTCTAGAAGTGGGGCGTAAGTTTCTGCACAAGATCATTTGGACAGATAGTTATGCCATGAGGCCAACGTGTCTAATGTGGGGTCTGATGAGGCTTAAAGTTAATCCTAGTTGTGAGAGAACATGGCCCACCTCACGTTGATCTCTTTTTCAAATTTGTTGAGCTCAAGTGGTCCAGAAGCTAAGAACAATCTAGACCATTGAATTGGTCTACCCGTGTCATATACTTAAATCTTTATAAGAAGCATCAGTAATATTCAATCTTAGCTCAATTCAAATGATCAAAATAGCAATTTTCGAATTAAAGACATGAGTCTTTGAAGTAAAATCACGAGCGATCTAAAGACCAACGATGGAGATTGACTTGGACCAAATGCTTACTCCATTTTGTGAAAGGATGTCATATCGCCATTGTAAATTCACACGTTTTACATGTGTGAATCATGTCATGCTTAATAATCGACTTTCCACTGACAAGTTTCTTTCAAAACATGCTTTTGCTTTAGTCAGCCAATCTCATTTGCCATAAAAAGAAATCTACAAACAGGGAATTTCTCAAAACAGGAGAATTTTTTTGTCAAAGTGATAAGCAGCTTTCTTTGCTCGAGCATTGGTTCTACCATCATTCGTTGATATGATTCTACATCCATCATTAGTAAATATAAACTTATAGCCTTGATCTATAAGTTACCCTATAGACATGATTTTTTTTATAGATTTAGAAAATTGAAGATATTCAAGAGATGCTTGATGTTCCCAATATCTTGTAAGGTGATGCTATCTTTACATTAGAATTCAAGTGTAGTGTTATCCCAGTGATAAAAGCTTAATATATTTGATGTCAATTCTTTATTAATGAAGAGATCTCCACTTAGTCTCATGTGATTCATGTATGACAAATCTATAAATCACTCATCACCACTAAATTTTTATTTTGCATTAAATATATAGCCTCTTTAGTCTTTTCTTCTTCATCATTTGCTTATTTTCAACTATGGTGTTTCTTAGATTAAATCTCCTTTTCTTAGTATAGTGGCCGAATCTTCCCCTATATAACAATAAAGTTGATTTTAGTCCGAACCTCTCTGAGAGTTTCCTTGCTCGTTGCTAGTAGTGGATGATGGTCAGGCTTGATAACAACTAATTGTAAGTGATTTTATTTTGAGGATACATTCCTTATCCATGTCCTTTCCCCATTCCATGTTGTTTTATGTTGTTTGCAAAAACAGAAGAAAAAAAAAGTCATTTCTAGTGTCCACCTTTTTAGAACAACTATAGGGCTCCAAATTTCTATTCGCTAGAAGTACTTCTCTTTACTTTAGCATGCTTATCATTACCTCCTTAGATGGCTTAGGCTTTTGAATTGAAAACTCTCTTTGTAGACTTTCTGAGATGATATCACTAGTTGACTATCAATGACAATTCCCTTAATTTGATCCCATAGATCATTAACTTTTTATCAGAAAACTCTACTATAGAGTTCCTGACTTGCTTGACTATATTTCTAATTCCAAAATGCTTGCTGGTTTGTTATCTTGTATGTAAACATTGGACAAATGATCTCATGTGCCTTTCACCAAACTGAATTATCTAAAGTACTAAAGCACACTGAATTCAAATAAATTTGATAGCACTGTAGATCCTTACAATTATTTTTTTTATACAATTTGGTGTTCTAGTTAACAAACTTTCAATTTCGAACCGCGGCCATCAAGGATATCTCTAAGACATTGGCCAAAGAATAGCTTTGTAGCCCTCATTGTCCATTTCCCATGGTTCTTCATCATAAGAACTTTAAAGACAACAGAACTCGATGTCACCATAATGGAGCTCACCAACACCAAGAAATTGTGGAGCAGAAGTTATAGAAATTCGAAGAAGAAAAGTTAAGAAATGGAGGGGAAGGCGGCAAGTTCAAAAGGTTTCCATTAGCAAAGCAACACTAGTAGCTACGTACCCATATGTCCAACCAACAGTACTTTGATTTGATTTTTGTAATCGCAACTAAACCTGAAAACAATACTCAATACTAAGTTAGATGAGATGGTTAGATACCGAGTAGGTCCAGCAGTTCTCTACTGATGCATTGTTCTGCTATAAGGGCTGCTTGTTTCATGGTTGGATAGTGGTTCTCAGTGTGTATGGGCAAGGTTCTGCTGCCCTCTCACACTGGGCGTAGCAAATATTATTCCATATCAGTAAAATTTTAGGTAGTGGGCTCCCACCTATTCGTGAAAAGAGAAGGAGAAAAGAGAAAATGAAAAGAAAAACTCAATAGTAATTTGAACTATTTAGCAAACTGGTATTCTAAACACACTAAGATATCTCCAGATTATTTAGAGGATTACTTACCCATCAAGACATTTCTTTTGTAAAACAAAGAAACAAGATTTATTAAAACAGAAAGGGCTATACAACAGAGAATACATTTGGGCATGCCCACAGCTCCAAGAAACTCACCTGGGCCCGCCTATCATATGCCCCAAGACCGCCCGACTAGAAAGCTAAGTCAGACCCCACCCCTACCCTCTCTCAGCATTGGAGACGTCTGCCTTATATTTGGCCCTCATGAATGAAGCCCAGATACTCTTACTGCCAGCGTATTTAACTGACCAGCCTAGCTTCATGCATAGAGCCTTCATTACATATTTCAGCCTTTTGATGCCCAGGCCTCCTGATTTCGGCAATGAGATGCATTTTCAGCTTGTCCAATGATGCTTTCTCCTCCCATCTTTCCAGCCCCAAAGGAAGTCTGCCAAACCTCTCTGCGGGATTGACAAAACCTGCGCAGGAACGTCTGCTGCCGCCAAAGTATGGACTGGAATGCTTCCCAGGACATGGTTGATCAGAACCCCTCAACCCGCTTGGGACATACACCTCCCCTTCCAGCCCGCTGTACGATTTCGGATTATTTCTATTAACGGCTGAAAAAACAAGACCTGGGATCTGCCTTTGAAGATAGGGATACCCAAGTATGTGAAGTGAGTCACAGTTCTATATAAAACAGTGTGCAAATAGCAGATGGGAAATGAGGGGGCAGCCTTGGCACATCTTGAAAGACTGGCAAAATCCCCTTTCAACTAGTCTCCTGAAACCACGGCTAAATGCTTCAGCTGCAAGGATAAACAGACCGGGTGAGATTGGGTCTCCTCGGCGTAGCCCCCGAGACAATTTGAAGAAACATGACGCTTCTCCATTGACTAAAACCGAAAACCAGCAATTTCCCCAACATCTTTCCACCAGGTTAACCCATTCTTGGCTAAAACCAAACTTTAGAAGCACTGCTTCGATGAACATGAATACATTATGTCTCATACAAACTTAAACATGGATTACTTGTGAACACTAACAATCTAACCTCTGACTATATTCAACAAAATATTCTCATTTTAATTCAATTCAGTTCCACAATGCACTTGAAGAACTGGTTGAAGCTTACTGGCCCATCTTCACATTCTAAACATTGTGTGGCCCACGCGTACCTATGGATCCCAACTATTCATTAGACATGCAAACCCCTCGTTGAATTTTTTTTTAGCCCAAAAATTGGCATAGTCTACTCATTAGCTAAGCCATATCAAGACAAAAGATTAGATAGGAGGAGGAAATCAAGGGTCCAGATCCATGTTTGGGATGTATTCCCCAAGAGGGTTGCCTGATGAAATTGTTGTTAGCATTTTCCCTTTAAGGTGGGCCACTTGCGGCACACATGTACGGACAGTTTTAACGGGTTGGATATCTGGTTGGGGCTACAGATTATGGTCATACATGTGTATTATAGGCACTAGGATACCCAAACTCATGCATGTGAAGAATTTTTAGGAAACATTGAATTAGAGTGAAAGGATGGAAGTTTCCATTTTTATTGATGAATTCTGAAACACATGCCCCCTTTCACACACACACACACACACACATAGGTCTTGGTTCCCTCTCCTAGCAGGGTTCTGAGAGATCATGTCCCCATCTACAGCTTTTGTGGCTTGAGAATGAGTGAATCTCAAGGAAGATCAGATAACCACCTTCATTAACAAGCAACGCAATGGAATCAGGTATGCTGGCTGATTATTTATTGATCTCTTCATGTAATGGTGTATGCGATCCGGTATAATCAGAAAGCGATTAAGGATACACTTGTAGGATCCCCTACACATTCAAATGCTTTGATGCTAAATAGCACTCCTTCCAACTTAGGTGGCACAAAATAGATATTTTCACTTCTAAATCTAATCCATTCAAAAGTAATAGTCATACAAGATACATCTAGGCTAGAAATTTCTGCTCCTTTTACTGTCCGACAACCCACCATATAAGTGCTCTTTTTTTTAAGTGAAAAAAGAGCAAGAACCCGTTAACCATAGAGATATGCTAATTCCAGACGGCCGGTCCTCAAGTTCCGAACACAAGCGCATGACACATGCCAATGCAATACATGTGATTGCATGACCATGTGCCGAGTGCAAGTCATCCTCATTAACCTTCTAGGGCCATGATTGTGATCATTTATAGGCCAGTGGGCCCACCTTATATAGGCCCCACAATAGTGGGCCCACATTTAAGCCTAATTATTTGTTTATTTGGTAGAGCAAGTGTACGTGCCATAGTATTTAGGTCAATTATCTACTGTATTTGTTCGTCATCATAGTTTAAAACTTGGTGACTCAAGACTTGGCCGAGTCAACTCGACTCGATATGATTTTTAACCGAGTAGCCAGCGAGTTGTCACCATAACTCATTGGTGACCTAGACTCGACTGAAACTCATTTGAACTCATCAAGTTGGCTCACTGACTCGGTAGAATCAACACAACTCAGCACGATTTGAACCACACTCTCTGGGCGTTGACACGACATGGCACCACTTTGAACCCCTGACCTTCTTAGAGAATCGACTAACTCTACCAACAAGGAATGTGTTCCAATTTCAACCATTCATGTCAATTTTTATATTCACAAGCTATTGAATAGCACTTGTTACTCAAATGCTCTTGTTAAGTTAATAATTTAAATATTGATTCCAATCTTCAATTAGACCTGACCTGGCTAGACATCAAGTCAAATCGGGTTTTCGGGCTTTTGAATCTGGGTGTCATTGTGATTCTGAATCGCAACTACTGTTTGGATTATGGAAGTGGCCATTTTTTTACATTGGTAGACATCTCTTGTTGCTTGATAATTTATCAATTGTAGTAGCTACATTGATGCTCGTGGACTGTAGCATTGTTTGGATCACCCTCATAATTAATCCATGAATATAGATGTTCACAACCCCAAGTGTAGGGTCGCGATGTAGTAATAATTCTGTAAGATCGAGATCGTCCTCAGGGATTTATGTAAGTGTTCACAAAATTCTCCAAAATAATCTAGAATTGAGATTGGATTGAGAAACTAAATATGAAAAGTTGAATTGAAAGTGTGATTTAAAACAATAAAGTAAAAGGAGAATAAAATCAATATGCTAAAAACACTAAAGGGTCAATTATCCACTTATAGTTTATTTCCAATGAATTAATTCAACTAAGTTCCATCTTATCTCAACTAGAATTAGAGTTCAATCCTATCTAGCCGGAATATGGAGTGGTTAAATCACAATCAATATGAAATAATTAGAACATTCATCAATGATAATTCATTCTTTCCAAGCTTAGGTATTGGGCGTAGGGAAAATTTTATTCCTTGAACTATACAAGTCAATCCTTCTTCCAAAACATGTAAAATCATAATCATACCCTACTTCTAATCCTATCACTAAACTAGAAGTAGAACCATAATTTAATTTCAATCAAATTACAATTGATAAATAATTTCATTCATCTCATAATTCTCAAAGATATGAACTTAGGTTTGAAATAGTTCCCACATTAAGATCCATGTTATAGAGCATAGGGAATTCAAAGCATCCACCATGCCTATAGTCTATGGTAGATCAATGAACTTTATAGGTCTAAACAATGCGAAATAATTAAGAAACTAGTTTTAGAACTTCTAATCATCAAAAGAGTCTGGAGTCATCTAAAGATCAAAGAAGAACTAAAACTAGAACTTCATTCAAACTAAAATAAAATCATGTTCATCATTAAAGCATAAAAAGAAAACCTAGATGAAATAAACTCATAAAAAATAAGCTACAAGCTTCACCTCTTAGCTCTAGCTAAGAGGTTTTAGTTCATCTCTAATATGATTAAACTAAAATCTCTTAGAAAAAAAAACATAAAAAGGGAATTAGAGCTAGAAGAAAACTCTTAAAACTTCAATTTGAACTCCTTCTCCAAGCCTTCAAGTCCTTCTCCACGTCCTTGATACCTAGAAGAGAGGAGGGCTCCATATTTATAATGTAGACAAGAAATCAGCAACATATGCAATTTTGTTTCGCTTAGTGCGAGATAACCAACGATCGGATTGCCTTGAAATTGAGTAGTAGCTTCCTTGGAATATGAACTTCCCCATGGATGGTTTAGATTTTGTAATTGATCTCTTGAGTGGGCCCACAAATCAGATCAGTGACCGCCTTTCCAAATCATACAATTCAGACATATGCAGAACCAATCATCTTGTTTTCAATGTTACGGGTCGGATTGGTCTTAAATTTTTTTGGTAGAAAATTCATCCTCTACATGATAGGCGGCTTAGTTGTCCAAAAATATTCTAGAATTGGGTGCGAAAATCAAAACATTAAGGGCTTTTTATAAAATTTGTGCAGTTGGAATCTTTTAAGATGGTCCATCTTTCTTCAACTGGTACGATCAAACCACGCATTCTTTTGACATGAAACTTTATGATTTGGCAAATATTGATGTGATCTAGAAGATAGTCAACTTAAATTCTTCATATCATCACTGATAGGCCACCTGGACCATCCCAGAGTTGAGCGACGAAAATCAAGAAAGTTTTGGACAGTTCGTATTGTTTTGGCTGCCACGGTCAATCCGTAGTTCCGATCGACACAAATCACTTGGGTTTTTTCAACATCGAGCTCCTTTTCGACATGAATGGATTGGATTTCAAAAAAGCATCAAGATAGACCCCACGAATTGGGCCAGAATGTGAAAAACGGGATTGGGCTATCTGTTAATTTCCTATTTTGGTTGAAACCCAAAATGGAAACAAGTCTGTTTCCTATTTTCTTTGAAACTCAAAACACCAACATTGTTTCTTCTTTTTTTCATATTTCAAACTCCAAAAACATGCAGCACCTTTGTTTCTTTTTTTTTTCTTTTTTTTTTTAACAGCTAGTCATGCCTCAATTAATCCAGACAGTTCATGTGGTGATCCATTGTTTACTGTCCATCAATTCCCTATTGAGCTCATTCCATTCACATCTCTCATTTGCTCCTATAATCACAAATACACATTAAAGTCGGTCTTTAAATGCATTATTTTATGTAATTAAAGCATGGAATTTGGGATAAATATGTATAATTCAAGGCTTAACACACACCCCAACCAGCATTTTGCTAGTCCTGAGCAAAACATGTGAAAATAATTCAACTCTCTAATCTCATACCTTTCTCAGAAAACCAACTTCTATAAAACCCAACTCATGTGAGAGTGAAATTTAAAGATACTTAGTAACATGACAATGAAACACCTATCTTCTAGTGACTTAATGAGTGTTAAAACTGAGTTCTAACCAATTAATTGACAAATAGAGCAATTCAAACAATCATGGTCTAATGTGCTCAGTGAATACCCAACTCTTCATCTTTCAGGATTATCATTCTTTCCATGGATCAATTGAATTATAAGTCTAGAGAGCGTACAGATCAACAAAAAGCCTGTGCCAAGAGATTGCCTTACAGTTCTATCGATGGCTTTCACACTAATCCCATTGCTAGCTTGGGTGAACAGCCCTCCCCTGGTTGGTTATAGGTAGCCCTTTTTCGAAACCCTATTTTCTTTACTGATTTTCAATCCAACTCTTTGCTTTTTAAGATCAATAGCTGAAGAATCCAAAAGGATCACTTCGAACTAAAGTAATAATCACGTAATGGTAATGATACGGGATAAATATCCTTGCCCAAAATTACAATTGAACGTGATGGATAATACTTCCCGACTTGGTTCCTCAATGCTTTCAAACTATAATCCAATCAATCAATCAAAACATCCTTCATAATCCTTACAAATGAGAGTGATGTGTAATATAAATTAGACTTCAATGATGTTTAACATTTTTTATCGATCAAACGATGGAAACAACTCATGTAGAAAACTACTAAATCAATAGAGTTTAAGCTTTCAAAATTAGACTACTTCATATCTTATTATTTCATATTCTCATAGACTTGGATTTATAGAAATTAAACCCTCAAAGAGAGTTTTAAAATTAGAAAATTGAAAAAATTTAATTTTTTTTCCTCAAAACAATCAAAATAATTGAAATTCCAACGGAATCTTACCCCCCAACCTAAAACCTACTTTGTCCTCAAAGTAAAAGATATACAATACACATAAAAGAGAACAACGAAAATAAAAGGGAGTAAGTGAGAGTACTTGAAAGTGAAGACATGGAGCAGTTACTTAATAAAAAGGAGACTTCTCTCTTCCAAGATCCTAAAACAACTAAAAAAAATCTACTCTAATCCTAATCCTAAGAAAGCAATGAAAAGAGATGAAATGACCTCCATCAGACTAGAAGGTCAATCCTAGTACACAAGATCACTCAGAGGAATGGATGTATCCTCTAAAGCAAAATTCTTAAGGAATAGCTTTAATCGTTGACCGTTCACTTTAAAGGTGTTGTCATTCCTCAGATTCAATATCTCGATGGTCCCATATGGATAGACAGTTTTAACAATGAAGGGATCAGTACATCGAGACCTCAATTTTCCTAGAAATAGATGTAAACAAGAATTGTACAAAAGGACCTTTTGGTTGATCGCGAAAGTTTTACGAAGGATCTTCTTATCGTGGAACACCTTCATCCTATCCTTGTAAATTCTCGAGCTCTCATAAGCTTCGTTCCAAATGTCTGCAAGTTCATTCAATTGAAGCTTGCACAGCGAGCTCACTTTGTCAAAATCGAAATTCATTCTCTTAATAGCCCAATAAGCCTTATGTTCAAACTCCATAGGCAAGTGACAAGCCTTCCCATAGATGAGTCTATAAGGCGACATTCCAATGGGAGTCTTGAAAGTTCTACGGTAAGCTCAAAGCGCATTGGTTAATCGAAGCGACCAATCCTTACGATCCGAGTTTACCGTTTTCTCCAATATGTGATTGATTTTCCGATTGAATATCTCAGCTTGTCCGCTTGTTTGTGGGTGATAGAGGGTACTCACTTTATGAGTAATACATTATTTTTTTTCATTAAGGCTTCGAATGGTCTATTACAGAAATGCGACCCTCCATCACTTATAATGGCCCAAGGCATCCCGAACCGGAAAATAATATTTTCTTTTAAGAGCTGAATGACCATGTTAAGGTCATTATTCCGGCACGAAATCGCTTTAACCCATTTGGAAACATAATCAACGGCAAGTAAGATATATAAATTTCCAAAAGATGAGGGGAATGGACTCATGAAATCGATGCCCCAACAATCAAAGATTTCAACAGTTAAGATTGGATTGAGTGGCATCATATTCCGACGGGATATTCCTCCCAATTTCTGATAAGGTTCACAAGCCTTACAAAACTCATATGCATCTTTGAACGTAGTGGGCCAATAAAACCCATATTGCAGAATTTTGGCGGTGGTCTTCTTAGCCGAAAAGTGGCCACCACACGCCTGAGAGTGACGAAAGGACATGATACTGTGTTACTCATGATCCGGCACACATCTCCTTATGATTCGATCAGGACAATACGTAAACAAGTACGAGTCATCCCAAAAGAACTTTCTTACCTCCGTAAAGAATTTATCATTATCTTACTTTAACCAAACTGTTGGAATTGTACCTGTAGCAAGATAGTTAGCAGTGTCCGCATACCATAGCAATTGAGAGACTTTAAGAAGTTGTTCATCAGGGAACATGTCATTGATCGCGATCGTCTCAATGGAATTGATTAGGACAAGTCTAGAGAGATAGTCAGCCACTAGATTTTTTACACCCTTTTTATCTCTTATTTTTATATTAAATTCCTAGAGTAGAAGGATCCATCTCAAAAGGCAAGGCTTAGTATCTTTCTTAGAAAGAAGGTACTTGAGTGCAGAATGGTCAGTGAATATAATGATCTTGGATCCTATCAAGTAGGATCTAAACTTGTCCAAAGCAAATATTACGGCTAAGAGTTCCTTCTCCGTTGTGGTGTAATTTGCTAGAGTCGAGTTTAAAGTTATACTTGCATAGTAGATGACGTAGGGCTTCTTCTCTTTTCTCTAGCCTAACACCGCCCCAATAGCGTACTCACTAGCATCAATCATAATCTCAAAAGGAAGGCTCCAATTAGGTGTTTGTATTATAAGAGCATTTGTCAACATACCTTTAAGTCTCACAAAGGCATTTTGACATTCCTCATTCCATTCGAATGAGGTTTCTTTTTGGAGGAGATTGCATAAAGTATGAGAGATGAGATTAAAGTCCTTGATGAACCTCCTATATAATCCACCATGTTCCAAAAAAGGACCACATATCTCGTATGCTCTTGGGTGGTGGAAGGTTAGAGATAAGGTCAATTTTAGCCTTATCCACCTCAATTCCCTTGGACGAAATAATGTGACCAAAGACTATTCCCTTTTGAACCATGAAGTGGCATTTCTCCCAATTTAGCACTAGGTTCTTCTCTTCACATCTTTTCAAAACAGTTTTTAAGTGCCAAAGGCACTCATCAAAGTCATAACCAAACACAGAGAAGTCATCCATGAAAATTTTGAGAAATTTCCCCACCATGTCAAAGAAAATACTCAACATGCAACGCTGAAAAGTGGCAGGGGCATTACACAATGCAAATGGCATCCTCCGATAAGTGCCAAAAGGACATGTGAATGTTGTCTTCTCTAAATTTTCTAGAGAAATCTCTATTTGCTTGTACCTTGAATATCCATCGGTGAAACAAAAGTCGGAAAGACCTGCTAACCTTTCTAAGATTTAATCGACAAAAGGTAAAGGAAAGTGGTCTTTCCTCGTGACTGTGTTTAGCTTCCGGTAGTCAATGCACATTCTCCAACTGGTAGTAACCCTGGTTAGCACGAGTTCATTGTCGGCATTGGCTACGATGGTAATCCTGGATTTCTTAGGCACGACCTGATTTGGACTCACCCACTGACTATCGGATATTGGGTAGATGATACTCACATCTGATTGTTTTAACACCTCGACCTTAACCACCTCCTTCATGTTTGGATTTAGGCGTCTTTGTTGTTGCTTAAATATTTTTGCATTCTCCTCAAGGTGTATGCGATGAGTACAAATCAAGGGATCAATGCCTTTGAGATCCGCAATTGTCCATCCGATGGCATTCTTATGATCTTAAGAGTAGTGATCAACCCACTCTCTTGTTCGTCATCTAAGTGGGAAGAAATCACCACTAGATATATCTCATCTTGACCTAAATATGCATATTTAAGATCCGAAGGTAATGATTTTAGGTCAAGCTTCGGCGCTTTGATACTAGACAGAAGGGGTTTGTTTTCAGTTAAGGGCAATTCTTCAAAAGGTGCCTTACACCGACTAGTTTCAAGTACCGGCACATAATCTAAAAGGGCATCCATCTCCCGTATCATATCATCATCAATATCAGGGGAGTGGGCTAAGCATGCTTCCAAGCGATCGGAATAGAATGTTAAAAGAGATTTGTCTTCCACGAATGAGTCAATCAAGTTTATCTCGTGGACCTCCTCATCTCTATCATGTGGTTATTTGCACATGTAGAAAATATTTAGCTCAAGCGTCATATTTCCAAAGGACATTTGTACAAGCCCATTTCTACAATTGATGATTACATTTGAGATGGCTAGGAAGGGGCAGCCAAGTATGACTAGAATTTGAGTGCCGACATTAAGCGCGGGTTGTGTATCCAAGACAATAAAGTCTACTGAGTAATAGAATTTATCAACTTGGACAAACACATCCTCTATCACTCCTCTCGGGTTACGGATTGAATGATCGACAAGTTAAAGTGTGGTTTTGGTGGGTCTCAATTCACCTAAACTTAATTGTTCATAAACCGAGCAGGGGATTAAGTTCACACTTGCCTCCAAATCGAGTAAGGCTTGTTCAATCCGATAGCCACCAATTATGCATGATATGGTGGGACTACTGAGATCTTTGTATTTTTTGGGCACATCTTGTTTAAGGATGGCACTCACTTTCTCAATAAAAAATATCATCTTTGTTACATTATGTTTTGTCTTGGCTGTGCAAAGGTCCTTAAAAAATTTGGCATATGATGGTATTTGTTTGATGGCATCCAACAGTGGGATGTTGATTTTCACTCGCTTAAAAACCCTCTAAAATATCCTAATTCTTGTCGGTTTGGGTGGAATCAATCTTTGACGAAAAGGAGCAAGCGGCTTATATTCCTTTTCCTGTTCTTTCTCATGTGGGGCAATGCTAGGTTCATAATTCGCTTTAGAAGTTACTAGATCATTAGGCTTTGAGGCCTTCACCGAATTAGATTTGTCAATGATCTTGCCACTTCTAAGAGTGGTGATGGATTGGCCTACTCCACATGTTGGGAGGATAAGCTGGGATCATGTATCTCAAATTGGGCTTTCAGGTTAAGGAGAGGTTGAGCAGGAAATGTGCCCTTCTCTCTAACACTTAAATAAGATTCAACTCTTACCATTGAAGTTTTAAGGTCATTAATGGCTTGAAATGTGATTTGGTTAAATCTAAATTGTTCTTATATAAACACATCAAGTTTAGGAGAATTATTCTTGTTATATTCAGCTTAAACTGACACAAATGCACCCAAGATCTCTTCAAGTGTAGCCTTAGGTGTGACTACAAGAGATGGTCCTACCATTGGTTCTGCTTGAGGATTGCTATTTGCATTCACAGTTGGCTCATTCCTCCAACTGAAGTTGGGATGGTTCCTCCAACTAGGATTATACGTGTTAGATGTTGGAGCATTAAATGGACGTTAATAATTATTTATGGCATTAGATTATTCGTGTAAAATATCTTGAAAAGCAGGAATTGTTGGACAATCCTGTGTCGCATGTACATTGGTGGCACAAATTGCACAAACATTATCAACACCCTCACTAGGTTTAACCATTTCTCCTTTTTTCAATTACATGGCTTCAACTTTCCTAATGAGATTAGCTACAAGTGCATAAATGTCATCCTCTTCCTTTAGGAGATAAATTCCTTCATTTTCCCTATTTTGAGCGGACTTGGAATTTATTGGCTTGGATGTATCCCTTGATTGTGCGTTCTCAGCCAACATGTCAAAATAATCCCATGCTTCATCAGCTTCTTTGTTCATGAATTCCCCGTTGCACATCATCTCTATGAATTGGCGCATGGGTAAAGTCAATCTATCATAGAAAAAGCTTATTACCCGCCAAATTTCATAGCCATAATGTGGGCATGCATTCAAAAGGTCCTTAAACCTCTCCCAACGTAGGTAGAAAAGTTCATCCTCATTTTGGGAAAAAGTCATGATTGCCCGCCTCAGAGCATTAGTCTTATGAGTCGAGAAGAACTTTTTGAGGAACTTTCGGGTCATCTCGGCCCATGTTCCAATTGATCGTGGCCTCAACGCATGAAGCCAAGCCTTTGCTTTCTCTTTTAGATAAAAAGGGAACAATTTTAACCTTATGGTGTCATCTGACACGTTTGCAAAGTGCAATGTAGCTACTATCTCATCAAACTCCTTAAGATGTAAATAAGAACTTTCACTATCAAGCCCATGAAATTTGGCAAGGAGTTGGATTACCCTTGGTTTGAAATCCACATTCCCTGCATTTTATTGAAAGATTATGCAAGGAGGAGTGCTTGCTCTCGCAGGTTGTATATGGTCACGTAGGGTCCATCTTTCTTAAACTGGTACGATCAAACCACACATCTTTTTTTTACATGAAACTTTATGATTTGGCAAATATTGATGTGATCTAGAAGATGGTCAACTTAGATTCTTCATATCATCAATGATGGGCCACTTGGACCATCCCAAAGTTGAGTCGGCAGAAATCAAGAAAGTTTTGGACAGTTCGTATTGTTTTGGCCGCCACGGTCAATTCGTAGCTCCGATCGACACGAAACCACCTTGGTTTTTTCGACATCGAGCTCCTCTTCGACATGAATGAATTGGATTTGAAAAAAGCATCAAGATGGACCCCGCGAATTGGGCCAGAATGTGAAAAAGGGGATTGGGCTATCTGTTTCCTATTCTAGTTGAAACCCAAAATTGAAACGAGTCTGTTTCCTATTTTCTTTGAAACTCAAAACACCAATCTTGTTTCTAATTTTTTTTCTTATTTCAAACTCCAAAAATATGCAGCACCTTTATTTCTTTTTTTTTTCTTTTCCTTTTGTTTTGACAGCTAGTCATGCCTCAAATCCAGACTGTTCATGTGGTGGTCCATTGTTTACTGTCCATCAGTTTCCTATTGAGCCTATTTCATTTACATATCTCCTTTGCTCCTATAATCACAAATACACATTAAAGTCAGTCTTTAAATGCATTGTTTTATGTAATTAAAGCATGAAATTGGGAATAAATATGTATAACTCAAGGCTTAACACACACCCCAACCAGCATTTTGCTAGTCCCAAGCAAAACATGTTAAAAATAATTCAACTCTCTAATATCAAACCTTTCTCAGAAAACCAACTTTTATAAAACCCAAGTCATGTGAGAGTGAAATTCAAAGATACTTGGTAGCATAACAATGAAACACATATCTTCTATAATGAGTGTTAAAGTTGAGTTCTAACCAATTAATTAACAAATAGAGCAATTCAAACAATCATGGTCTAGTGTGCTCGGTGAATTCCCAACTCTTCATCTTTCAGGATTATCATTCTTTCCATGGATCAATTGGATTATAAGTCTAGAGAGCGTACAGATCAATAACAAGCCTATGACAAGAGATTGCCTTACCGTTCTATCGATAGCTTTCACACTAATCCAATTGCCCGCTTGGGTGAACAACCCTAGCTCCCCTAGTTGGTCATAGGTAGCCTTTTTCAATACCTTATTTTCTTTACTAATTTTCAATTTAACTCTTTTTTTTAAAGATCAATAGCCAAAGAATCCAAAAGGCTTACTTCGAACTAACGTAATAATCACGTAATGGCAATGATACAGGATAAAAATCGTTGCCCCAAATTACATTTGAACGTGATGGACAATACTTCCCGACTTGGTACCTCAACGCTTTCAAACTATAATCCAATCAATCAATCAAAACATCCTTCATATTCCTTACAAATGAGAGTGATGTGTAGTATAAACTAGACTTCAATGATGTTTAAAATTTTCTATCGGAAAAACGATAGAAGCAACTCATGTAGAAAACTACTAAATCAACAGAGTTTAAGCTTTCAAAATTAGAGTACTTCATATCTTATTATCTCATATTCTCATAGACTTGGATTTATAGAAATTAAACCTTTTAAGAGAGTTTTAAAATCAGAAAATCGAAAAATTTTAGAAATTTTTTTTTCTCAAAACAATCAAAACAACTAAAATTCCAACGGAATCTTACCCCCCAACCTAAAACCTATTTTGTCATCAATGTAAAAGATATACAATACACATAAAAGAGAACAACAAAAATAAAAGGAAGTGAGTAAGCGAGAGTACTTGAAAGTGAAGACATGGAGCAGTTACTTAATAAAAAGGAGACTTCTCTCTTCTAAGATCCTAAAACAACTAAAAAAATCTACTCTAATCCTAATCCTAAGAAAGCAATGAAAAGAGATGAAATGACCTCCACCAGACTAAAAGGTCAATCCTAGTACACAAGATCACTCAGAGGAATGGATGTATCCTCTAAAGCAAAATTCTCAAGGAATGGCTTTAATCGTTGACCATTCACTTTAAAGGTGTTGTCATTCCTCGGATTCGATTTCTCGATGGTCCCATATGGATAGACAGTTTTAATAATGAAGGGATCGGTACATCGAGACCTCAATTTTTCCAGAAATATATGTAAATGGGAATTGTACAAAAGGACCTTTTGGTTGATCATAAAAGTTTTATGAAGGATGTTCTTATCGTGGAACACCTTCATCCTATCCTTGTAAATTTTCAAGCTCTGATAAGCTTCGTTCCGAATGTCTGCAAGTTCATTCAATTGAAGCTTGTACAGCGAGCTCGCATTGTCAAAATCGAAATTCATTCTCTTAATCACCCAATAAGCCTTATGTTCCAACTCCACATGCAAGTGATATGCCTTTCCATAAACGAGTCTATAAGGCAACATTCCAATGAGAGTCTTAAAAGTTGTATGGTAAGCTCAGAGCGCATCGGTTAATCTAAGCGACCAATCCTTGTGATCCGAGATTACTGTTTTCTCCAATATGTGATTGATTTCCTGATTGGATATCTCCGCTTGTCCACTTGTTTGTGGGTGATAGAGGGTACTCACATTATGAGGAATACTATATTTTTTCATTAAGGCTTCGAATGGTCTCTATTAAAAAAATGTGACCCTCCATCACTTATAATGGCTCGAGGCGTTCTGAACCGGGAAATAATATTTTCTTTTAAGAACCGAATGACTGTTTTAAAGTCATTGTTCCGGCACGAAATCGCTTTAACCCATTTGGAAATATAATCAACGGCAAGTAGGATATATAAATTTCTAAAAGAGGGGGAATGCACCCATGAAATCGATGCCCCAACAATCAAAGATTTCACAGTTAAGATTGGGTTGAGTGGCATCATATTCCGACGAGATATTCCTCCCAATTTCTGACAAGGTTGACAAGCCTTACAAAACTCATATGCATCTTTGAACATGGTGGGCCAATAAAACCCATATTGCAAAATTTTGGCAGTGGTCTTCTTAGCCAAAAGTGGCCACCACACGCCTTAGAGTGACAAAAAGGACATGACACTGTGTTGGTCATGATCCGGCACACATCTCCTTATGATTTGATCGGGACAATACGTAAACAAGTATGTGTCATCGTAAAAGAACTTTCTTACCTCCGTGAAGAATTTATCCTTATCTTACTTTGACCAATGTGTTGGAATTGTACCTGTAACAAGATAGTTAGAAATGTCCGTATACCATAGCAATTGGAAGACTTTAAAAAGTTGTTCATCAAGGAACATGTCATTAATCACGATCGTCTCAATGGAGGTTAGGACAAGTCTAGAGAGATGGTCAACCACTACATTTTTTACACCCTTTTTATCTCTTATTTTTATATCAAATTCCTAGAGTAGAAGGATCCATCTCAAAAGGCAAGGTTTATTATCCTTCTTAGAAAGAAGGTACTTAAGCACAACATGATTAGTGAATATAATGATCTTTGATCTTATCAAGTAGGATCTAAACTTCTCCGTAGTGGTGTAATTTTCTTGAGTCGATTCTAAAGTTGTACTTGCATAGTAGATGACGTAGGGCTTCTTCTCTTTTCTCTGGCCTAGCACTGCCCAAATAGTGTAGTCACTAGCATCGCACATAATCTCGAAAGGAAGGCTCCAATTAGGTGGTTGCATTATAAGAGCACTTGTCAACATACCTTTAAGTCTCACAAAGGCGTTTTGACATTCCTCATCCCATTCAAATGAGGTTTCCTTTTGGAGGAGGTTGTATAAAGTAAGAGAGATGAGACTAAAGTCCTTGATGAACTTCCTATAGAATCCAACATGTTCCAAAAAGGACCACACATCTTGTACGCTCTTGAGTGGTGGAAGGTTAGAGATAAGGTCAATTTTAGCTTTATCCACCTCAATTCCCTTGGACGAAATAATGTGACCAAGGACTATTCCCTTTTGAACCATGAAGTGGCATTTCTACCAATTTAACACTAGGTTCTTCTCTTCACATCTTTTCAAAACAGTTTTTAAGTGCTAAAGGCACTCATCAAAGTCACAACCAAACACAGAGAAGTCATCCATGAAGACTTCGAGAAATTTTCCCACTATGTCAAAGAAAATACTCAACATGCAACGCTGAAAAGTGGCGGGGGCATTACACAATCCAAATGGCATCCTTCGATAAGCGAAAATGCTAAAAGGACATGTGAATGTTGTCTTCTCTAGATTTTCATGGTCGATCTCTATTTGGTTGTACCTTGAATATCCATCGATAAACAAAAGTGGGAATGACCTTCTAACCTTTCTAAGATTTAATTGACAAAAGGTAAAGGGAAGTGGTCTTTCCTTGTGACTGTGTTTAGCTTCCGATAGTCAATGCACATTCTCCAACCTGTAGTAACCTTGGTTGGCACGAGTTCATTGTCGACATTGGCTACGATGGTAATCCTGGATTTCTTCGGCACGACCTGAGTTGGACTCACGCACTGACTATCGGATATTGGGTAGATGATACCCACATCTAATAGTTTTAACACCTCGACCTTAACCACCTCCTTCATGTTTGGAATTAGGCGTCTTTGTGGTTGCCTAGATGTTTTTGCATTCTCCTCAAGGTGTATGCAATGAGTACAAATCAGGAAATCAATGCCTTTGAGATCCACAATTGTCCACCCGATGGCGTTCTTATGATCTTTAAGATTAGTAATCAACCCACTCTCTTGTTCCTCATCCAAGTGGGAAGAGATCACCACTGGATATATCTCATCTTAACCTAAATATGCATATTTAAGATCCGAAGGTAATGGTTTTAGGTCAAGCTTTGGCGCTTTGATACTAGACAGAAGGGGTTTGTTTTCGGTTAAGGGCAATTCTTCAAAAGGTGCCTTCCACCGACTAGTTTCAAGTACCGGCACAGAATCTAAAAGGGCATCCATCTCCCGTATCATATCATCACCAATATCAGGGGAGTGGGCCAAGCATCCTTCCAAGTGATCGGAACAGAATGTTGGGAGAGATTTGTCTTCCACGAATGAGTCAATCAAGTTTATGTCGTGGACCTCCTAGTCTCTATCCTGTGGTTGTTTGCACATGTTGAAAATATTCAGCTCAAGCATCATATTTCCAAAGGACATTTGTACAAGCCCATTCCTACAATTGATGATTTCATTTGAAGTGGCTAGGAAGGGGCAGCCAAGTATGACTAGAATTTGAGTGCCGACATTAAGCATGGGTTGTGTATCCAAGACAATAAAGTCTACTGAGCAGTAGAATTTATCAACTTAGACAAGCACATCCTCTATCACTCCTCTCGGTATACGGATCGAACGATCGGTAAGTTGAAGCGTGGTTTTGGTGGGTCTCAATTCACCTAAACTTAATTGTTCATAAACCGAGTAGGGGATTAAGTTCACACTTGCCTCTAAATCGAGTAAGGCTTGCTCGATCCGATAGTCACCAATTATGCATGATATGGTGGGACTACTGAGATCTTTATATTTTTGGGGCACATCTTGTTTGAGGATGGCACTCACTTTCTTAGTAAAAAATATCTTCTTTGTTACATTATGTTTTCTCTTAACTGTGCAAAGGTCCTCAAAAAAATTTGGCATATGACGGTATTTGTTTGATAGCATCCAACAATGGGATGTTGATTTTCTCTTGCTTAAAAACCTCTAAAATATCCTGATTCTTGTCTAGATGTTTTGGTGGAATGAATCTTTGAGGAAAAGGTGCAATCGGCTTATATTCCTTTTCCTGTTCTTTCTCATGTGGGCCAATGCTAGGTTTATCATCCGCTTTAGAAGTTACTGGATCATTAGGCTTTGAGGCCTTCACCAGATTAGATTTGTCAATGATCTTGCCACTTCTAAGAGTGGTGATGGACTTGGCATGCTCCACATGTTGGGAGGATGAGCTGGGATCTTGTATCTCAAATTGGGCTTTCAGGTTAGGGAGAGGTTGAGCAAGAAGTGTGCCCTTCTCTCTAACACTTAAATGAGATTCAACTCTTGCCATTGAAGTTTTAAGGTCATTAATGGCTTGATATGTGATTTGGTTAAATTTAGATTGTTCTTGCATAAACACATCAAGTTTAGGAGAATTATTCTTGTTATATTTAGCTTGAACCGGCACAAATGCACCCAACATCTCTTCAAGTGTAGCCTTAGGTGTGACTACAAGAGATGGTCCTACCATAGGTTGTGCTTGAGGATTGCTGTTTGCATTCGCAGTTGGCCCATTCCTCCAATTGAAGTTGGGATGGTTCCTCCAACTAGGATTATACATGTTAGATGTTGGAGCATTAAATGGACGTTAATAATTATTTATGGCATTAGATTATTTGTGTAAAATCTCTTGAAAAGAAGGAATTGTTGGACAATCCTATGTCGCATGTACATTGGTGGCACAAATACCACAAACATTGTCAACACTCTCACTAGGTTTAACCATTTCTCCTTTCTTCAATTACTTGGTTTCAACTTTCCTAGTGAGATTAGCTACTCGTGCATTCATGTCATCCTCTTCCTTTAGGAGATAAATTCCTCTATTTTCCCTATTTTGGGAGGACTTGGAACTTATTGGTTTGGATGTATCCCATAATTGTGCGTTCTCAGCCAATATGTCAAAATAATCACATGCTTCATCGGCTTCTTTGTTCATGAATTCCCCGTTGCACATCATCCCTACGAATTAGTGCATGGGTGAAGTCAGTCCATCATAGAAAAAGCTTATTACCCGCCAAATTTCATAGCCATGATGTGGGCATGCATTCAAAAGGTCCTTAAACCTCTCCCAACATTGGAAGAAAAGTTCCTCCTCTTTTTGGGCAAAGTTCATGATTGCCCACCTCAAAGTATTAGTCTTATGAGCTAGGAAGAACTTTTTAAAGAACTTTCGGGTCATCTCGGGCCCATGTTCCAATTGATTGTGGCCTCAACGCATGAAGCCAAGCCTTTGCTTTCTCATTTAGGGAAAAAGGGAACAATTTGAACCTTATGGCATCATTTGACACGTTTGCAAAGTGCAATGTAGCTACTATCTCATCAAACTCCTTAAAATGTAAATAGTCACTTTCACTATCAAGCCCATGAAATTTGGGAAGGAGTTGGATTACCCTTGGTTTGAAATCCATGTTCCCTACATTATATTGAAAGATTATGCAAGAAGGAGTGCTCGCTCTCATAGGTTGTAAATGGTCACGTAGGGTCCATTTTTCTTCAACTGGTACGATCGAACCACACATCTTTTTTACATGAAACTTTATGATTTGGCAAATATTGATGTGATCTAGAAGATGGTTGACTTAGATTCTTCATATCATCAATGATGGGCCACTTGGACCATCCCAGAGTTGAGTCAGCAGAAATTAGAAAGTTTTGGACAGTTCGTATTATTTTGGCCGCCACAGTCAATCCATAGCTCCTATCGACATGAAACCACTTGATTTTTTGGCGTCGAGCTCCTCTTCGACATGGATGGATTGTATTTGCAAAATTCATCAAGATGGTTCCTATTCTGGTTGAAACTCAAAATGAAAACAAGCATGTTTCCTATTTTCTTTGAAACTCAAAACACCAACCTTGTTTCTGATTTTCTTTTCTTTATTATTTCAAACTCCAAAAACATGCAGCACATTTGTTTCCTATTTTTTTATTTATTTCCTTTTTGTTTTGATAGCTAATCATGCCTCAAATCCAGATCGTTCACGTGGTTGTCTATTGTTTACTGTTCATCAGTTCCCTATTGAGCTTCATTCATTCACTTCTCTCCTTTGCTCCTATAATCACAAAAACACATTAAAGTCAGTCTTTATGCGTTGTTTTATATAATCAAAGCGTGGAATTGGGGATAAATATGTATAATTCAAGGCTTAACAATAGATAGTAATTTCAAGGGCTGATTGATTGAGATTGTTCAGCTGGCTAAGGTGATGAGACATATGACTGTTGTCAGAAACAGATTTGCCATATATAGTCAGAAACAGATTTGCCATATATAGTGTCTGTGGTTCTGTTTCAAGGCCATTGCTTTGGCAGTTTTCTGATTGTTTGATTTGGGCCCTGATCGAGTTTGTTTTTCGTCTCTTTGAATGATTGTCACAATCATGCTCTCACCCTGTTTGGGCTTAAGTTTTGAGTGCATTTTCGTTGCATATTAGAGGTCAATTTGAGCCATGCATAGTTCAGTCACGCCTAACAAATCTTAGTCAAGGCCATTGGGTGTTTCCTAGGCATAGTGACCATTAAGATAATGAAGATCATAGGCCTAATGAAGGGGCTAGACATGCTAAAACTAAGTGACCTAGATTGACCCAATTACTCATCTCTGACTTGAGGCTGAGAAAGTTCATTATGGGCATTGAGTCTGGGTGCGATTTTGTGTCTATGAATTGGAGAGTAGAATTGGTTGTATGTTCCACTAACATGGTGGTAATTTAGGAAGCTAGTCAGCTCTTAAGTTCATGGTGTATGATATTTGATGTTATATCATGCATTAAGGATCAGTAAGGTGCAGTCTATCTCCATATGGACAGTATTCACCAGTCCATCGTTTGGTGGCCGACAGGACCTTCTATCGGAGATTGACCGTTGATACATGGTCCAAGTCATTAATTCCTTTCTATTCATTATTATCTTTTAGCCAGACGTGGTGAGTTAGATGGTGATGACAACATGAGTTCAGAGGATTCATCTTGCTACAATCGTCTTGGATCTATTGGGCCATGTCTTTGGTTTTCAATAAGCCCCATACTGAAAAAACCACTTGTATGTTTGATATCGACTTGAATTACAGATCGTGTTCATGCACTTAGTTTCTCACCAGGTTTAACATGTAAGCCTATCATTCTGGATGATCTACTTGACTGTCCCATCAATTAAATAAGGGTTAGCATGATTCTCACAAGATACAGTCTTTTAATTCATTGTTTTCAGGATATTTTTTTCCTAATGTGAGTCTTAAACATTCAGGTCACAGTTATGATCATTGTTTTGATTCCCTTCCAAATCAATAGCATGATACAGCTTATTTCTTCCAATTTCTGAAAAGCATCAAGATCACCTTCGAATATATGGACATAGACTAATGCCCTAGGAGAAAATCAACCTGCTAAACCAACTAATTCAAGATTGGACACCTACCGAGGTGGCCAAATATGAAGAGTGACAATGATCCAATAGGATTGCTTTATTAATTATGAAGCATTTCATCTCTAATAATCTATCCATGGGACAATTCCTGCAATCTAGTAGCCAAACACCCTCCAACTAAACACAAGATGTTAACTCTCTTTCTTAAAACTTATCGATTCTATTACATATCTTAAAACTTGATTATGATGCTCAATGTAGATCTTTTATACAACTCAACACAATTTATAACTCAATAACCTCTACTAATCTCCGACTAATCACCATGAATATTCACCTAGAAAACACTTAGAAAACCTAATACAGCCACTAAGTAACTAATCACAAGAAACAAAATGCGAAACCAACTGGTTTTCCTGTCCAAATGAACAAACTATTTCAAACAACAAAATAGAAGAGTCCATTGGCTGTCATGGATACGATTTTTGCTAGCCAGGGACCAAGCCATTCAATAGCGGCCCTCTTTGGATGGCAAAAACTATTTCTCATTAGCCAGTGAGTCCTGGCTGACACAATGAACCAGTTCAATGACAAGAGAGCATACACTTGCGTCACTCCACAATTTACATGTAGAGATATGTACTCCAATGGCCCACACATACCTTCATTCATTTCAAGTTTCAAAATCTAAAACAAGGATCATAAAGTTGTGAATGCCAGGAAGTAAAAGAAGAGCACTCAGGAGGAAACGAGGAGGCATGCACCATAAAATGGCCACATCCTCTTGAAGCCTGAAGATGAGTTTTAGCTGCAAGTGGTTCCCAAAAGAACCTGAACAATTGCTGAAGGGAATTCCTATTCATGTACAATCAGTACAAGCTCAACAGGTTCATATCCAACCTCGTAAGGGGGAGCCGAATCCTTACAACTCCTAAATCCTTTTTCAACCCATGCATGATTATAGAAGAATTTTGTTATCCTCCCACACTTCTTAATGGTGCTAGCTTTTGTAGGGAAATGTTATTTATTGGCCAAATCCACGAGATCATGATATGACACTATGATCCCGCCATGGTAGCTCTAATGTAGGATCCAAAATGTATTATTTGAGGACCAATCTCCCATAGGATGTCAGGAGAATGCCCTCCCTCGATAGATCAGGTATTGGACCTTTGCAAAGGCGGTGAAGATGGCTCTCTGTTTTCTCCCATGGGCGGCTGATGTTGGGTGAGGTCTGTTTTGTAAGGCCTGCTGTTGGTGTTGGGCTGCTGGTATTACCGGCTATTGTGGGAGTCTCGGCTGCTATGGAGTTGACCTTCTGTTGAAAAGGCCATGGTTGATAGATTGTTTTGTCTTCTGCTACCCTCTCCGCGGATTTAGCTGCAGCCCTGTTTGGCTACGCCATCCTAAGTTCTAAATTGGTCCCTGCTGCTGAGAAGATTCAGTTCGCATCATCAGCTCTGTAGGTTGTTGGAATTTCTACAGGTTGCAGGCTAATCAGGTTCTCTGTACTAAATTTGGCTAGGTGTTGTTTTGCTATTTTACAGGATAGGCACAGCCCAGGCTTTTTTTGTGGTGCCAGCCTGAAAGATTGTACAGTTTTGGCGAATCAACAAAGTTACAGTGCGGGAAAAAAGGGTAGACGAGATTACAGAGGAGAGTAAAAATAAAAAATAAAAGTTGAGTGGACATGAATCAAGGTTCAGGCTGTGTCAGTTGCCAATGTTGGAACTGGGACGTGCTGCCATGGATTGCAGTAATCAAAGATCAAATAGATGGGATTGCTGCTGTTGAAGAAAGTTCTGCAGCTTCAGAGTAGCAACAGGGCAGCCAAGAAGGACAGTTCACACCTGTTTTCTGCAAGTGGCCAAGCTAAACAGGTTTGGACTCATTTCAGCAAAAAAAATTGCATTCATGTCATCAACAATTAATTATCCTCCAAAGATTTCTGAACTAGACCCGTCTTGGAGAATCCTCCCTAGCCTTTAGAACGCTAGGGGGAATTGCTTCTTGTATCATTCCATGGGAGATTTGGTCCACATGGATGAGTTCAAGTTGTCTTATGCTTGTTATATCTGTCTGTTTTGGCAGTTGGTGGGACAGATTGGATGTTGAGTTTGGTGCTCTTTGGATGGATGCTAGCTGCATGCCTTGGTGCAGCAGGATGTGGTCTGTTGGATGCACTGTTGCAGGGTTGGCTGGTATGATTGGAAGTTTTTTTTTTTAAGAAGAAGAAGAAAAAGAAGAAGAAAGCAACAGTTGAGTTCATGAGGGACATGGAATGGGCATGACCCATAACTCATTGTCCTATACAAGAGAAACCTTCATAGAAGACAAGGTGCCAATTTGGTAGGTATGTGAGAATGCGCATAGAAACTTCAGGAACTGTAATTATTATAAGAAAATGGGGAATGATAGGGTGCTTTGCGTTGTACCACAAAAAAATGATATGACACTGTTCAACTGTAGTTAAATAGTCTTGATTAGAGGCCATAGGATCTTGATGCATGACCCATGATCGAGTTCTTTGAGAACAAATCCTAAGTTTTGATGAGGCGTTGACCCAAAACCCTAAAAATACAGAGCCATGTTTTACTAAAAATGATGAAATACTTTATGGCCCCGGACCACATTTTCATCCATTCCATATAGTAAAATTTGTAGGACCAATCTTTAAAGAACTACTTGCATCAATAGGATGAACAGTAGATCCTATGGGTGATATAGAAGAAAACTTCATCATACATTCAAACATCTAATAGTCCGTAAATTGAGTATCTATTTCATCCTCAGATTTTTATTGAATAGAACCGAATAACCATGCACCCCATCAATGGTGTTCCCATGAATTAAAGTGATTTCATTTTATGATTTGGTTGTCAAATTTTCTGTTGAGTCTCATGAATAATGCATTGGCTTAAATTCATTTAAATGCAGCCATATCCACAGCATCTCTAATGTGGAGGCCCTACAAAATTTCTGTTTAGACAATTTCTGTTGTTTCTTATCCTGGCATGGAAATCCTTTAATGCTTATTGTTTTCTAATATGTTCTGGTTAGTAGTTAGGTGTTAGTATTAGTCGGGGGATCTTTTGCAACTAATCATCCTAACTAGTTAGGTTAGGATTATTTGAGGGATTAGTCGGATGAGTTATAGAACTTGCATAAATTTCTCCTTTTTATGTTGTAATCAATTTGAGATTTTGAATAAGAATTGGGAAGAGATTGAAGGAGAACTGACACAGTCCATCTTGTTTTGGGTGGTGTTTTCCTTGCAAATTCCAATCCACACTTTGATATCCCTGATTTTTCCTTCATTTTGTTTTCCCTTTTGCTTGAGAGTGATTTTCCTATTTTCATAGATTCGAAGAGATTGAGTTGACGCCAGATAATATCAAACCAGATTTTCAATGAGAACTCTTTTCTTAAATTCAATATGACATTTCGATAAAGACATCCCATATCATAGTTTTGAGTACAAAACTGTTAAGAACCTAACCAATGTGCCAAAAGCCCCAGGACTGATGGAACGTGTAAAGTTAGGCTCTTAAACCCTTGGGATCGTAACATTCCACCACGCTCCGCAGCCGACGTCCACGGCGGCCCACTCTGTGGTGGCACTCACTCTGGCCTCTATTCCAGGTAGCCCTTTCCAGGGCATGGCGGCTGCACTCTGGTTATCCAGGCAGCCCTTTCCACTTGGCGGCTTCACTCTGGTTGCTCAGGTAGCCCTTTCCACGCCGTGACGGCTTTCACTCTGGTCCAGGTTGCCCTTTCCACAGGTCGCCCCTTCCGTGACTCGAACACGAGACGTGGTGTTGGCTCTGATACCAATTGTTAAGAACCTAACCAATGCGTCAAAAGCCCCAGGACTGATGGAACATGTAAAGTTAGGCTCTTAAACCCTTGGGATCGTAACAAAAACAGTAAACTACATTCCCTCTCCATGGACCCTCTAACTGGATTATGTCATTGCTCCTGTTGAACACCAAATCGTCGATTCCAAGCACAGTACCAAGACAATGCAAAAATAATAGAGGTTCATCACTACATGAAAATGGAAGAAAAAGGAAAGATGCATTTTCCAAGGGTTATGGACAGTAGGGAAAACTGTTCGGTTTAAAGACGGTTATAAACCGTCAATACATTGTCATAAAAGTGGGCGGTCTCTTGCCAACGGTCAAAAACCGTCTTTAATGTTAAATAAAAAACAGATACCATCTGGGATTAGAGACGGTCTACCGCCGTCTTAATACCATTATAACAGACGGTCTATGACCGTTGGATCTGTTTTAATGCATAAAGACGCCCTAAAGATGCCCTAAATAAAAGACGGATCTTCGAGCTCTTTCTTTTGCGTCCTCTCTTTCTTCGAGCTCTCACTCTCACGCATCCTCTCTTCGGTGGCGAGCTCTCACTCTCGCGCATCCTCTCCAGCGGCAAGCTCTCACTCTCACACATCCTCTCTCGATCTTGATCTTAAGCTACTCGCTCTCTCTCTCTCTCTCTCTCTCTCTCTCTCTCTATCTATCTATCTTTTTAATGTTCAGATTGTAACCCTAGCTTGTTCTTCATCAGACTGTTGATTTTAGCTTGATTTGCAGTTTTCCCTAATTAGGGATTCAAAATACGAAATCCCTAATTAGAAGGCAAATTAGGGTTTCAAAACTCAAAATCCCTAATTATGGATTCAAAATACATCGTTGGTTCCAATTTAGCAATTCTTTGTTGGATATTTGTGTTATGATATGATCAACATCAGATATCTGTAACTGCATGGTTATCTCCTTTGATTTCATCATAAAGCTAGGATCTTGATGCTTTGGTGCATGGCTTTTGGCATCTGAGTGTTGGATTGCTCACTCTATAATTGTATCAAATTCTAACACTCATAACCATACCCATGCAAACTAGCTGTCTGGTCAGTTTTGGGTTCTAGCTTGACCACAAGTAGCTGTTTTGGTTTCTGTAAAAGTAGAATCATACGTTTAGCAAGTCTTTTTTGTGGTCTCTTGCTCCATACCTGCAGTTATATAAAAGATTAATGAACAATAGTATCCAGTTAGGTTGATGGTTTTTGACTGTTGATATTCCTTGCACAAAAGAAGGTATGGGTATGACTCAATTATGCTACATGCCTCTCATTTATTTGTTCGATTTTCATATTTGCAGGTATGTCCTGTTTTCTCTGTTAAGGTTTCACGAGTTATGCTTAATCATATTAAGATATCCTTTTTTATGTAGTGGTGGTAGCTATAGCCGTAGGAAATTTGAAATAAGCATTTTTTGCTTGTTGTTTTTCTAAAATTTTCAGTAGTATGCTCATCCAGTTGCCTGCATTATAGCCTGAATTGAAATTAATATCTTATCGCTTCTTGCTTTAACTAAAGATCACTTGCAGAGGTGACGACTACTACATAGTGTTGTTATTCCTAACAGTCAGGCACTGTCTCTGCTTGCTAGAGACCTTCGTGAGGCCCATCTGCAGGTGCTTTTGGATGGCAGTGGATATCATTCAAACAACACAATTGCATCAAATGTGGTCCCTGATTCATTGCTTTCACAACTTGGTTTGAATTTACCTTCATCTGAAGCAGAAGAAATTTCAAAATATGTTGTTTCCAATTCTGAGGATGCTATCATAAAGAATGTGGCAACTCCACATATTTGGAAATCAAGGTACTTGGTTTTTATGTATCTTGTCTTTGATCATGGAATGATCCTGTGACCTTCACAGAACTGGTATTACAGCCTTTGATTTGAGCAAGGAGATTGAGATTTTTGTGAGACATGAAGAAAAATCTTCCAAGAGTTGAAGCAGCTCACCTTGAGATCAATAGCTTTACATAAGACCAGGCCCTTCTCTTTACAAGGCTGCTTCACCTTGAGATCAAATGGGAATTGTTTAATGGCGATTTTTATGGTTGCGCAAAGCAGTCCCTTTTGGAAAGCTAGGAACATCTGTAACCTGGAATCAGGACAATTTCTGATTTGTTAGAAAATAAGAGTTGGATCTGGGCTGGTTCATTAGCTTAGTTATTGTGTATCTAGTCAGGTTTCGGGCTTTCTTTTGAGCGACAACAACAACAGGGTTATTCAACTTTGGGCCTGGTCTTATGTAATTTACTTTTTGATAATGAATCTAGAGATCATCAATTTTCAAAAAAAAAAAAAAAAAATGTTACCAAGGTACTGAATATGATAGAGACAGCTTGTTATATATATGTCTGGATTTTTCTCTTGAAATTGGATCATTTGGTATGTATATGAAAAATAAATTGTTACCAAGGTACTGGATATGATAGAGGCATGTTATATGTGTCTGGATTTTGCTCTTGAAATTGAAGCATTTGGTATCGATACGCATCCTTAGTCAGCCTAGAGGACAACTATCAGTTGAAGGGAAAAAAAAACAATTATAACTCTTTTTCTTTGTAGTTTCTGTTGTAATTTTTCATTTCAACCATTTTAATGATTTTTAAGAAGCATCGATTTTTCTTTGCACTTGCTCCTATGGTTCAGTCATTTTTGGAAAGAAAAATAGCACACTGATTAATTAACAAGTTTAATGGAATTAGATATTTTCTTTCTATTTGGAGCGATTTTCAGGGTTTTAACTGGTCCTCTTTTGGGCCTTCAAAATTTCTTTTTGTTTGGAAGCAATGTGATGAGGTCCCATTCAAATCTTAATTAAATATCTTTAATTTGCAATTGAATCACCCTTTAATTATTCCTTTTAAAGGGTCAGTTACTTTTATGTAATTATGGTGGTTTTATTGTAAGGATTATATAATGGGTTGTAATGCAAGCCATAGAGGGCATCGATTTTTCTTTGCACTTGCTCCTATGGTTCAGTCATTTTTGGAAAGAAAAATAGCACACTGATTAATTAACAAGTTTAATGGAATTAGATATTTTCTTTCTATTTGGAGCGATTTTCAGGGTTTTAACTGGTCCTCTTTTGGGCCTTCAAAATTTCTTTTTGTTTGGAAGCAATGTGATGAGGTCCCATTCAAATCTTAATTAAATATCTTTAATTTGCAATTGAATCACCCTTTAATTATTCCTTTTAAAGGGTCAGTTACTTTTATGTAATTATGGTGGTTTTATTGTAAGGATTATATAATGGGTTGTAATGCAAGCCATAGAGGGCATGGAAATAACAATTTTTCTTTACTCTTACGTTCTCTCTTTCCTTTTCCTATTCTCTTCACTTCATTCTATCCTAATCTTCCTTTCTTACCCCTCAAATCCCATCTCTTCCACTACTCAAATCTACTTCCTCCATACATCCGATTAAGGAACATATCATTTGGTATTAGAGCATACCGATCCATTATGATGAGAATACAAGAATCCGTGAACCATCTTAAATTACAAGTGGCGGCCATGGTGGAACAAATCCAAAAACTATCAGAATAGACCTCTCAAAACATGGCTGGTATTAAGGAACAACGAGCTACTTTCACTGCGTTTCAAGAAAGGAGTGATCGTAATTTCCCGGAGCTGAAGGACACCTTGCAGACACTTTTGAAGATTAACACCGGCAAGACAACCGAGTCACCCCAAACACACCGTCCATCCCCATTGCTACCCACACCTCCAATGGCCTATAATACCATGATAGTTGGCTCTTCTTCCACATTGCAGGTTAAATATACGCGGGTGAATTTCCCCCACTTTAATGGGGAGGATCCCCTTAGTTGGACCTACGAGGCTTAGCTTTTCTTTAACTATAACCAAACCCCTGCGCATGAGAAAATTGGATTAGTAGCTTTCCACCTTGAAGGCAAAGCCATTCAATGGTATCATTGGATGGAAGAGATCATATCAACATGGACGTGGGATGAATTCAAATTTGTTATTTGTATTCGCTTTGGCGCCACAGAATATACGCGATCAGGTGAGATGTTATCATGACTACAACAACATGGAACAGTGCAAGAATATGAAGATGAATTTGAACGTCTCATGAACCTCACGACAAAACTACTTGAATCTTTTATGATTGATTGCTTTGTTGGACAGTTGCGCAACAATATTCGGGGCTAGGTTAAACTTTTTCACCTAACGTCCCTGATCAAAGCAATCGGATTGGCACGATCGGTGGAAGAGAATATCGCCCAAGCCAACAAATCCAACCATACTCGCACGGAGCATTTTCTTCCATTAGTGGCCACTACACAGTCCACACCCAAGCAATCCACGGCCCCTGAAACTATTCCCATCAAACACCTTACACCATCCGAAATGGAGGAACGACGTAGTTGAGGTTTATATTATAACTGCGATGAGCAATTCTATTGAGGCCACTGCTGTAAAAAGAAACAACACTTTCTCATACAATGAGAGTGGCCGGAAGATGATCCCATGCCCTATGACCCTGGAGACGCTACGTGGGAGATTTAGGAGAATCTCTCCTCCCGATTTCTTAACTTCAAACCTTGAGGACGAGGTCCTTTTGCTGGACGGTGGAATGATGAGGTCCCATTCAAATCTTAATTAAATATCTTTAATTTGCAATTGAATCAACTTTTAATTATTTCTTTTAAAGGGTCAGTTACTTTTATGTAATTATGGTGGTTTTATTGGAGTTTTATTGTAAGGATTATACAATGTGTTGTAATGCAAGCCATAGAGGGCATGGAAATAACAATACTCCTTTACTCTTATGCTCTCTCTTTCCTCTTCCTATTCTCTTCAACTTCATTCTATCTTAATCTTCCTTTCTTACCCCTCAAATCCCATATCTTCCATTACTCAAATCTACTTCCTCCATACATCCGATTAAGGAACACATCACAATGATGGAAATCGTGAAGAACATGAAGTTTGTTTTTCCTAAACATTGATATACCCCATCTCATTTCTAAGATGTAGAACATATTGCCTCTCCTTTTGGTATGGTACTAAAAATGATCTCTGTTATTTGGAAATGCCCATCCATGACACTGTTTAAATTGCTCATGTACAGGTATTGGAACTCAAGGCTAGCAACTGAAAGCCAACGGCTTGTTAATACCATGTATGCAAAATCCTATATATGTATGCAAAATGCTCCAATTTCAAAGGCAACTGAAAGGCAACTGGAATTCAAATCCTATACATGTATGCAAAATGCTCCAATTTCACTTATGCTTGCCGCATGTTTGATGAAATGTCCGAGCTCCATGCATCTTGTGGAACCTTTTTTACTAGGGGGTTTTGAATTATTTTCTACCCGAGCTTGTGGTAGGTTTAGTGCTTTGGATTGAGACACCTTTTGTTCTGAGGTGGCTCTTTCTATCCTTGATTCCGTTGATACATGATAATGTTTTTGGGTGTGAGGAAATCATTGTGTTCGTTCGAGGCTCTGGGGAACAAACTGTACATCTGGAGCCCACCTTTTGCCGATCGAACTCTGTCATATCGTAGTGCCCATGGTGTTTGGGAGATACTGAAAAATCTCTCCCATTGTGTTTTAACAACCACCCAATTAGTCAGTCTCCAGATGGGTGAGATATTGTGTATGGGAGATATTGGGGCATGGGACAGATGACCCATATCATTATGTGGCCCACTAGATCAATAGCTTGCGTTTATCAAACAACGGCCTTCACCTATCATTGCTGTGCCAAATAAAAAATAGAACCTTTTCTTTCAGTCAACGGGCTTCACTTGTATCATTGCTGTGCAAAACAAAAATAAAACCTCTATGTTTACTCAATTGGTGATGTATCCAATTTTTTGTCTATCAAGATACATAAAAATCCTCTATCCATAAGAAAAGAAGAAAGTTAAAAAAGAATTTCAATGGACTGTGCGGCTCGAGAAACCTAACTTAGTTTTCGGCCAATCTTAAACCTATTAACTTTGCCCATGTACCAAGCATGTTCTGTACTTTGTTAAGAGATTGAGGAGAATGACGCAGGGAAACTGAAACACGAGAATGAAGAGATATTGAGGGCTGCTAAGCTGAGGTATGTTATATGTTTATCTTTTTGCAATATAATCATTTCTTTTGTAGTAAATATGATTTTTTTTTGCAGTTCTATAATTTGTGAAACAGTTGCAAGAGGCGCGACAAACTAAAGAATTCTTTTATAGGATCAAAGTAAAAATAAGATTACTATTACATTGATGACATCATCCTTAAGATTAGTAACTTCATCCATTTTTAATGACTAGCCCTTATGTTTAATTTCAGGGATTATGTTTGATTTTGGGGATCAAGTATAAAAAACTCTCAATTTCATGCAGGTTGTTGAACTCCTCATCAGAAAGTGGGAGAATGAACCAACTTTCCATCGTAGGGTTGACCTTTTCTTTCTTGTGGATTCTATCACACAATGTTCACACAGTCAGAAAGGTATTTTTGTTTGAGAAAAAGGTGTTGCAGTAATTGTTTTCATTTTTCCTATTTGTGGCATTCTTCATGGTCTGAAAATGGTGACTGTTGCTTGTATACCTGTAGGACACAACACAACACGGGTATCTTGTGATGGCTAAGCATCCCTAATATTGATGTTAAAATGTTTAAAATTTTTGTGGCACCTAGGTACTAGAAACGTGCATACTGAGAGTTCTTCTACACAATGTATGCAAATGGTGATAAACCCTCTTAGTATTGCCGGCAATACAGGCTATGTGTCTGACTATCATCATTTTGGCTGGTTGTTGTTCTTGGCACTATGTATGCATGCATTCAGCCGCTTCAAGGACTTGATGACCTGCACAAATGGTTTAGTTTCAATATTGGTAAGTTGTATGTTACATGCTACATGCTACATAGTTTCTCTTAGGGAAAAAAATATTTATTTGCTGTGGTTACATAAACATTAGTTATCCAAACTTCAATTATAATTGTAACACACCGAAATTCAGGGGTTGAGTATAAGCTCGATCCCGAAGTTCCCGAGTGTCACTTTTTAATGCGGAAGTGTAGTTTAATAGCAAAATCTGATGGTACCAAGCTACTTTAGCGAAGATTTTAACTAAACAGTGTATAAAAGATCGAAATTAAAGTGGAATCACAACACTCACAGTAGTATCCGTACAAACTTCTAAGCCAAAACAAAATCCAAATAGCCAAGGCTCAATGTACATGACTAAGAAGCATCCAAAATCTGTTAATACGCTACAACCACTCCCACAATAGACACACAACAGTGTCATGCCAGAATAGTCATATGTACGTCCATCACAATAGCACCAAAAACACATACATCAAACATATCTAATTGATGTTTTAAAACACCATCCTAGGTGAAAGTGAGTAGCTAACTCAGTGATACTATTATTCCTAAGTTACAGATGTTATCAATCACAATCAAGCATAGGTAGCGGTAGTATACAAAACAACAAAGTTCCTAAACTAGTTGCTTAAATGCATGAATGGCATGTAATTCATAATCAATTGTACATTCAATTCATCAACAATCATACACAGAAATCACACGATCTATTTTAATTGAAATGGAAAGGAAACATGTTGGGATCACTCACCTCTAATCGGTGATGTGTACTCCACAAATTCCCCAATTTTCGAACTATCAACAAGTTCCTAAATACATATCATCATTAAAACACACTTCATTTATTCATACCATTTAATCGACCCATCCTTATCTTAATAATACATCATCTAGTTTATTAGAGTTGTCTATTTACTTAGTTGTTCAAGGTGGAAAAGTAATAATCCACAATTAAAAGAATTGCAATTCATATAGCCAACCCGATCGGTCGATAGATCGATCAACTGATCGAGACTCAACTCGATCAGTTGAAGTTTGGTCCGATCGATTGGAATAACCCAATTTCATTCGAAAAGTCTCTAAAGACTTTTTACCCATTTCGACCGATCGATAGGTTCCATCAATCGGTCAACACTCACCATCTATCGATCGAAACTCTACCCAGAATTTTGTTAAGTCTCTGTACAGTTTTCGTCCATTTCGATATGTTGATAAATTTGGTCGACCGGTCGAAGCTCATTGTCGATCGATCAACAACTCTGGTCGATTGATTGAATTTCACTCTAGAGTCCTGGACTATTTTTGTCCGTTTCAACCGGTCGATACGTCGGGTCAACTGGTTGATGACGAAATCCCATGTTTTCCAAAGTTGACCGATTTGCAAAATTTTGTAATTTACTTTGTTCATTCTCCTTTTCTGGATCCAAGGACATCATAGGCCAGATCCAGACCGTCCCACAGCCTCCGCATACATTAAATCTTGAGGGAGATTCATGACCCTTAGATCTGAACCATGATGATCACCTTTCATTTTATTTTACAAGTTAAACTTTTTTTTAACCAATGATCTCAATGGCCTACCGGATGATCCAATCCCTACAAGATACTTTCCACAATCCTGATTGTTTAGAACGGATCCAATGCACCCGATGGCCCATAGTAGGATTAGCATCTATCCTTAGATTAGATTGGTGTGGCCAATCTGAAGGTCGGATCAACCTAAGATTTTGGGCCCTAATATGACTTGACCTTAGGATTATATAGGATTCGTACGGATCTGATCTATCACATTCAAATGGCCCCACATCAATCACTGCGTCCATAGCTTTTACCTTATGATATTCTGAATCTGAAAATCATCACAAGTCATAAAAATGGACGAATGGCGGATTGGTCCCGCCCATTGGATAGATCTAGAAAAATTATACAGAAATCACTAAAAAGAAAAAGAAAACGAAAAATATAATTTCACCTGCTACAGGATTCGATCTCTAGCCTGCTCTCCCAACCAAAAGAGCCTTAACCAATTGGCCTGCCTTCCTGTTCTATTTATTAATAACAATTTAATTCTTTGAACATTTTTTTTCCAAAATTTTATGAGGCCAAAATTCTGGGTCGTTACATCAACCAACATGTATAGCAATTTAATCATTTTACCAACACACCCAACAATTCTAAATACATAACTAATCAAACATGAATTCATTAACTATAGCTGTCAAGGTTTGATAAACGAAAACCTAGGAGGAATGGTCTGCACCTTGGAGGAAAGGACCAAGATTAGGTGATCAGGTGAAGTCAACAGCTTTCTAAGGATGTATAATTGAACTTGTACGATTAGATTTACATATCAGAGTAATCCACATATTTCTATTGAGTTTAGATTTCTAGAAATGAGGTTCCCTAGGCATTTTCTAAGTATTTCGTGTCTGAATACGGGTACGTGCACTTATGTTTGCCTAGCAAATTAGAAAATTTTCTAGTGGCGCCCGAGTACATATAATACCTGAGTTGGCGAAAATCCAAGATGTTACAGTCTACCCCACTTAAAAATAATTGTCCTCAAAATTGTCCAATGCTTTTAGTAGGCTCATATTTAACAACCTTATACCAGATGCGGTGCTTCAACTTGTACTCATAGTTGGGTTTATTTTCAGTAATTCGATCTACTTATACAACTTGGTCTAATTTCTGAATCTCAACTATTCCCCTTATATGGGTTTCATCATCAATGTTTTAAAATTGACTCGGAATCTACTTAGTGATCCGAATCGGTATAGTGCTCTTCCACGTGGCTTTACCTCTATCAAGGGCTTTTTGCGTGTGGAGTATCAGTGTATTCAAAACAATATCATGAAAGACTAGAGTTGCAACTAGCTAGTTATATCGAATCTACAGTTGGCTAGACCCTATAGAAATGGTTATGAGTAAGAACACAAAGATCCCTAATCCTAAGATGACTACTCGATCTTCGTCTAAACATTTGAGGTAAGGACCATGGTTACAAAATGGGAAGGTGTTAGGCACCCACTCTGCTAGTGTAGATGTACGGTCTCTACTTCATAAGATTAAACAAATTACGAAGATTAGTTCTGGTTCTTGCACTAATGCTATATGATGCTATGTGGTCCTATGATCAGTGTCAGTCAGCACAAATTTATGGTGAGCAGGCTTTATTTGTATAGGCAAGCCTCAGAGCAAACGTTCGTACTGACAGAGTATCGGTGTGATGTGTAAATGCGATGCAGTGCTATATGTGAGTCAGCATGAATTTCTGGTGGGCAAATTTTAAGTTAAGTGGCAAGCCTCAGAGCATACGTTTGTACCGACAGAGTGTCGAGGTGATGCGTGCAATGTAATGTATACCAGTTAAGGTTTTTTATGGGCCAGATCCGAGTAAATCGGCAAGCCACAGAGCATACTCCCAGACTGATATTAATGCAAGATGATATGCAATATGTATGGATGAGATAAGTAGGGGGTTGAGGAGGGAGTAAATGTTGCACAATGCTAATGTAAGGTTGAACAAAGCTTAGTTGAAGATTGGATGGACAGAGGTGTCACAAGGATTAGGTCAAGTGGTTTGGGCTAGGCTTAGAAGGCTCGGGAGGCTCAAACTCAAGCTAGGCTAGGCTAGGCTAGACCAGGGTTGAACTCTCTCTCTCTCTCTCTCTCTCTCTCTCTCTCTCCTTGGTGGAGGGATGGTTAGGGCTAGAGGGCTTAGGCTAAGGACGGAGGACTCTTGGTGAGTTGTAAATTCTTAAGTGTTGTTGAGAAAGAGAGGGATGATTGAAATGTGAAGAGGGGGCTATTTATAGCCTCCAACCTCGATTTTTTTGTAATTGTTACCAAGTTCAGGGGTAAAATAAGGTTAGATGGTTGAGATTGAAGATTTTCATGTGGTAACATGTGGATGGTAAGATTGTAATTTTGGCTCAAGAGAATGGCAGCGGAGTAATTGATATTTCCTCGCACACTTAGGGGCTGTGAGAGGGCAATTCGCATGATTCAGGGAGGAAACCACTCAAAAAGGGGGGCTACCACGTGGCTGGTAATATGTAACGTGTCGCTAGCTCTCAGAGGGGCCTCCTGCTTTTGCAGGGCTCCTCCCTCAAGCGTGTGGGAGTCGTGCTTTGAGGTTTGGCCCCCTTTTGTTTCCTCTGAAACTCCGATTTAGGCTTCTTTTGGGCCTTTGCCTTTGGGCTTGGTTTTTTAATTCAGTAAGGTTAGTTGCCTAGGTTGCTGAATTGGGTGCACTAATTGGGTGTTAACTCAATGGGTTGACTCGATGAGTTGGCTCAGGGCTTTAGATTTTCGGGATTTAAGGGTTCGGAGCTGGATCGATTGGGGTGTTGGGATGAGCTTGGGGTTTTGGACCTAAGGTTTAGATCTAGGGTTGGGGTTTGAATTGAGTCAATTGAGATTGGTCCAACCTTTAACCAGCTTGTCGGCCCGAGGTGGGGTGTCTATAGATGCTCCTTTGGCAGAGGTTGTGTGCAACTGAATGCCAAAGCGAGTTGACACCCCACCATTACTAGTCACACTACGTGAAAAAGCGTTAAATTCGATGGTCCACAACTGTCGAATTCTTGGAAATTCGACGGTCTGTGCCGTCGAAAAAAACCGTCATAGTCGACCGTAGAAAAAAAATTCGAACCGTCGACTAATATTCGACGGTCCACAGCCGTCGAACTCTTATATGCATTTTCGCCCAAGAAAATCGAGAAATAAATACGACGATCCAGAACCGTCGAATTTATGTTTGAACGGAAAAAAATAACCTGTACTGGGGCTGTGCCCCAATACATCCCATAAACATGTAAATTCATAAATAATTTACAAAACTACAATATTTACCAACACAATACAATCGCAATCCTTCACAACTACAAGTACCAACAAACTACAATCCTCCACAACCACAATACATAGTACCAACACAATCCACAACCGCAATCCTTCACAACTACAAGTACCAACAAACTACAATCCTCCACAACCACAATACAAAGTACCAACACAATCCACAACCGCAATCCTCCAAACAACTTTGAAACATACTAGGAAAACAAGGAAATCCAGCAAAGAACTATAGGACCAACATCCTCGTAATATCTGTCAATCAGAGAGAGACATTTAAAAATGAGAGAGATTAAAATCCAGCATGAAAACCTCTATTCATTTGAGTGGGTGACATATAGTCGGACATGATCAAGCTCAAGACACTTCCTGGTAGGACAGAAACCTGTAAACAAATTAAAATTACTTGTTTTTCAGAGATAGACGGTATTGTAGGTTACAAATTCTCAATATTAGCATGCCAGGTGCATCCCAAATCTAATGACTCATGCTAGGAAAATAGACAAAAAGCTTAGTTACCATTTTCCCTGGAAACATAATTACATAGAGAAGTTGAATGAAAATAAAAAAGTAAAAAAAGAGTTATGCACTAAATCCTACAACAATTCGAATTAGTTGTTGATCAAAGGGCTGGTACCTTGTGTAGAAGGGGCTGAAACTTGGCCGAAAGCAGACAAATTCAGAAGACTTCATAGAATCAGTTTGGTGAAAGAAAAACCAGATTAAGTTGGCTGATTATATGCCAGTAACAGGAAGTTAAATTAACTAATTAGGCCTAAATGACAATTTGGCTGGAAAAAATCAGATTGTGTGAATTGTCATTGTTGCAACAGCAAACACAGAGTAGCCTGCTGATTTATTTTTTTGGTACAAATTTTAAGTAGATAGCAACTTTTAGATCAACCAATTGATACCATTGATGAAATTAGGGATTTTGAGTATTTTGCATTAAGAAAGTAACAATTTCCAAAGGGGGCAATATATTAATAGAATGGTTCAAGGCTAAGGAGTTTCATTTACAACTAAATACATATATCAAAGGTCTACTATTAACGGACAATGGTTCATGATTCACAAATCAAAGGTCACAAGACTTTCTTTGCAGAATTTAAAGTGATAGGAAAAGAGAAGCACAGGCATTTCGTTTCGGTTTTAAGTCAAAATAAACCACAAACTAAAACCATAATTGAAACCAAAATGCAAACAAAGAATCGTATCAATATATGAAAAGTAGATCTCAGTTTCAAAGGCACAAAACCCTCTGTTTTCTTTGTACTTTTAGTTTGAAACCTTAGACCACAACCTTCACAACATTGATCCAATTTAATTTTTGAACACCTACACAGAAAAACTAAAATAAAGTAGCTCCCCATCGAATACTACTCACAATTGAATGAGCAGACCTGCGTATAAAGCAGAAAGAGAACCCCCACGACATATGGCTAATCTATCAGAATCTACAAGCCTCAAAAGCAAATCTAACCCAACCAACAAACAACCAAAATTAAAAACTTCGTGAATGAAAATAGAGAGAAATCTAGCAGAATGGCTGGCCTACAAATTGTCCACAACCATTCAATTATGGTCAACTGTCAGCATGAAATGCGTAAGGGGCATTCAAGCAGTTGAGAATAATGAGCTTATCCCATATTCTAATTTTTTTTTATGATAAAAGAATTGTTATTTTATTAGAAAAGCCCAATGCCCAAACAAGAAACAAAGATCCCACAAAAAGCCCCACAAGGCCTTTATTTTTTTTTCTTTTTTTCCTTTTTGAAAGATTACTAGAAATACAATTTTCAACATCAACTCAAGCTCTCCAAATGTTAAGCCAAATTTAGTTTTGAAAAATGCATATTGCAAAAAGAAGACATGATTTCAGAAAATAACATAAGCCTAGAAAAAAAATATTGTTCTTTCAAGACACATCCATAAAGAGGGAAAGTAAGAGAATCATGATCTACAGGAGGTCCATGCACCCCACGTGGACAATTACACACAACTCATGCCAACCTGAAAAATCTGAGGCTGCACAAGCTGGCACCCACCATCAAGATGACCATATGTCACCAAAATCAGGCTGGTCTTATAAGTTGTACAATATTGATTGTGAAATTTTACAATTTTGTTAGACCAATCATCTTTATCTGTTGAGTGGAGTAGCCTGATTTACATGTGTGTGATGTCATCTTCACAGTCAGATGTCCCATGCACTTGCCAGGTTGGTACATGTGTTCCATGTGGAACAGTGCTTTTGAGGCTAGCAAGCCTCTGATCTGCAAAGCTATTATCATTTCATAAAACAACAGGAAACTCACGTATCAATATTCAATATTAACCATAAAAAGAAATAGAAGTTTTTATCCATAGCCCTAATCTAAAACATGGGCACACTATGCAGAATACTCACATGCTGGTCCATCTTCAACTAAGTATCTTAACACAACACCTGATTTTCGAGCTGTCAGGCATTCCGTCAAATACTTTTCAACCCAAGTCCAAATCGTCAGACCTGGCATAAAATGTAACCAGCGCATTTGCGACAAATGGATCAGAATTGAAGCCATACCAAAGCAAAAAACTGTGAATCTCCTTTCCCAACATCGGATACAGAAGCGGCACCAACAAAAAGGCTTTCAAGAGGGAGGAGATGGTGGAACTGTCAGGTTGAAGGGCAATTTTGAATGACGCCATAGACGAGAAGAGCCTAAGGGCTTCAGAGTGCTGGTGTGCCAGTCGTGAAGAATAGGCAATGAACGTGCCGTTGAAAAAGAAGATATTTCTATGGGTAATTTCATCGAACATCTTGCAGGCGTGATGGATATAGCTGGATTTGGATTACATAGAGAGGCTTTACAGCAAGAAAGTTGTCAGAGATGACAAAGAGGAGAATGAGGCGGGCATGGATCTCCTTTCACTGGAAGAAGAGGCGGTGGTCAGTGCAGTAAAGAAACAAATAGAAACTACAAGAAGAGGGGATTGCATGCTGAATCCTACCTCAAGCAGCAAAGATCCCAATCGTAGCTCTATAGTTGATGAGTGCCAGCATGGATGCAACCTAAGAAACCCTTCAGATCTGAATCTGCACTGCTTCCCACTGAAAACCCCTCAATCGAGAGCAAAAACCAGCGAAATAAGGAGAAAAAGCAGAAATAGATCCAAATCTCTGCAAGCTTTTGAATGCATCGGAGGAATAGAAGACCCTCGCTCACAGAAAACCCTCGAAATCTCCATCTACAATAAACCCAAGAGAATGAGAGGGAGATTAAGAGAGAGAACCCTAGAAATCTCCTCTCTTCTCATGAAAACCCTAACAGCCACGAGCTGGAAAAACAAACCTAGAAATCTCTCCCTCTCTCCCTCTCTCTTGCTGGTGGTTGAGCGAAGGGAGGAGCTAGGGTTTCTGATTTGGGCGCGGGCACTCTTTTTTTGTGCACGGGGTGGCCTTTTTTGGGTGTGGATGGGATCCTACCCCCATCAGGAAAGAACTAGAGACGGACGGTCCTGTTAGGCACTCCGTGGGGCCCACCATGATGTATGTGCTATATCCACGCCATCCATTCATTTTAACAGTGAATTACAGGGCATGATCCAGAAAATGAGGCAGATCGAATGCCCAATTAGATCACACCAAAGATAAAACAGTTGGCACTTAAATCTCCACTATTTCTTATGGTGTGGTCCAATTGGCTATTTTTTACTGCCCTGGACAGTTGAATTTCCAATTGACTATACCCCCTGTTGGGCTCGACTTAAAAATTCGAGGTGCTGAATTCAACTTTTGGATCGTTGAATTTTTCTGAGCAGTTAATCGTCGAATTTAGTAGTCGAATTTAGCGCTTTTTCACGTAGAGTCAGTCCTAGATCACGGCTAGGATTCATTGCATGCCTTTATGTCTGCGTCAGCTAATTGCTTAAAAATTGATAACTCGCAAATACCGTGGGAGTTTGGGAAAAATGTTGTAATTATCCCTACACATGAACAACTTATGGGCAGCCAATTGTAACCCTTTCACTCCCAATCAATATAACATTGGAAATGTACAGTAGAGACCCTGCACTAGAGCAACCTTACGAGGATACTTCCCTGGAACTGGACTGTCCATTGCTTCTTATATCACCCCATAAGTACTTGTTTGATTGATCGTCAGAAGTGGTTAGCTAGCCCTGCACTCTATTCTGCGGCCTTACGGGATCACTATGTCGACTTGGACTTGATCAAAGTATGTAAATATCTATGCCTATGTATGTGCAGGTGACCCTTTTTTATGCAATCTTCTAATTTTGACACTTGGGTTACAATTTTCTTCTCCACTATTTTGACGGTTTCTCCTGACCAGTCTTAGGCCTATTGTCTTTCCTTGCATTAACATTTAGTACGACGGATCTGACACTAGAGTTCAGTCCTATCGTACCTTAATGCAAATTTGGATTCAATAATCTCTAGGGAAACCGTACAAACAATGAATCTTAATTTTTTTTGCGTAGGCTCCCACCAAGAGATATGGAAGATCTCTTAGTGCCTCGAAAACTCAGTGTTCTACTGAGAAAATGTTTTTGATGTTAATGTTAACTACTTTAAGAGACATAAATAATGAAATACGAAGCTACCATTTGTTCATGAAATATTCAACTATAAACTAAGTCCACCCATTTGGGACTTTATTAGATATCTACTAATTATTGAAAATAACAAAATAAAACAAAATAGTCTAAACTTCTTGGTTTAGGGCCACCACTTCTTCCTCGGTTAAATTAGGCCCATAGTCTTGCGGTTCCTCTAGTGGGAATTTCATTATCAGGGGCATTCTCTGAAGGTTCAACGTCCACATCATCTGTATATTTTTAATCCACAACGTCAGCTGGAAAGCCCAGTGAGTAACCCAATACGATTCACATGCATTTCAACTAAGCAGGATAAACACATGCCATCAAATACATGTAATACATAATTAGTGCAAGAATGAGTTTAATATGAAATGATGCATCAAGTGGGCATATATTCAGTCTTCTACTTGCTTCGATTGGATCTCATCAATCGGCTCCTCCTTCCTTGTAGGGCGGATTTCTACATATTAGTGGGCTTCCAGGATGGTCCCTGGGTAACCGGGTACTTAAGTACCTACCGGTCTTCCAGAGTCGAACTCCATGCACAATAACTCATGAATGCATGCAATAATTCACATCCATACAATAATTCACATCCGTACATTCCATCTCTCCTTTTGAGAAGCAACATTTCATGACATTTATTATAAATGAATATTATTTAAATAATATTTAACCAAGCATGAATCAATCAATATCACATATTATTGTCCATCACACAACTTAATTAAAATGACTAGGAAACGTGTTGGGATGTACTCACCTGTTGATAATGACGATTACTTTGTTAATTCTGTCACGTCCTGAGTAGAATCGGTCATGAATCTACAATAAATGTAATTTATATTTATTCATCACTAATCTAGCCTTAAATATACTTATACTTTATTGAGGTTTGGTTCCTTAATAGACGGTCCAGATTCAATTATTGTGACCCATTTTTCCAAAAGGAATGGCCATTTTACTATTTTTCTGATGGTACGGCCCACTTGACTGGTGGACCGTCTTATTCTTGGTCACAAGTTCCCCAATGGTGCACTACCAAAGATGGTTAATTACATTTTGTAAAAATCTTGTCGTGGGATATCTAAAAATGATCAATTTATGAGAATCCATACCGTACCTCCCCACTATATAACTTGGCATGGCCCGCCTGGAATCTGATTGGGCTGATTTTTTGTCACAAAACTAATAACCCATTACTCAAGAGATTGGGTGGATCAGATTTTCAAAGACTACACAGTGGGGCCCACAAGTTCCCAACAAGTGGACAGGTGGTCCCCACTGTTTTTCTTGGTATGGCCCACTAGAATATCCTATACGGACCATTTTTTGTCCTCGACCAGAAAACTTGTTTATTAAGATATTGGACAGATTAAATTTCTCAAAATGTCTCCAAATGGGTCACAAAAGTGGACAACAATCCAAAATCAGACTGCATCAATCATGTGTGTTGTTATCATTACTGTTTTAAGTGGTGTGAGCCACCTGAGATTCAAATTTACCTGATTTTTGGACCCAAGCTGTAAAACATCATAATACAACATATGGTCAGCTTAGATCTACTGATCTCATCACAATGGGGTCCACGAGTGAACCGCTGTCCATGCCCAGAATTTCTTATCTTTTTTTTTCGTTTTTATTTTATAATTTTTTTCACCATTAATTTGTTTCAGGTGGTGTGGCCCACTTGGACCTCATTTTGGGTCTAAATTTGGACACCGGTCCTAAAATGAGTTGGAGAAATAAATGGACAGAATGGATATTCTAAATCCATCAAGGTGGGTCCCATGAGTCGGGCCCCCACGTTACTTTAAAAAAAACACCAACGCTGGACGTCCAGCAAATTTTTTTTCTCTTTTATTATTATTATTATTATTATTATTATTATTATTATTATCATCATCATTATTATTATTTTAGGCTATATGTGAGGTGGTTTACAAGAGATCTGGTCCGACCATTGGGTCGGCCACCTCATGGTGGGCCCAATAATATTTTGGAATAAAATAAATTTATCACAATTAATTTAATAATTAAATAAAATAATAATAAAAGAATTTTGAAGGCTATCATTCATCCAATCGATGTGGCCCATCTGAAGGTCCAATCGATCTGAATTTCGTGGCCCATGTACATGTTGGCCTTATGGTCATTATGACTCGTCCAAATCGATTCTGGCCCACCCAAATGGTCCCCACCAATCACGATCTTATATTCAAAGGTTAAGATAAAAATAGGGTCCCTAGATCCCTAGTCTTCCCTCTCGCTTAAGAGAGCTTTAACCAATCAGTCCATGCTTTTCTTTTGTTTATTATCTTAAATTTATTTAGTTAAACCCATTATTGTTCCTAAAAGAAAATTTTCCTACTGAAATTTTAGGGTCGTTACAGAAAAGATATGAAATTTCCATCCACTCTCGGCTTCTACTGCCGATAAGGCACCCGATCCATTTTACGTCAGCAAGCAAGACGAGCACACACAATTATGTGCTCTAGTCTTACATCTTCGGATGAGGGCTTGAGGGTTTACAGCCAACACACCAAAAAAGTTGCCTGCTCCTTCTGTGCAATGCACATAAACCAGGTATCATCCGACGGACTCCTTCGGCCACAAGATGGGCCACATCCTCACATTTCCCTTGATCAATCCAGTTTGGGGTCTTACACTGCTTGTAATGCCACGAGGGTGTGCTTCACCTCCCAGTTGACTTAGTCTCTTCATGACTTCTAGGAACAAGGAACATCCGCCAACTTTAACAATGAATTTCAATCAAGGTTGTTTATCATGATGAGTTCAACACAAACAAGTTGGACCATCAATAAATTGTAAAAAAACGCTCCACACCCGTACGATCAAGTGTCAACCATGCCCAAAAATGATTTAGAAAGTCCCTGAGAAATTAATCCCAGTGTAGTTTAAGGTCTTCGAATCATCAAATCGCAACTCAAATGGTCGAGCTCAAAGGTGGTTTCAATTTGAAATTTTGGAAAATATTTTTTTTAAGGATGATATGGGTCATTAGATCGTGATTGGACGGTCTCGATCGATGCCATTTTTTATTGAAAACCCTTGAAAATTGTTTTCATTTTTTAGAAGATGATCTAGATAATCGGATTGCGATTGGACGGTCACGATCAATGTCAATTTTTATTGAAAGGCATACTTACCTTGTTGTATTTAGGCATCTGGTGTGTTCTTGGTTGACATTATGGTCTATACGGGCCATAGCATGTTGACCACCCATTAGTTTGTGCAAGCAGGTGAGATTACTTTATGGTTGATGGAGCTTAAGTACTTGCGAGGAGAGAAAGCACTTTAGCAAGAGGATTGAAGTAGTGAGGTAAGGGGAGAGATACTTACCTTTTGGGGGAGACGACCAGGAAAAAGGCGCTCAGGGAAGTCACCTCATTAGTTGAATGGAAGACTGGAGGATGTTTATTTTGAAAGCCTTGTGTGAATTTATTTCTTTTTTGCATAGCTATGGATGAGGGAAAATGAACCCCTTTTTTGTTATTTTTTTAAAAAATTATGTACATAAATTATCATGAAATGAGATGGAGGGAAAAAAATGTGCCAAGTGCTTGTCTATTTAAGCATAGTTAGGACTTGTTTCCTGTAGATGTAGGAATCAAAACGTTTGACTCAGTCGGATGCCATACTCGGTTTTCTAATCGTTCACCAAAGATTCGGATCCCTTACAGTAGTGTGTAATGGTATCCCGCCCTAGGATTTGGGGAGAGCTTAAAAGAATTCTTGACTCATAGCTGCCCTCTTCGCATCTGTTGAATGCCCCTGTTGCTCGAACTTTTCATCTACCTGTTTTTTTCCTTCTTCTTTTTTTCTTTTTTTTCTTATTATTACCCGTAGCGCCCTATCGGATTTTCACTGCGTCTGGCTTACCTGTCATTTTTCTCATGGTGCACTTTTGGGTTCTCACCACATCTTGGGTATTTGATCTTGCCTACCCCTTGGCAACTATGTTGTTTTTATCCTTGGCGTCCTTTCAGGTTTTCACCAAGTCCGCTACATGCCCACTATTTTTACTGGGAGTACCCTTTCGAGTTTTCACTCTGTTCATTTTGTTTAGGCACAGCTTTCTATTTTATTTTTCTTTTAATTTTCTTAATCTTGCCAGTGGTGGAGGGATTGGATTTTCATCCTTGTCGGTCGATTGACTCGCTTTTCTAACCTTGTTTTAAGTCACAATGGTAAAGTTGTCGACTTTAACTAGGAACCTTTCTGAGAGGGATGAGGGAGTTGAGATGGATATTGTGCTTCTTTTTTGGATCGATTTTTCTCTCTCTTTTTTATATTTTTTCTTTTTTTTCTCGGACTTCGCACTCTTATTCATCCTTATTTTCTCTTTTTCTTCTACTCTCTTTTCCTCTTTTTTTTTTTTCTTTTTTCTTTTTTTCTTTTTTATTCTTTCATTTTTTTTCTTTGTTCCTTTTCTTCTTCTTCTTGTTACCCTTCTGTTGGAGCACTTATTGGGGGGAAGGGGGAGGATGATTCTCAGATGGTCCAGCTTTGTCATTTAACTTCAGCTTTACTAATGTAACTCTTAACATTGTTAGATTAACTTACCATGAAAGATTTTTCACATTGTCAGCATTAATTGGCTCTAGAAGATCCTTGCCCCTCAAGTTGATGAGTTGGTAGACGACTCCCAGAAGAACTTCTCTGATCCTTGGGCCTTGGCCCTTGAGTCTGATAGATGCGACGATGCTTGCTGTAAACCTCATATGACTTCTCTTTCCTCGGCTTCACTCTTCATCAGTACTCACGCTGACGGAATTCTAGCTTGAACTTGTAAGACAACCTTCATTTCAACATATATAAAGAGTTTCACCTGTAGTTATATGTACCGATGTCTGATTGGCCCCATGTGTATACAGAAGTGGTTCAATCTCTTTTTTATTTTCTCGAGGAACTCATTTATCTTTAGTGTCCCATTGTTGAAGTCGGCAGCATGTGAGAACCTTTAGTGACTGATGATGTTGTTCTATATTATCACATGAGGTCAGGACGTTGCCTCCATTGACTTTGCGAACTAGTCAACCGCCACGAGTATGTGCCCATGATCGTTAGATATTGTTGCGTTGATTTTCTGTTGACGTCAATACCCCTTGTAGATAATAAATAGGTCTTTGTTAGGTTGTAGAGTTTCGAAGTACGCACATGGATCCAGTGTGCATGCGCACTCCTTACACTTGAAGTGAAAGTACGTCGATAGTCTAACACGACACCTTCGTATGTGCGGAAGCTTAAAGAGCAACTAGAATTATGGCTAAACCTATAGGAGGGGGGTGATTAGGATCTTTTTGAAATTCTTTTTGCCTACTTACACAATTCAACAAATTAAACTAAGTAAGCAAGAACACTTCGGCTTCCAAGCCTAAGTGGGTCCAATCACAAGACTAGCATATGGTTAAGCAATAAACAATTCTAGTCTAAGCAAGCATAGGTAATTAAATGATTTAACTAATCAAGCTCCTAACCTATGCAACCTATGTAGACTTATGAGAATGGATCAATGAGCTCAAGTCTACACACCTAGTGAAAGTACATCTTGTGTGTGGATGTGCTAATCTAGTGCATAGCATACATTCTTATCAAGCATTCATAATTAAACAATTAAACATCTAATGCTAAGATATCAATGTGCTCAATACAATCACAAACACAAGCATGTATAGTGGTTCGACTTTGGGTCTACTCCACTCCCGGTTTAAGTACTCAACTCCTTTGAGCACACCCGCATTCACTATCGGAGGTTTTAAATGAGGTTCATCTCTCAACCTTTACACGGAGGTTTTACCAGTTCACCTCTCAACCATAACCGAAGTTTTTGGACAAAGGGCTAACTCTCAACTCGAATGGAGTTTTGGACATAGGCTAACTCTCAACCCGACGCACGTTCACTCCCGTATCGGAGGCTCCCCCTTGGAGACTTAGTTTAGGCTTGGCTAACGGGCCAAGGAACGGCTAACGTCCCTAGATCAAGTTTGACAAACAAACTCCAAATGGACTCTCAATAAAGACAACCTTACTTGTCGGATGAGCCCCTTGTTCAGTGCCGGTTCGGGTTGCTTGAACTCCGCTCTCCCGTGCTTCAATCAGCTTCCCTTGCTCCCACGATCATGTTGCCGTTGCGTCAACAATGCCTCAGCCACACTTGATCAAACACCTTGCATGTGATGCCTTTGAGGTGCCCAAGGTGATAGGAGAGTAGGTTTGAAAACTCTACAACTGATGGAATGGGTTGCCTAGAGGTTCTCTCCTACAACAATCTCATCTTAGAGTTTTGGACAAGGATATGCCAATCAAGAAGGTTCCAAACTCTAGAGATCAAGAGGGGATGAAGATCATCTTCTTCATGAGCTTGGAATGCTCCAATCTTGTGTTAAAGCACAAGGAAGATGCCTTGCATAGGTTGGGAATGAGCCTCAAATGGTCTCCAACAATGGTGGTTTCACTCCTCTCGAAATCCCTCTCCTTGCCCCTCAAAATGAGCCAAGCCCTTATATAGAAAAGTGTGCAACGGATCTAAAACGGCTAGTGCCGACCGGTCGTGACCGGTCGGCTATAGGCCAAATGAAGGTAGAAGGCTTGCTGTCTCGCGGAGGAATCTACCCGATCGAACCAATCCTGCCGACCGATCTTGACCGGTCGGCCCAATGGCCTTCCCACTCCAGAGGCTGCTGTCCAAACTGGACTATCTGTCCAACCGGTCTTGACCGGTCGGCCAGGGGTCCATGACCGGTCGTGACCGGTCGGACAGGCCTGGGTTCAGCCAGTCTGATTACTGACCCATCCATTTCACAACCCTTATCAAAGGCCAAGGATTTGGGTGATCTTTTGGGACACCTAGGGCCAATCTATGATGACTAAAGGTTTCCTAACATGGTCAAGGTCATCAAAGAGGTTTAAAGGGTTGGGTTTTGTCACGGTTAAGGCACATCAAGGCATCACTTTTACCTGTTTCTTCTTCCTTGATGCAGCAAGGCCACTTGAGTTTTCGGTCTTCATCTTCATTAGGCTCAACCGACACTAGACTCACTGACGTAAGTGATTGACAAACAAGGTGCACTAGTATGCCACAGAAAAGTGCACTAACATGAAGTACCTTCAAACATGTTGGCAGCAATCTGTCTTCATCGAGCCATAAGATCTCTTTCATCATTATGTGTTTATTCGGATGCATGTCGTACACTCCAACTTGGAATGCAAGTAGGGTCTTAGTAGCTTTTGATTGATGGGATTGATTTTCGACCTTCTTGACAAGCTTTTGATTGAGTTCGAACCAGTCTTCATAGGATGCGAGGTTGGGTAGTCATGATTTCAAAAGTTCAATCCTTCTCTGCTTATTTTCCAGGGGTAAGGATTTGCAATGCGCACTTCCCTAGGGGTCTTGGGAGATCATAGGTTTATGATTTCAAAAAAATTTCGAGATGACATTGGCTTTTGGTTTCGAACTTTTGAGGAGACCCTCTAGCTCGAGAGTCAGCTCATCATCTACCACATCATCGGCTTTGTTCAAATTCTTGAGTTTAAAGTCCAACTTTAGATCAAAATCATATTGGTTGACTTTATACTCAAGTGCTTCGACAAACAGACTTAGCACATTATTGCTTGGGATTTTTAAAAGATTTTCTAGATTTTTTTTCCTTGGATTTTTTTTTTAATTTTTTGAAGTTTCATAAATATTGATTTTTTTTTTAAAATTTGAAATATCTTGATTTTATGAATTTTGAAATATCTAATTTTTTAAGTTTTTTGAAATACTGTTGTTTTGAGTTTTTTTAATTTTTTGATTTTGGAGTTTTTTTTATAGTAAGGGATTCCGAGTAAGACGACATTGCGAACCAGGGGTTGCCTGATTCAACCAGGGGGGCTGAGCACTGTCGGCTTTTATTGCACTGTCGGCTTTTATTGCACTATCATGAGGACTATAAACCAGGTATTGCCTTGCACTCCTACCCCTCAGGAGGCAGGCCAAAGGGATCAGTAGGTGGGCCCACTTCGTCATGTCCAAACGTCATGATAAATCTGGGACTAGGCTCCGTGTCGCTATCGGATGTCGCTTCTCTCAGCTCATCTCCGGTGCATTGCAACTCTTCTGGTTCTTCTAACTCAGGTGGGACCAAGAATGTGGTCCAATCAATCAGGGGCAACTCCTTCCCCTTGCTCGAGTCTTCTTCAGGCAGCTCAGTCAAACTAAATCCGCTCCTTTAATCTTCGAAGGTGGAATTTCGCTTGTCAACGGGGTAGATGATCCATGTGTTAATAGACTGGATTGGTATGCAGATGGAAGGGTTGCCCTTCTTCTGACGATCTTGTCTTCTTCTAATGCCCCTATGCTTTGGTGTAGGTTAATACCCAAATCCTCTCCTGTCTTCATTCTCTCGAACCTCCATGACCCGAGCCAAGTCTTAGTATTCAAGTCGATAGTAGAACATTTAATGCTCGACAGGATGAAAGACGTAATTTGATCCGATGGAACATGCATGAGGGAAGTAATTCACAGTCTATGTAACACCCCGAATATTTAATTATTTTTTTAATATTAAAAGTTGAATTTAGGTGATTTTTACTTCATATTGTGAATAATGGACTAACCGTAGGTATTTCTAAGTGGACCTCTTTATTAAGGTGGTCTAAAATAACCCCTAGAGTAAGATGGATGACTTAGATTTTGTAAAAATTGATGTTTTGTAATAATTACAAAAATGCCATTAAGTTAAACTTAAGTTAGACCTACGTTTTAAGTACGCTAGTTTTCCACGATCAGTTTATCATAAAACTTTAAATATAATCTATCGGACACATTTTAACCATACACGTCGAATTTCAGCCCTCTGATTATTGTGAAAGTACCCCAATTAGAAATCAAGCTGTAGCGAGCCACTTGAACTCGAAATTGTACCATTTTTGGAGGGGGTACCCTAAAATTACATCCCTTGATGGATGGGCTGGATTTCTCACGATCATCATGGTGGGACCCACTATGCATCGAGTGCACAATGAGTGCACGGTCAACATGCTGTTGACCATGCAAAACAGAAAAAATGGAAATTTTCGTTTCCTTCTCACGCATGACCGTTGGTCCCTTCAGGAAATCCAGTGTGGGCCCTACATTGACGATCGAAACCTGTCCATTGTCCTTACAGGCCTCATAAACCCTCGTCCATGTAACATTTTTACTATCCGTTAACCACACGCTCCAATCTATCGACTCGATCCAATTGTAGCTTTCTTGGACATTTCATTCGGGTTGTCCACTTTGCATGAGAAGCTAGGATTTCATCTCTAAGCTTTAGTGGATCCCACAAAGCTAACTAAAAGGTCCTTTTGAGTTGTAAGTCGTGATTTCCATCTCTCTTTCAATCCATCACTTAAAACTGCGTAACCCACCGGCTAAATCTTCGTAGAGCTTGAGTTTGTGGACCCCACAAGATTCCTTAGACCCATCTAGACCATTCAGAGGTGTCGATCATTAGATAAACCCCCCATGTGCAATTCACCATCTTCGCACCACTTTCTTCCTCGTTTTGCACCACACCCGTTCATCCATTGGTGGACCCCACTCCCTGATATATCACGACCATTTTGTAGCACGTGCTCACTATACCCAACATCCAAAAGATCTCATCCATCCATCAAGTGAGTGCTTTCCAAATCCGGCCCGAACGTTTGCTTGAAACACCTCGACCGTGCCTCCATACGCATGTGTGCGGGTGTGCAAGTTTCCCACCAACTTAGAGACGTCCCCTCACCTCTATAAAACCCCTCTCACAATAGGAGCACCCCTCATAGACGTTTTGGAAAGAGAGAGAGAGAGAGAGAGAGAGAGAGAGAGAAGAGAAAAATAAGAGAGAGAGAGAGATAAGAGAGAGAAACATGAGAAAGAAAGAGAGACGTTTTGAGAGAGAGAGAGAGAGAGAGAGAGAGCTTGTTGCTGCCCTCTCATCCTAGCCAAAGGAGAAGGAGAAAGGAAAGAAGAAGGAAAGAGACAAAGGAAAGAAGGAATAGAGAGAGAGAGAGAGAGAGAGAGAGAGAGAGAGCCACGCACATCAGGTTTTCTCGATTTTCCAACGATCCTTACGTCCTCCAAACCTCCAAATAGGTGAGAATTACTTTAAGTTTAGTGTGATAATTACATGCTTTGATGGTAGATGTTGTTTCATGCATTGTTATGTAATAATGTTTTCTTTCCATATGACAATGTATTTTATGATTTAAATGTTTTTAAACACCCTTTTCCCATCACTTGATGATGTGGACATATATTGGACTTGAAGAATGAATAAAATATTGGATTGTTATTATACATGTGTGGTTATGTAATCGCCTTTGAAGGAACTACCATCCCTTCTGCATAATGTTGAAAGTTGATTTGTAAAGCTTAATGAAGATCATTTTATTATGTTATTGCATTGGCATGGATGAACCCTGATCTGTGGGGGTGAATATCAGGACCACCCGATTAAGAGGTTGCCCTAATATGAGATGGTGCTGTTAGACTGTCCGGTTAAGTGGTCACCCTGACTTGTGGTGGTGATATCAGACCGTCCGATTAAGTGGTTGGCAAATCCTTTTCTTTTATTCTTTTATTTTTTTATGGATCTTCATGAAGCTATAGGTGTACATGTGTTGTCATGAACCTTAGTGGTACAGCCCGTCATCTTTGGTGGAGATGCATTGGGTACGGCTACTTTGGTGGATGATGAACCATGGGAATGGTTATGGTGGTACCTAAGGTTGGTCGCACGTAATTGGTCATGTACAAACTAGTAATAATAAAGGATTGGTTAATCCCATGCATACACTTGGCTCTATGTGGGTGTATGGAATTAGGAATAGGCTAAAGCGTCCCACTTCTATCATACATTGTCTAGTGAGATTTGGGCTATGAGCATCCCACTTCTCACCTGGTCGGGCAAGATTATGGGCTTGCGTGTCCTAGAAACCTTGGCGGCATGTTTAAGGAATCCTATGCCAAGTCATGAATAACATGTATTACATTAAATAAGAACTATGGTTGTTTTGTTACGTTTTCATGTGATTATTGTACTAACCTTGAAGTAGTTCTTTACTATACCGCTTTTGATGGTTTTTGTATTGAAAAATAATTTAGAATATGTAGGTGGCGATCCACAGGAACTCGAGCCACAAGGAGATGACTGCAAGGGCTCGTAGGAGCAAATGGTGGAAGACGAGGCCGATGTGACCTACTATTGATTTAAGTTTTCAATAGTTAAAGATATGATTTTGTAATAAGTCTTAGTAGGTGGACATAGATGAGAACAATATAATATTCGACTTTTGTAAATAAAGCAATATTATTTGATAACTTACTATAGATAATGAAATGATATGCGTGTTTCTGCCATTCTACTCATAAATGCCATTTATGGTGAAATGTGAATGATTGTGAGTAATTAGGTAAGGGGTATACCCTTTACACATTCTAAGTAACCTTCAGAAATTTGGTCGTTGTGTTATATACGAGAGTCAAAATCTCGAGGCGTTACAATCTGAAACTCAAGACTTTGGTATGAGACGTCCTCATCAGAGCGTTATACATCTATGGCTGGGATGACAGGCTCTCGAGGGTTGGATACTTCTACCACGAGGATTTGTTCGGGATCGGCAATGATGGTGAGCGCCCTATCTCTAAAGACGTGCTTGAACCTTTGGTGAAGATTTAAAGAGATGGCTCCGATTCTATGGAATCAAGATCAATAGGGAAGGAGATGGAATGAAGTTGAATGTCTAAGACTTGAAAAATGATGGTCGATGTTTCTGGACTGATTTGAATCTTGACATTTATCTCTTCCCCAGCCTGTCTTCTGAATCTGTCAGAGATAGGAACCATCTGTCCTTGGGGGACTAGCAGGGTTTGAGACACTGAAAGCTCAAGATCACAGAGAATAGGGTCCGAGGGTTCGAAGTGGTTGGCTGGACTCTTTATTTGGAGGATTGAAATCTGAGTAGAGCTGGACATGTCCTTTTGAGGAGTAGAGCTTACTTCCTCGATGTTGGCCACACAATTAAAGTTGGGCCCTGATTCTACTGGGGCATGTGACATGTTTTCTAAGGAAGAGGCTTCTTCTTGGAGGATGATGGCTAGAGTAAGGGCCAAATAGGCAAGTGTTGCGGGTAGGTTATACCCCTGGTTGTTTACTGGAAAGATAGGTAGGTTGTACCCCTGACTGGATATTGCTGAGATGGGTAGGTTGTGCCCCTTGTTGACCGATGGAATGGGAAAGTTGTGCCCCTAATTGAGCGATGGCGCGAAGAATGAACTAATTGAAGATGCCCCTTGAATATTTAGGAGTGCAAATATTGGACTGACTGGAGTAGGGCTGTAAATGGGTCAACGGACCCGATGGGGTACCCAGACCCAACCCATTTAAACCCGACCCAAACCTGACCCATTTGTTAAATGGTACGAGTCTGGGTCCAAGAATAGACCCATTTGCTAAACTGGTCCGGGTCTGGTTTCCTTTATATTTGGCCCGACATGACCCGACCCAAACCCATTTAGTAAGTGGGCGGGTTTGGTCTATGTTTCAAGGGACCCATCCAACCCATACTCGTCTAGACCCAATTTTAAGCCTTATATAAATGCTTGCATACTAGATCCAAACCCTGACCCATTAGACCCGACCCATTTATAAATAAGTCTAGGTAGATCTCCCTTTACCAGACCCAGACCTAGACCCAGACCCATTTATAAATGGATCCGATGGGTTGACTCGGACCTGACGCAGACCCACCCATTTAGTAAAAGGGTCTGGTTCTAAAATTTGGACTGATACCCATATAGTAAATGGGTGGGTCTAGTTTTGGCTAAACTCGCCCCGAAACCAACCATTTACAGCCCTAGACTGGAGGTGCCCTTTGCAGGATAAGGGGCTCTAAGATTGGACTGGTTGGGGGTGCCCCTTGCAGGATAATAGGCTCCAAGGTTAGACTGGTTGGGAGTGCCCCTTGCAGGATGAGGGGCTCGAAAGTTGAATGAGAGTCGATGGTATGGATAATCTGGATTAAATGAAGAGGAGGTTCTTCATGGATGGTATGGGTGCCCATTGCACTGAGACCCTTTTGATGTTGTGGAGGTTGTCCCTGTTGAGGGGCGAATCGTGTGCCTTGGGTAGAGATGACAATATTGTCTTCTTCCGTTGGATGGAGGATAAGATCACTTCTATTACCATTCTCGTATCCGGTATGTCTTCCTTCCACTATTGGTTGTACTAGGGAGGCCTGATGAGGGCACCATGGGGAGATCGTCACAGCCCTTATTCTGGCTTTGACTTGTTCCCCAGTGCGGAAGTTAGCATACAGATATGAGACAAGGTATCCAGCAATACTCGGGTTTGCCGAGTTTATGATCATGGAGATTTGCTCATCGTCATCAACTAGTGTCTTCATTCTAGCGGCCATGACTCGCCACCATCCAACGTAAGCTGATAATGACCCATCATTCCTCTGCCTTAAGGCAGTAAGATCCGCCCTTCTAGATGCGACATTAAGATTGTATACGAAACAATCGATGAATGCTTAGGAAAGTTGTTCCCAAGTTTTAATTTGATGGTGGTCTAGTAACGTGTACCATTCTAACGCATCACATTTCAGTGACTTCTGAAATAAACGGATTAACGCCCCGTCATTGCCTGTCACTACATCGAGCTTACCAATGCTCTTAGGTGGTCTACAGGGCACCCTGTCCTATCATATCTTTTAAATTTTGGTACCTCAAAGCCTTAAGGTACCATCACATTGGGAAAAGGACAAATGTCCCTGAACTTGGTGGATAGGAGATCCACCCCGAGTTACTTTTGCAGTTTCCTCTTCATCTCTTGTATCTACTCTTGGATTTTATCGATTTTGCAGGGACCAGACGAGGGGGATCTTGCCTCTTACATGTCCTGAAATGATCCCCTTTCACTCCTTCTTAGAGGCAGTTGGAGTTGATGATTGCTACCATTAGTTTGTTGGACTAAAACTGGAAAATGAGATTAGAGAAAACATTAGTTACATGAGCCTCGTGGTACTCTTCCACACAGCTTCGCCTCTATCGAGGGCTTTTTGTGTGTGGGGTATCGTGTATTTGAAACAATATCATATAAGACTGGAGTCGCCCCTAGCCAGTTATATCGAATCTACAGTCCGCTAAACCCTATAGAAATGCTTAAGAATAGAAACCCAAAGATCCCTAATCCTAAGATAACTCCTTGATATTCATCTAAAGATTCAAGGTAAGGGCCACGGTTACAAACTGGAAAGGTGTTAGGCACCCACTCTACCAGTACAGATATACAGTCTCTACTTCACAGGATTAAACAAATTTCGAGGATTAGTTCTGGCTCTTAGACTAATGCTATATGATGTTATGTGGTACTATGATCAGTCTCAGTAAGCACAAATTTATGGTGGGCATGCTCTGTTTGTATAGGCAAGCCTCAAAGCATACGTTCGTACTGATAGAGTGTCGGCGTGATGTGTAAATGTGATGCGGTGCTATATGTGAGTCAGCACGAATTTTTGGTGGGCAAGTTCTAAGCTAAGCGGCAAGCCTCAGAGCATACATTCGTACCGACAGAGTGTCGAGGTGATGTGTGCAATGTAATGTGCACTAGTTAAGGTTTCTGGTCGGCCAAATCTAAGTAAATCGGCAAGCCACAGAGCATCCTCCCAGACTAATATTAATGCAAGATTATATGCAATATGTATGAATAAGATAAACAGGGGAGTTGAGAAGGGAGTAGATGTTGCACAATGCTAATGTAAGGTTGAACAAAGCTTAGTTGAAGATTGGATGGACAAAGGTGTCGCAAGGATTAGGTCAAGTGGTTTGGGCTAGGCTTGGAAGGCTCAGGAGGCTCAAACTTGAGCTAGGTTAGGCTAGTCCAGGGCTGAACTCTCTCTCTCTCTCTCTCTCTCTCTCTCTCTCTCTCACCTTGGTGGAGGGATGGCTAGGGCTAGAGGGCTTAGGCTAAGGATGGGAGACTCTTGGTGAGTTGTGGATTCTTAGGTGTTGTTAGGAAAGAGAGGGATGATTGAAATATAAAGAGGGGGCTATCTATAGCCTTCAACCTCAATTTTTCTTTAATTGTTACCAAGTTCAGGGGTAAAATAAGGTTGGATGGCTGAGATTGAAGATTGCCATGTGGCAACATGTGGATGGTTGGATTGGATGGTAAGATTGTAATTTTGGCTCAAAAGAAGGGCATCGGAGTAATTGAACTTTCCTCGCACACTTAGGGGTTATAAGAGGATAATTCGCACGATTGAGGGAGAAAACCATTCAAAGAGGGGGCTACCACGTGGCTGACGGTACGTAATGTGCTGCTAGCTCTCAAAGGAGCCTCCTACTTTGGTAGGGCTCCTCCCTTAAATGTGTGGGAGCCATGCTTTAAGGTTTGGGCCCCTTTTGTTTCCTCTAAAATTCTAAACTAGGCTTCTTTTGGGCCTTTGCTTTTGGGCTTAGTTTCTTTGTTCAACAAGGTGAGTTGACTGGGTTGTTGAATTGGGTGTGCTAACCGGGTGTGTCGACTCATTGGGTTGACCCAATGCGTTGACTCGCTGAGTTGGCTCAAGGCTTTAGGTTTTCGGGACTTTAGGGTTCAGGGCTGGATTGACTAGGGTGAGTTGGGTTGAGCTTGGGGTTTTGGCTAGGGTTTGGATAGGGATAGGGTTAGGGTTTGGTCCTAAGGTTTAGATCTAGGGTTAGGGTTTGAATTGAGTCAATTGAGATGGGTTCAACCTTCAACCAGCTTGTCGGCCTAAGGTGGGGTGTTTACAATCAGTAATTTGGTTGGTCAAACTTACGGCCTCTAAGTTACTCATACAATTAGGCTAGTGACATACTCTAACCCTTATTTAGTAATCAAATCATGTGTATAACTTGGACGAATTCTCTTTGATCATGTATATGAGCATACCCATTTAACCGGACTAGATTCATAAAGTTCTACCCCCTTAAAAATATTTTTACTCTAAAGGCTCAAGAACCTTCATTTTTGGCATTAACCTTACGATAACGCGATTTCAATAACGCATAGTTCACAAACTTCCTACATCACTACTAAGTGAGTTTATATAGATCATACTTCAATGAGTTCTTTCAGGGTTAGATAACTCCAACACATCGCTCGACGGACCTCTAGTACTTGAGTTTGAGGTCGCAAGGCTAGACTAGAACATACGACATTCGGGCTTGCTTGGTTGTCCTTAGCACTTACAAGGGGCCGTTCTAAGTGTTTCAGCAAGGGTTTCCTTACCTAAGGGGCAATGTATTCTATTTTTCATGATTGGGCTAATACGGAGAAATGGTTGTGATAGGCCTAAATCCAATATGTCGTCCTTTGTCTGGCTAGGGCAGAAAGTTCATTATATCCCTTCTTGATCCTAATGGATCCTAGTCTTCTGCTTGATCAAAGTAGTGAGTCCATTGGTAATCGCCCAGGATTGAGAACCAGATCAAACCACAAATACCTCTCTTAAGCATGGTTCTGTAAGTTCATTGTCCGATCATTCTAGATGTTTGGGGAATATCATAAATTATTAAGAAGTTCAAGTTTCATATTTATAGGATTGTCCTTTGGGTCAAGTTCAAAGAGTATTCACATTTGAGCCTTATGTACTCATGGTGAGCACTTGCTTTACCACACTACCTAAGATATGTTTTTAATTTCACACAGTTATTCTAATAATTTTCAAGGTAGCCTAGGTTCGTGTCTCTAATCCACAACTCATCTTGATCTTAGGGGAGATTCATTTGAATATAAACTTCAAATTTTCATCAACCTAACCTAAGTCATTTGGAGTTTGGTGTTGCTAGCATTAATCATGGGGTTGGTACTTAGGAAAGGAAAAGGTGTTAAGAAGAAATAAAAGTGACACAGGGAAAGGCGTGAAAAAGGAAAAGGACGAACATTGTCTCCTTATTATGATATAAACTTTAGATTCACAAGGTGTGATGGTTATAAATCTATAAGAAGATAAGGAAACTCAAAATACTTATTAAATTCTACCTCTACGACGAGGTTGTAAGGATTCAAATAATAAAACGAAACCACGACCAAGAGTCCTAATGCAAAGAGAACCAGAAACTTGGTAAGTTTATATGGAAAGCCAAAACAATAGAGCTAACTAAAATGGAAAGCCTTTAATCTAATATAATTATGCAGAATGATTCTTGGTATGATAAGAAGCAAATCTTAAGAAGACACTAGTTACTAAAACCCTAAGATGAAAAAGATGAAAAATGGTAAGTTTTTTATAAAAATGAAATTTTAAAAAGGAAGGATTTGTTTTCTCACAAAATATATGGGTCTGTTGGCCTCAGATGACCTGTTCTACCTAAATTTCATATATTGTGCGTCCCGTAACTCATCCCGGATCAAAAGTTATGACCAATTTTACGATTTACCCCACGGTTGATACCGATTTTCTGAGGTCGATCCTGACCTTTCCTCATTTTTCACAACCGTCCATGGTGGCACCATGGATTTCATAGTGGTACTGTGGATCTCTACCACAACACCCCCCCCCCCCCCCCCCCCCCCCAAAAAAAAAAAAAAAAAAAAAACTATCTACGCCCGCGATGGCATCGTGAACCTTTTTTTTTTTTTTACGAAAGGAGCCACAATGGACAACTTCTATATGCTAACTTCAAAACAAAATGTATCCTTTTAAATACAACTCTAATTAAGGTGATTCAAAAACTAAAGGAAAGATTTATGACTCTAGTTTTGGGGGGGGGGGGGGGGGGGGGGGGGACGAAAACCAAACTCAAATGGGATAATTTTAGTATGTTTTGAAACTGTTCAGAAAATTGTAGGTTTCAGGCAACTAGTACTCCTAGAATTTTAATAATTTTTCTAGAACTTGGAATGGGGTGAGATTTGGTAGCATGAAATCATACTTAAATATGAATTACCAGAAATTTTTGAAAATACTTCAATGATTAAAAGTGTCAAAAACATTACAAACAACAGACCTATTGGAAACTGGAATTTTTTGCAACTACATGTTGTCAGTGAATCGAGAATCTCTCAAAAATCATGATTTCACATTTTTTACTCCAAAATTTCTATCCTTGGCTCTGGTGCATTCACTTAGGCTATTATAGGTGGAATTTAGGCATACTAAGGCATCTCACTGTAAGACGTTATCGATCGGGGTTGTCTTAATGTTCGTTTTTCTAAGTTCAGGTTCAAAATCATCAAGCAATTAGAGATACAAATGGGAGAGGGGAGTGAGAAAATGGCCCTAGTGGTCCTTTTAAAGGCCAACTAATTGTACACCAACAAACTAGCACAGTGGCACCATGGGAGTGACCCACTGTGGCATCATGACCCACTGTCCAAGTCTTGCGAAATTTTGAAGATTTCTCTATCGGTTGCGCTTCTACTAGGCCCGGGTACTCATCCCACATATGAACCGAACCCATGTAGTAAAACTTGCTCCCTAGAGCTGCAATTTACCGAATCAACTCATTCTAAGTCGAAATTACACACCCTCGAATACCTCGCATGCGACAAAACCAACCAAGGCGATCCTAAGGTTCCGATTTCTATATCAAAGTTCGAAGTTATCAATCAATCGGGAATTTGAAACTAATGCTCAATGTCCCTAATCTCAGAGTCCTAACTACGTCAGTGTATTCATTATGCTAAGTTCCTATTCCATGGCCCAATTTAACTACAACTCATACTCTAATACCAACCCATAACGCCCCAAATTTCAGAGTTTGAGTACAAGCTCAATCATCGAGTTCCCGGGTGTCACTTTTTAATGCGGAAGTGTAGCTTAATAGCAAAATTCGATGGCACCAAGCCAATTGGAGAAGATTTAAACTAAACAGTGTATAAAAGACCAAAATTAAAGTGGCATCACAACACTCACAGTAGTATCTGTACAAACATCTAAGCCAAAACAAAATCCAAATAGTTGGTGCTCAATATATATGACTAAGCAATGTTATATAATAGATATACAATGGTGTCATGACAAAATAGTCCTATACGTTCATCACAATAGCACCAAAAACACCTGCATCAACGATATCTAGTTGATTTTTTAAAACACCATCTCAGGTGGGAGTGAGTAGCTAACTTAGTGGTATTATTATTCATAAGAGACACATGTTATCAATCACAATAGAGCATAGGTAACGATAGCATACAAAATAACAAAGTTCCTAAACTAGTTACTTAAATGCATGAATGGTATGATGTGCAAATGCATGCCCAGGCACCGTTATTTGTTACCATTCAAGCAGTCAGTGATGTGGCTTCTCACCAACATCACATGCACAAAGTATGCATTTAATGATGGTTTATATGCATGATTAATTAGCCTAGTACTTATTAGTGTATATCCAAACACCAAGTTGGCGAAGCCAAAATACCACCATTATATCACAAGTTTAACCAATCACGTGGTTCATAGTGGCTCCTCACTTATGACCCTTGATACATTTTAAGGCTCGTCACCTAGAAATACACGGTAAAGCGAAGGCTCGTCAGCCAACACTTAATCAAGGCGGAAGGGGCTCGTTACCTGATCCTATACAACATGGCAGGCTTGTCACCTCTATTAATGCTCACTAGTCACTACAGGGAGGCTCATCACCCCAAGTAGGCCGACAGCTCGAATATGGTGTCCCACACCACCATGCTTGCTCATGAATCTTGGTTGGATCGTATTGTGCTAATGGTTCAAGGTGGACTTTTCACAATGGGAATGATGGTACCCTAAATTCCTTAGGGCGCAATAAAAAAATAACTATGGTTATGTTCAACCCTGCATTGGACTGATCCGATTAATGATGGTAAACGCCAGAAAAACTGGCATTAGGCGCACGCGACCCGTGTAGCTCTAAACTACAGTCGGTCATCCGTGTTTAGCCTCGATCGATCGAACGATTCTTGGGTAGACAACCCAAGCGGCTACCCTCTTACTTAGACATTTGTCGAGCTGAATTCAAACAAGATTTATCCCAAATCACTATATAACTATATTGAGAAGAACATCCCATCAAGACGAATGAGTAGCATGTACATGCAAATCATATTCTAAAATACTTATTCAACAACAACAACTGCATGTTAAGAATGGGCTTTACAAACATGAAATTTCATATATTCGAGCATTTCATCACACTGTTGAGCTCTTAATTGTGCATATTCTAACCCCAATTCATCACTCATTATGCATGGTTTCATGATTGTAGGACTAATCTAATGCATGGATTTGTGATTGTAGGAATAAGAGAGAAGATTTATCAATTGAAGACTTAAAGATACTATTTATAAGCATTGAAGATCACAAGACCAAGCGTGAAAGGGTGGAAGAAAGAAGAAAAGGAGAGAAGAAAAGAAAGCAGAAGAATGTACCCAAGACCAATCGTCCAAAGCACAGGACCAATCGTCCGACCGATTTGAACATTCAACAGAAGGGACTTTACTGCAGAAGCTTGCTGGACCATCTACGACCGGTCGTGCGACCAGTCGTCCACTGCTCAGACCAGTCGTGCGACTGGTCCTTGCATTAAAACTATGGGTTCTGAATTCCTAAAAACTCACTGGATGAATTTTGCATTTTTGAGACCAGTCATGCGACTGGTTGTCCATAGGCTCAGACCGATCGTCCGACCGGTCGTCAGCGTAACAGAGTGTCCGTGAAGCTCCAATTTTCTCTGCGCAATTGCGTAATTCCTTGCGCAATCCGGAATCTTCCGCGCCAATGTATAAATAGGACTTCTCCTCTTCATACCCAGGCATGCTAGGATGTGGGGATCATCAAGGAGGCTTAGGAGACGGATTCTACTTCAAGTTTTTCTAGTTTTTCTTCTGATTTTAGTAGTTTTATATTTTTGAGGCTTCTAGTTCAAGGATGTTAGAGATGAACTAAAACCTCTTAGCTAGGGCTAAGAGGTGAAGCTTTTGATTTATTTTTGATGGATTGATGCAACCTAGGTTTCCTTTTTATGTTTTAATTGAAGAATTTAGTTTAATATGAGTTTGAATCAAGTACTAGTTCAGTTTTACTTTGATCTCTTGATGACTCCGGGCTCATGTGATTCTTAGTGATTTTAAACTTAGTAGCTTATCTTTTGAGCATTGGTTATTCTTGTGTAGTTCATTGATCTATCATCGACTCCGGGCATGGTAGACCCTTTGATTACCTTGTGTATAATGGCCTGATCTTCATGTGGGAACTCATTCAACTTAAGTTCTTATCTTTCGTTATAATCTGAAATAGCTGTTTGCTAATTGATTTTTATTTAATTAGAGTTCTAATCATTGGTTATAGTCAAGTCTAGTGACAGGATTTGATGAAAGCTATGGTTGTGAATCTCAACTAGATTGGAAAGAGGCTTGGCCTATACAATTGAGTGTGCCCAAAACCTGAGCATTGTTGTGGGAATTGAATCAATGAATAAGCAACTGTTTTAAATAATTGTTGATTGAACCGCTCTATATTCTGATCGGATAGAGATATGAATTCGATTCCGATTGTGTTGTGAGAGACCTAGTTGTGTTGATGCATGGAAACTTATCAAAAGTGGATCATTGGCGCTCTAGTGCCTTTTTAGATTAATATTACATTTCATAAATCATCGTTTTTACTCCAAATCACTATTGTCCAGCTTTAGTTCTTAATAGGATCTTAGTTATTAGTTGTTTTAGATAAATTCTGAGAATACCCATACATAAATCTCTGTGGGAACGATACTCGGTCTTTCCGAATTATTACTACTTCGCAACCCTATACTTGGGGAGTGAACACACACACGTAATCAACCAACATGCATAACAATTTAATCATTTTAACAACATGTCCAATAATTCTAAATACATAACTAATCAAACATGAATTCATTAACTACAGCTATCAAGGTTTGATAAACAAAAACCTAGGAGGAATGGTCCACACCTTAGAGGAAAGGTTTCCTTGATTTTGAGCGCCTAGGGGTTAGGATTTGGGGAAATTGGTGATTCCTATACCAATTTAAAGGCTGCATGTGAGATTCATGGGGCTTAGTTATAAGGGAGCTAAAATTCAGAGGTAGATTGATGTTCATACCTTCAACTGCGAGGGGAAACGAACTAGATGAAGAACTAACGACTAGGTTGTAACACTCGCACCCGCAAGGCAATGAGCCCTAATGCAAATGCTCCCCTCATCAACACTCTTTGCTGCTTCTTCTTCCTCTCTCTCTCTCTCTCTCTCTCTCTCTCTCTCTCTCTCTCCCTCTCTACCAATTTCTGAAAATTTGGATATATGGGAGAAATGTCCAAAGGTGCCAGATATGGCACAAATGGCCTTAAAGGCTTGGGTCTTGGTTATATAATCCTATGGGAGGCTGATTCTAGCATTTTGGGGCCCACTTGGGTCCACATGGATCAATCTAATCCATGGGATAGTTGCTACTAGAATTGCGTGGATGGGTAGTCTAACACGACACCACACATGCACAATGATGGGCCCGCTGCCGGCAAAACACAAGAATCAGGGCGGGCCTGCTGCCCTGATTCAGTGGGGATTCTGCAATCAGCAACTGGATGGAGCGGATAAAACACATTCACATGGAGGCCCCACAGACCACCTGCATAGGACACATTTTATGGTGGGCCTCATGCGAGGACAAAGTGGATAAACACGTGCATCATGGTGGGGTCCATAACATCTGGACAAAATGGATGAACAGGGTGAATTTATCACGGTAAGCTTCTAGACGTTTTACAATTTTAGGCATCCAATCTTCACTGTTTCTAATGGTGGGGCCCACAAAAGTACGGGATCAAGCTGTTATTGATGTGGCCCCTCTAACTGGCCCATGTGGCATTATCAACGGCTTCTCCTCTGAAAAACGCATTAGGCGGTTACATGTGCAGACAGACAAGTCCTTCGCTTAACTCCTCAACGCCAAGGACTTGGGGGGCATCTGTTATAGGATAAAAGTTGGTCGTCGAAGAGGTTTGAAGACCCAAGACCCGCGAGCGCCTTTGAGCCCATAAAGTCACGACCAAATCATTCGACCAACGAGCCCCTATGGTCGCAGCTCGTATATCGCATAAACACGTCCTTACACACTCCCAAATATATGAGCAGGACTGGTCACTGGTCGTAGGATGTGAGTGGGGGACGAGTGATGACATCCCGTTATGCGAATAGCCTTGGTCTCTGGTCATCGACTGATGATACCCCCATGATGCAAGCTACCCTGATCTCTGGTCTCTGGTAGGGACGTCTCTCGTCTTATAGTACCAGCAGCCCCTATAGGCCAGTTTTGGGCTTATCTCTATTCGTAGCCCCAAATCACAAGGAATCTCCATGATTGGGCGTAATCAACTAGACATCTATAGTGGTTATACCATCCCTTTGTCTAAGAATAAGGATTAACGATATAAGCCCTTATCCCTTAAAATCAGCAGTGATCTTGACGGCTCGCATAACAAACTGGACCACCCGGACCTGTATAAATAGATCACCCCATTGATGACAAAGGTATGCAATCTAAAAACCCACCTCTCACACTTCATCTTACTATCGAGTCCCATCTGACTTAAGCTTCGGAGGGCCAACGACCAAGCGCCGGCCACCCATAGTTTTCTTCTTTGGTTTTTAGGTTTAGAGGGGAGCTCACCTAAAGAAGGGCGAATACTTGGGAGGAGCCTGTTACCAGAATCTGACGTTAACAGTTATTATCTATCATGTGGGGGCCACATTCAATATCCACTGCCCATCACATGCACCACCTTGCACACCATCACTGTTTATTCATGTGGGGCCTACCTTGATGGTAAACAACATGCTTTTCATTTTCCTCTCTTTCACCTCTCCTAGCTAATCCTCTCTTCAGCAACTTGTGAAAAAGTAAAAAAGCTAAAAATATTAGCTGAAGCGATTATGTACTTTTAAGTTAAAAAGTTGCTTATTAATTATCATAAACTAAACTTACTTATCAGAAATAAGTTACTTATCTGCTATTGTAAGTAAAAAAAAAAAGTAACTTATTTAGTGGCATCCAAACGGGTCCTTAATTTAAATTATTAAATTGTGTAAGTAAACAAAAAGAATTTCAACAATAGGGCCCGCGTTATGGATAGTTTTGATGGCAAATAAACATTGCAGCGGTCCTCAAGATGATTTAACGATGGACATCAGTCCCCACTGCTTCTTGTAACGTGGTTCGACGCCTGAGACTCGGATCTGCCTTATTTTCTTGGATCGTGCTCTAAATGAGTTGCTACAGATGGACGGCTAGGGATTTATGAAGGTGGGCCACCAAACAGGTCGAGTGGGGTTCATGTGACGGATCTGCTTCATTGCTGGATTTATGTCCTAAAATAATCTAGTTAAATGGATGGACTGCACTATCTATACACGTCCAGCAGATGGACGGCTGGATATAACACATGTACATACAGCACCAGGAAGGTTTCAACGCTGGGGCTACTGTGTTGCGCAGCACGCCAACAACGCCAATGAACCGAAATCCAATCAAAGCTTAACAGAGCTTCAACTTCTCCCGTGTGACCGCCTTGGTCAACATATCTGCAGATTCTCACTTATATGGATCTTCTCCAAAGTAATCAATCCATCTTCCAGTAACGAACATATGAAGTGATATCTGATGTCAATATACTTGGTCCTCGAATGAAAGGCTGAATTCTTAGCCAAGTTTATTGCACTCTGATTGTCACTGTACAACTTGCAATCTGCTTGCTTCTTCCCCAACTCTTCCATAAAACCTTGTATCCACACCATCTCCTTGCACGCTTCTGTAGCTGCAACATATTATGCTTCCGTTGTATTGATGGATACTATCTTCTGTAACTGAGAGACCCAATTGACTGTAGCACTACCCAGGGTAAAGACATACTCTGTATTGCTCCTTCTGCTGTCGATATCCCCTGCCAAATCTGAGTCGACGTAGCCTTGCAGCTTGATTTCTGATCCTCCATAACACAGCCCTACATCCACAGTACCTACCAGGTATCTGAGGATCTATTTCACAGCTTCCCAATGTTCCTTCCCGAGGTTGTTCATGAACCTGCTAACAACTCCCACTGCTTGAGCAATATCTGGCCTCATGCTAACCATAGCATACATGAGGCTCCCTATAACTGACGCATAAGGTACTTTAGCCATGTAGTCTCGTTCCTCCTGCGTCGTAGCTCCTTGCTCCTTAGAAATCTTAAAGTGGTTGGCTAATGGAGTGCTAACCGGCTTAGCACCTCCCATGCTGAATCGATCAAGTACTTTGGCTATGTACTCTGCCTGTGACAAAACTAGCTTCTTGTTTTCTCTGTCACGCTTTATCCTCATGCTTAGGATTTGTTTGCAACTCCTAAATCCTTCATGGAAAACTCTCTAGACAGTTGTCTTTTGAGATCTGAGATGTCCTTTATGCTTGATCCGGCCACAAGCATATCATCAACATACAGAAGAAGAATGATGTACGACATATTAAACTTCTTCAAGTAACAACAGTGGTCTGTATGATATCTCCTGTACCCATTTTCTGACATAAAACTATCAAACTTCTTGTACCACTGCCTTGGGGCCTGCTTCAGGCCATATAGACTCTTCTTTAGTCTACACACCTTGTTCTCCTTTCCTGGTGTCACGTATCCTGTCGGCTGATGCATATATACTTCTTCTTCAAGGTCTCCATGAAGAAAGGTTGTCTTAACATCTAGCTAATTTAGATGTAAGTCCTCTGTAGCCACTATACTCAAGACCATGCGAATCGTAGACATCTTCACCACTGGTGAAAATATTTCAGTGAAGTCGATACCTGCCTTTTGTTGGAAACCTTTCACAACCAATCTAGCCTTGTACAGCTTCAAACCATCATGTTCCTCCTTCAATCTGTAAACCCACTTGTTATGAAGAGCTTTCTTACCCTTAGGTAGAGTGACTAGCTCCCCCGTACGATTAAACTCAAGAGAGTCCATCTCATCATCCATGGCTTATTCCCACTTAACCCACATATCTGACCGTAATTCCTCTTCAAAACACTCTAGCTCACCATTATCTGTCAGCAGTAGATAATGTAAGGAAGGTGAGTATCGGACTTTGGGTCTCCTCTCTCGAGTAGACCTCCTCACAATCGGTGTCTGCGGCTCTGCCTCATCATGCTCTTGTGCATCCTGTGGCACTGTAACACCTGCGTCGGGTAAATCTTCCAACTCTATGAATTCTTTCTCATCGGCCTTATTTTACTTTTACTACAAACTGTCTTTATGCATCACTTTTTCACTAAAGACTATGTCCTTGCTTCTGATAATTTTTCGGTTCTCTATGTCCCAAAACCGGTAACCAAAATCATTCTGCCCATAGCCTATAAACGTGCACCTTCTGAATTTCGCATCTAGCTTGTTTTTGTGCTTTGCATCAATGTGAACATAAGAAGTGCAACCAAACACTCTAAGATGTGCAAGGATCACCTCTTTTCCAGTCCACATTTCTTCTGGTAACCCACCATCCAATGATGCTGAGGGACTTTTATTAATAAGATATACGGCAGTATTCACAGCATCTGTCCAAAAGGTCTTCGACAACCCTGCATGTAGCCTCATGCTCCTAGCGCGCTCAAGGATGGTCATGTTAATGCGTTCGGCCACACCATTTTGCTGCGGTGTCCCTGGAATCGTTTTCTAATGTTTGATCCCATTTGTTACACAATACTCCTCAAACCTCTTATCACAGTACTCTCCCCCATTATCCGATCTGAGATACTTCATAGTTTCACCTGTCTCATTTTCTACCATAACTTTCCACTTTTTAAATATATCAAATACATCAGACTTGTGCTTTAAGAAGTAAACCCATAGTTTTCTACTAGCATCATCAATTAAAGAAACAAAATAATGTGAACCACCAAGAGATGATACCTGTGCCGGCCCCCACACATCAGTGTGTACAAGCTCCAATAGATGCGTCTTTGGAGCTCGTCCTGTCTTCTTGAAACTTACCATCTTCTGCTTGCCATACACGCAGTCCTCGCAGAATTCCAGATTGATTGCTTTCAACCCTGGTAGCTTCCCCTTTGACAATAGCACTTTCATCCCTTTCTCACTCATATGTCCCAATCTCTGATGTCATAACTGCCCCTTCACTCTAGTTGATGCGACTGCAAGTGAACTATATGATCCGGAAGTCACGTACAAGGTACCTTCCTTCTTACCTCGAGATCTTACCAAAGCACCTTTTGTGACCTTCCATGCATCGCTCGTGAATGTCGTCACATATCCGGTATCGGCCAACTACCCCACTAAGATCAAATTCCGTCTCAAACTCGGTACATGTCTGACATCCTTTAACTTCAAGACCGTTCCATCTTTCTAACTTAAGTGAATGTCTCCCTTGCCAACAATACTCATGGCTCATCATCACCCAGGTAGATTCTTCCGAAGTCACCTGATACATAATCACGAAGAACTTCTTTTGATGAAGTGGCATGAAACAAAACACCCGAATCTATAACCCAAGACTCATTCAGCACATCAAGAGACAAGATCAACGTCTCTGTGTCACTCTCTTCAGATAGATTCACTGAATCCTTCCAACCTTGAGAACTTCCTTTTTGTTTCTTAAGCGCCCTGCAATCACGCTTCATATGACCCTTCTTCCCGCAATGCCAACACCCGTCCTTGTCTTTCGGTCCCTTTGACTTATTCCTCAACTTAGAACGACCATGTTTATTGCCTCCTTTGTTCAAAGATCTTCCTCTTCCTTCAACATTTAGAGCATCCCCTGAATCCCATGAAGCTCCCGATGCCTTCCTTCTACATTCTTCGCTTAGAATTAGACCGGCCACATCATTGAATTTTAACTTTGTAGACCCTGAGGAATTGCTCACGGCAATCACCAAACCATCCCAATTGTCTGGCAAACTGGACAAGATCAATAGTGCCCTGACCTCATCATCAAAAGTGATGCCAACAGATTCCAATCAACCCGTGACTATATTGAACTCGTTTAGATGTTCAGCCACGCCCCCACCATCTGACATCTTCATGTTGAATAGCCGTTTCATAAGATGAACCTTATGGGACGCCGAGGGTTTCTCATACATCGTAGCCAAAGCCTGCATTAATTCTTTTATGATCTTTACTTTTGATATATTGAAGGCAACGCTCTTAGACAAAGAGAGTCGGATCGTTCCTAAAGCCTTCTGATCCATTAAAGCCCATTCATCATCTGTCATCTTCTCTGATTTCTTCTCTTTTCCTTCTAAAGGAATATAGAGGTCCTTCTGATATAGATAATCCTCCATCCGCATATTCTAAAAGGCAAAGTTTGAACCATCAAACTTCTCAATTCTAGTTTTCCCTTCTTCCGTCATCGCTCCCACTTGAACTAAACCAATAGCTTTAATACCAGTTGTTGCGCAGTACGCCAACAACACCAGTGAACCGAGATCCAATCTCCGGTCTCACCCACAAACAATAAATAGGAAGAAATAATAAATAGAAGTAGAATTCACACAAATCAACAATCCACAAGACAGAATTTACATGGAAAAACCCCAACAAGGGTAAAAAACCACGGATGCAAACTTTCACTATGAAGAAAACGAAGTTACGAGCAACACACTTACCTTCTCCTATGCTCCCATGCACAGAGATGACCCTTTTACTAGTCCTCTTGCATCTTTCTCACCTTGGACGTATAGAAACCCTAATCCCTTAGCTTAATCCCGGATTACACCCCTTTATATAGTAAAACCGGAAATTACAACTCAAAATAGAAAACCCCGCACTTTAGTTCGCAGCTGGTCGGGCGCCCGGTCAGACTGGGTTGAGCGCCAGCCCATTACAAAAAAACGTTCAGCGAGTGATAGGCTAAATCAGCCGATTATCAAGCGCCCAGTCAGTTTGACCATCGGGTGCCCGACTGTTCACAGAACAGTCCAGAGACTTATGTCTCAAAACACATGAATATCGGGCACCCGATCCACAGACCGTCCGGGGGCCCAATCACATACTGATGTGATTGGATCCACATCTCAACAACTGTCCCCCAGATGCTTCAGGTGGTGGGTCTTAGGACCGTGTGGGTATTTGACACATACATCACGTGTGGGTCCCACCAAGGGTTCAACGGTGGCCATCATTGTCACCACTACATTTAATGGTGGGCCCATATGTGGGCTGATCATGATGATCCAGGGAATTAAGGTTCTAACGGTAGGCCTCAGGTTGCTGGACGTTAGGCCTCTATTCCCTACTGTTTTGTGAGATGGGTTCCGTGAATGGGCAGTACTGTGGATAAAATCCATATGTGATCCCACGAGTTTGGGAACAAGCTGAAATTTGTGATTTCCTTTCATCCAGGTCTCAATGTCAGGTTGAATGGTAAACAAACATCACTGGTGGACCACACGGCGTGGGGTACATGTTGTTTGGACAGCGTGGTCCACCTGTGTGGGCCCCAAAAATAGAAAAGGAGAGAGAGGTAGGATGGGGTGGGCTCCCCGCCACTGCGGGGCCCACGTGCAAAACCGATGGACGGTATGGAAATACAATACATATATCAAGGTTAGGTTAAAACGGCCCACCCAAATGGGGTCCCGCTCCATGATGCTAACGCACCATCCACACGGTCCCGATTGCATGAACCGTGGGTCCCAATGGATGGCTCAAAAGAAGGGTTGGATGGTGGCCCCTAGCCTTATCAAGAGAGCTGGGGTCCACCTCCTTTCCTCCCACAAACAACACCAAAAAGAAGATAAAAAGATAAAAGGTATACATGAGTGACAATTGTAAATGCAGTCACCTAAAAAAATTTAAAAAAAAAAAAAAAAAAGAGGTGGAAAAACCATCATTAATGGAGGTAGAACAAGCTCCCAAGCACTCCTCTCATTCATTTCCTTTCTTTTCTCTCATTTTCCTTTCTTTTCTTTTCTTTCTCTTCTCATGGGAACTCCTATGTATGGGAGCCTGGTTGTTGCAATGGGGGAAATGAGAGAGAAGGGTATGTCTAGGGAAATGAGGGGTTATTTTAGTGTAGTTTAGGGAGAGAAAAATGCATGGAGATGGAAACCATGACTTTTGGGGTTCTACTTACATGGGGAAAGAAAATAGTAGGGGGTATTTTGGTCATATATATAAGGAAGAGGGGCTAAAAAGTGGGGGTATTGTAATCTTTTGGAAAAAAGCATAGTAATAATGGTTTTGGAAAGAAAGAAAAAGGTTATAGAGGTATGACATGTTATTTGCCAAATGCACCGGCATGTTATTTGCCAAAGGCACTGGCAGGAGGATGTAATTTCACATGAGTGGGAAATACATTTTAGATGCTTATAGAGATGCTTTGCAAGTAGGGTTCATGCCACACATGCACATGCATTGGGATGCGCGCCTCGCCTCATATCACGTGTGGATCTATATCTTTTAATTCAGGTATCACAACAGGGCGTGTCATACGACGTTGAGATTATAGTGTCAACGTGGTCGCTAAGGTAGAGGTATCGGGTCAAATAGTCACAAAAACACGGGCATGATTGGTGATCGACAATCCAAGTGATCCCGACATAAAAAACAAGCGTACGAAAGATTCCAATGAAACACGGGTCTCATAAATCTCCCCCATCTCTTTAGATTCTTTAAAGAAATCTTGTATGGTTAGGACTGATGAGAGACCACCCTTCTGATTTAGAAGTCTTGGGTCGGTTATCTATTCTCATAGGGGCGAGGATAATCTTTCTACAATCTTTAATGAAAAAAAAAAAAAAACAGATAGTTATCATAACTTTTATGCATGGCATCAACATCGTATTGACATGGTCAGCCAAGTACATGTGACAAGCTTCCATATCAACCATGTTGCACATCACTTCGTCCTTATAATATTTACAAATGGAGATCGTAATAGTACAACATCACTTAGTTACATTTGTTTTACTTTCTTAATCCATCCAATCATGTACGGAGAGAGGAATTTCTCTATCTTCAATTCCAGCTTTCCCACTACTCCCACTATTTATGATTAGATCATAGAACTTTTGGTTTACAGTCACTTTATTCGAATGATATTGTGCAACAAATTTATTTCTTTCTTCGATGTATACAACAGCTTCCTCATGGTCAAAGTGGTGGCATGTGATTCATCTTTATCAAGTGGTGGCTTGCGATTTTTCACTGGTGTCACGCCACGAACATGATGACCACGAGTTCCATCTCATATCTCAAATTACTCATTATTACGAACATGGGTTTGTCCTAAAGCCTTTGTTTAATGGTCGATCACTGCCTGCAATCCTTGCATGGCTCATAGATTCTCCCACTAGAAAGCTTCAAACACCGTTGTTGTCATAGAATTATTCCCTAGAGCACCGTCTATGGTATTGTTGCTTGAACCATTGTTAGATGTCATTAAATCAAGGAAAAGTCTCGCTCTAATACCAACTGATGCAAAGAAAAAGCGTGAAATGACAATGAAGAAGATCATTATTTTCCTCAAGAAACTAAGACCTTGAATCCATAAGGTAGGTTTTTTAATCCACAAGAAAAAAGAGAAAGAAAACTCGAATATTTTTACTGAACAATGATCTAAGATTGCTCAATTACATCACTTATTTGGAAGACCCAAAACCTTAATTCAAAATTACCTAAAATAGCAAAAAAACTCCAAAGAGATTAAATTTGCAAAAAAAAAAAAAAAATAGAAGCGTCAAATAAAACTTACTGAAACGTTCACGACTTTATCCTAACCAGCTTCTAACCAGATGAAAATTTCTAAAACTACAAGAATAGGGAGATACAACGAAAACGGAAGTTACCAAAACTAGTAAATTTTTCCTAAAACCTCCATTTTGACCCTTAAGACGATCATTTCTCATGGAATGGACATCAAGTCAACCTTCTATACAGGTCGATTGACCCCAGAATCACTGTTACATAAAGATCCATATGGCATGCATTTCGTGACGATGCTTGGATTAAAAGTTACGACTGATTTATGGTACACACTTTGAATGGCAATTTCTCTCTATTGGAATGAATTTCTTCAAACCGGACGTGCCTAGGACCAATCACATCATGCCCTACGTAAGACAAGGCCCAAATCTCTAATGAACTACTTCTACTTATGTTGGGGCTTCTTTTAGTCTAGCTCTGCTAAGAATGTATCTACAGTCTACTCTACATCAGAATAGAATAAAATATGTTGTTTTATTCAAAAATAAAAATGAAAAATAATTTTGAGGGTGATTTCAAAATCTAAATTACTAGTTGCCATCATTATTACAATCCAGAAGATAGTGATTTTTTTTTGTAAATTTTACTAGAGACAAATGAATTTATATGGGGGATACCTTAGAAATAAAAGATTTTAGCGAGGAAAATAATACACACACAAACACAGGGAAATAATACTATGAGGTCCACCTCATGGGAGCTTCCCATGAGATCGAGCTATGTGGGCTCCACCGTGATGTGTATCGGACATCCACACCGTGCATTTGGTGGGTCCCCTCTAGGTTGTGGGATATCCTAAAAATCAGCCGTGTCCATAGCTCGAGTGGGTCATAGCATCTGAAATAGTGTAAAATCATGCCTAAGACATCTAAAAGCACTTTTTGTGGCCCACCTAACTTTCATATACGGATATGAAACTTAGCATGACCCCTCATCTAAGTGGGACACACATAATTAATGAATGGGTTGGGTTTTTAAACTACATCTCTGTTTACACACAAAATGTGGTTTGGTTGGTCAGAATATTTGCATTCCAATAACTGACAAGAAGGATTTGAATGGAAGACATTCATCATCAATTAATTCATTAATTCAAATAAGATTTCTTGTACATTCCGTTAATTACATCCCTTGATTCTAAAATATAATGCAATCAATTTACAATATATAATAAACTATTAAAAGTTAATTTTGATAGCATTTCAGCACTTGTTTGTGTTCCACCGAAGAGGAAGAGTTGTGCGGGCTAAAAGAGCCTTTGGTACATCTCAGATTGAAAGTCAAGATCTTCTGGTGAAGCTTTGTTTCCATGACAAAACAAGGTTTTCCTAAAGAAAACAGCACTTTTGTGCTGAAAAAATAGAGTCTTTGGAGAGAAGAGTGTTTGTGGTAAACCCTAATTTCTCATGCTATCCCATGAGAATCCTCATGCCACCACATGAGGTTCTTTGTCTTTCCTCCCATTCCTCCTTAGTACCTTTTGTGAGGTTCTTAGGGTCCTTTGAAGAGCAAAAGTTATAAATGAAGAGGTTGAGGGAGTATTTATAGCCCCTCACACGTGTGAACTAAGATTTTCGCATGAGAAATTTCCTTGTTGAAACCTCATGCGATCACATGAACTTCCATGCGGTCGCATGAACCTAGAATGATCATTCAAAACTACCTGAAGAAGGATAGTCCATGCAAATTTTCTGAACTGTAGATTTCTCATGCAACCGCATGAGTCTTCTAAATTCTTTAGAACTTTATCTTTCTTTCTCCCCATTTTCTGAGTTTCCACATGGATCTTCTTTCATGCGATCGCATGAGACAGTATTCTTTATATTAGGCCGAGTCTTCCTTCATGCGAACATTGTCTCATGCGATCGCGTGAAGTCTCCCCCTTCAACAAATCTTCTTTCTTTCCTTCACTTATTCTTCTCCTTTGCTCGAGTCTTCCTTCATGCGATCACATGAAACATCCTCAAGTTTCACCTACGTTATAGATTTGCCTGATTTTTAGGCCCATGCCCACCATGGAAGGGTGAATCTGATTGATGGGGTAGATGTCTCTTACATATCGTGGTGGGGCTTAGGGCTGTAAATGGGTCAACGGACCCGATGGGGTACCCAGACCCAACCCATTTAGACCCAACCTAGACCCAACCCATTTGTTAAATGGTATGGGTCTGGGTCCAAGAAAAGACCCATTTGCTAAACAGGTCTGAGTTTGGTTTCCTTTATATTAGGCCGGACCCGACCCGACCCAAACCCATTTAGTAAGTGGGCAAGTTTGGTCTATGTTTCAAGGGACCCATCCAGCCCAGACCCGTCCAGACTCGATTTTAAACCTTGTAAAAATGCTTGCATACTAGATCCAGACCCAGACTCATTAGACCCAACCCATTTATAAATGGGTCTGGGTGGATCTCCCTCGACCAGACCCAGACCCATTTATAAATGGGTCTGATGGGTTGACAGGGACCCAACCCAGACCCGCCCATTTAGTAAAAGGGTCTGGGTCTAAAATTTGGACCCAGACCCATTTAGTAAATGGGTGGGTCTGGTTTTGGCTAAACCCGCCCCGAACCCTACCATTTACAGCCCTAATGGAGCTCACATAGCTCGATCACATAGCTCGACCTCATGGGAAGCTCCCATGAGGTTGACCTTGTAATGACCCGAGATTTTGGGAGCGTATATATCTTCATGAGAGTACAAATGCCTACATTTGCCTAGTACAAATGTGTAAACCGTTAATCTTACCATTGCAATTGTCCATGTACACTAAGTACTTAATTACCGATCATAAACTTATATATTACAATAAACCGGGTCCTTAGAATAATTTAAATATTTGTTTAATGAATTACATGACTTGTAGTATTGATAAATTCATAATAACTACCCTGTAAATTTTTAGAATAGATTAAATAATAATTTAATTGAGTATTTAGCAAATTACCTAACTTAATACATTAATAAATTAATAATAAATCATCCGTAGGGAATTTCTATATGGTCTCTTTATTAAAGTTGCTTAGAATAAACCCTAGAACAGTATGGAAGTGATAGATTTTACAAAATTCGTAAATTTATGATAATTACGAAAATGCCATTAGTTAAACTTAAGTTATACCACCTTTTTAAGTTTTATGATTTCTGGAAATCGTTTTCACACGAAACTCTATATACTAGTTCTTGGACACGATCTAACCACACACGTCAAATTTCAGCCCTCCGATCATCCTACAAGTACCCTAATCAGAAATCAAGCCATAAGTGGGCCGTCTAAACTCAGAACTGCCTCATTTTTGGTGTCATGCCTTAAAACTATGTGACCGATCTAATGAGTGGTGTGGATCTTTACACATACATCACTGTGGGACCACGTGCACCGCGTGCACGTTAGTGACGCGGTCAACCCGCGTTGACCGCGTGCGCCACGGAAGACCGGGCGTCTTCTTCGCCCCAACGCTGCAACAGCAGCGTCCGCTGCCCATTGGACGGTCCACACCGTCCATCGCTGTGGGCCCCATCCTAAAATCCGTTCCGTCCATTATCTAGCCCCCTCTTAGGAATACCAAGGGAAGGATTTAATTTTGTGATCAATGACTTGTGTGGACTGCAAAATCGGTTGGAACCTAGAACTAAACGAGATAGAATGTACAAGATCGGGGCCGATCCTACGCATGGGTCCCTGAAACTTAAAAGGATTGTTTGCGTGGGCCACACCTACGTTTTTAACGGTTTACATAGTACCAAACGTTGATGTAGTGGGAGATCCGAAATCTTGATCTTTCCTTCTCCCACTCAAACTCGGTTACGCTCGTCCGGGGCTTCCGTACGCATTACGCCACCTCCAGCGTATTGGTGGGATATATAACTTGTAGTTGTCCCTCCCCTTCCCAAGAAAAACGTAGAAGGTGAGAGAGAGAGAGAGAGAGTCGTTAGAGAGAGAGAGAGAGCCATTAGAGAGAGAGAGAGGAGAGAAAGAGTTAACGTAGGGGGGCTTCCTGTTGTTGGTTGCTGCTCCTGTTGCTGGAGCAACATTACAGAAAAGTAAGAAGAAGAAGAAAAAGAAAGAGAAAGAAAAGGAAAGAAGAAGAAAAAGAAAAAGGAATGTGAGTTTCTACCTCGTATCGTTTATACCATGTGTTTCAAATAAATTTTATTTTAACTTGATTTTTCATCTTAGAAGAAGGTGTGGTTGGTTTCAATTTGGTATTGATGCGATTCATGAGTTTACATCATGAGTATTTTGGGTTTTGTTTTAGATTGTGTTGATGAGATTCCATGTGAGTTTGATATTCAAATAAGGTTGTGTATGTGTTACTTGATTTTAAATCCTCTTGGAAAAGAGTAGAAGGATGGATGAATTGTTTGAATTATATTGAAAAGTGAGTGACATACACTATGCACTCCATGAGATTGAGGACTCCAGTATGTGGTTGATTACTTGAGTTGATTTGGGTTGAGCACACGTGAGTGTTGCAATAGACCGTTGCTCCATTGATCGAGGCCGGTTGGGTGAGCACCCAAGTGTGTGCAACAGACCAGCTACGCAGGCCAGGTGGAGGCTCCGTTGATCGAGGCCGGTTGGGTGAGCACCCAAGTGTGTGCAACAGACCAGCTACGCAGGCCAGGCGGAGGTGTGGGACAGTTCGTGATCCGAGTTGGCTATGCCGCTAGGGACCGATGTTCTAGGATGATAGTGTTAACCAACTGGATGTCCTATTGATAACCGTACTGAGATTGTTGGGATATATTTGCATACTTTACATCATGTGCATGTTTAAGAGATTTTGGTTTGGAGAAATTATCATTAAATTTGTAATGATTTGTATTTTAGTGGTTATGTGGTTTCCTATATCGAATTACATGTGCTAAACCGTACGAGATTTCTCACCGGCTTTTATAGCTGACGCAGTGTTATGCGATTAACCGTAGTGACAGGTGATGATTTAGAAGACTTCGAAGGAGCAGTTCCAGATGAGGGAATACTCTAGAAGATATTTTATTTGAATTAGTTATTTGATTTTTGGTTCGAAAGTATTGATGTAATAAGGCCCATTAGATGGCCATTAGTTTAGACAGTTTGAATCAATTTCATGGACCCATTAATTAATAGTTTAATTTTCAAAGCTTGGTTTAATTCAATTCTATATATTTGGTACCTTGTGAATGGAAAGGATAAAAGTTTCAGTTGCGATTGTGAATGATTCATCCATAACACCCTTGATTTCGAGATTTGAGCAATATGCTCGAGTGTCGAATTTTGGGGGCGTTACAGTTGGTATCAGAGAATAGGAATGAGATAAACTGTGCCTTGGGAAATAGTCCACTAAAGTCTTAGGATATATAGTAGCTTCATGAATGTAGGAACTCTAAACATAGGCTCCCAAATACTTTTAGGATACACATGGAACTTAGACACATGTACCTAGGTACCAAGAGAAGTGGATTCCCACCTTAGTGAGCGTGTTGCTAAATCATAAGTAATCGAAATTAAAATGTTTAAACCTCTGTGACCTTTCTTAGGGTTATAAGGGCATTCCCACGAAATCACAACAAGTGGATTAACTAGGAATCGATATTTTTGAATTTTTCCATAATTTTCACTTGTAGGACTGAAATTATGGACCAGATTCATACCTATGATCACACATGACATAATACAAGTCTAAAAATTTTTAAAATTTTTCTGAAGGTCAGTAACATACCCATTGATATCCCTGCAAAATTTCAGAACAAACAGAATTGTAGAAAAATTCTAAATATTCTAGAAGTAGACTGAAAAACGCGAAATTTATTGCTGGACAGCAACATAGTACTACCTTCATCAAGGAGAAAACCTAAGAATTTGTAGGTATTTTAAGCTGAAAATTTTTCTGGGGATACATGTTGAAGTCACTAACATCTGTTCCAAATTTCAAGTCAATTGGATATATGGTTTGGTAGAAATAAATTGTAGAGTAACTGCCTGTCCAGCCACCCGATTTTCTTGCAAGACCTCCATCAAACAAACATATGGAATGACATAACCTATCTAAACTTAGAGGATGAATAATTTAGTTATTGTTACTGGAATATTGAGTTCATGCGTGGATAATGGAGCAATCTAATATTCTAAGGTGTACTAAATTAAGTTTTCCACTAAATGTAGATCATGCCGCCTAAAAGGAAGAGTCACGCTACTCCATCTACACCCGATGTGACGGATAACGAACAATCAATCGAAGGAATATACAACATTTTGGGTGACATAGCATCTCTCCTTCGCCAACAAGTACAGACTTCAAATAATATTATAAATCAACGCCCAATACCGGCTCCACAAGGTGATAGAGGGGGAGATGTATTAGAACGATTCAGGAGGCTTCGACCACCCGTCTTTAAAGGACAAACTGACCAGCTAGAGGCTGACAATTGGAAGAATCAAATGGAAAAACTTTTTGATGGAATGAGGTGTACAGATGAAGACAAAGTGGTCTTAGCCGTATATATGTTGGAAGGAGAAGCTGATCACTGGTGGAAGGCAACCAAAAGAGCAGCCGCTACAAACACAATTTGGACATGGGAAAAGTTCTGCGAGAAATTTGATCAAAAATACTTTCCTGAGAGTGTCAAGGATAGGAAGGCGGCTGAATTTATGAATTTAGAACAAGGGGACCTTACTGTCAGTCAATATGAAGCTAAGTTCACGGAATTATCACGCTTTGCCCCTCATCTCATCCCCAATGATACGCAAAAAGCTAAAAAGTTCGTGCAAGGGTTGAAGACTTCCCTTCGCACTAAAGTGGTCCCTTTCGAACTTCGAAAATATGCCAAAGTAGTGAACAAAGCCTTAGTCGTCGAACAAGACCTAGAAGACTTATGGAAAAACCGAGAACAAAGGAGGGTGGTGGGTAATAAACATAGAGCTACTCTAGAAGTACCACAGGGACAAGATAAGAAACTCAGGACCACACCTTCGACTCCCTCCACACCCTCTCAACAACGTTCAAATTTTGCCGGAAGGTGTTACAATTGTGGCTCAGAAGGGCATATGTCGCGAGCTTGCCCCTTACCCCGTCGCCAATTACCAGACCAGAAGCAATCGCAGGTTTACTCGAGACCACCTCAACCGGAATCAAGTCAAGGCAGACGAATTCCACGACAGGCGTCCCAAGGTCAGGCTTTTGCCCTAGCACCACCTGAGGAAGAGGAAATGAGAAACATGGATGCAGATGATGACGCAAACCATAACGTCGAAGGTACATGAAATATTTGGATTTCAACAGAACTGTTATTTAAACAATGGTACTATACATTTGACTTACCGTAATGTTAGACAATCTTTAAATTTCGGGATGAAATTCCTTTAAGGGGGGAAGAATGTAATGACCCGAGATTTTGGGAGCGTATATATCTTCATGAGAGTACAAATGCCTACATTTGCCTAGTACAAATGTGTAAACCGTTAATCTTACCATTGCAATTGTCCATGTACACTAAGTACTTAATTACCGATCATAAACTTATATATTACAATAAACCGGGTCCTTAGAATAATTTAAATATTTGTTTAATGAATTACATGACTTGTAGTATTGATAAATTCATAATAACTACCCTGTAAATTTTTAGAATAGATTAAATAATAATTTAATTGAGTATTTAGCAAATTACCTAACTTAATACATTAATAAATTAATAATAAATCATCCGTAGGGAATTTCTATATGGTCTCTTTATTAAAGTTGCTTAGAATAAACCCTAGAACAGTATGGAAGTGATAGATTTTACAAAATTCGTAAATTTATGATAATTACGAAAATGCCATTAGTTAAACTTAAGTTATACCACCTTTTTAAGTTTTATGATTTCTGGAAATCGTTTTCACACGAAACTCTATATACTAGTTCTTGGACACGATCTAACCACACACGTCAAATTTCAGCCCTCCGATCATCCTACAAGTACCCTAATCAGAAATCAAGCCATAAGTGGGCCGTCTAAACTCAGAACTGCCTCATTTTTGGTGTCATGCCTTAAAACTATGTGACCGATCTAATGAGTGGTGTGGATCTTTACACATACATCACTGTGGGACCACGTGCACCGCGTGCACGTTAGTGACGCGGTCAACCCGCGTTGACCGCGTGCGCCACGGAAGACCGGGCGTCTTCTTCGCCCCAACGCTGCAACAGCAGCGTCCGCTGCCCATTGGACGGTCCACACCGTCCATCGCTGTGGGCCCCATCCTAAAATCCGTTCCGTCCATTATCTAGCCCCCTCTTAGGAATACCAAGGGAAGGATTTAATTTTGTGATCAATGACTTGTGTGGACTGCAAAATCGGTTGGAACCTAGAACTAAACGAGATAGAATGTACAAGATCGGGGCCGATCCTACGCATGGGTCCCTGAAACTTAAAAGGATTGTTTGCGTGGGCCACACCTACGTTTTTAACGGTTTACATAGTACCAAACGTTGATGTAGTGGGAGATCCGAAATCTTGATCTTTCCTTCTCCCACTCAAACTCGGTTACGCTCGTCCGGGGCTTCCGTACGCATTACGCCACCTCCAGCGTATTGGTGGGATATATAACTTGTAGTTGTCCCTCCCCTTCCCAAGAAAAACGTAGAAGGTGAGAGAGAGAGAGAGAGAGAGAGAGAGAGAGTCGTTAGAGAGAGAGAGAGAGCTATTAGAGAGAGAGAGAGAGGAGAGAAAGAGTTAACGTAGGGGGGGCTTCCTGTTGTTGGTTGCTGCTCCTGTTGCTGGAGCAACATTACAGAAAAGTAAGAAGAAGAAGAAAAAGAAAGAGAAAGAAAAGGAAAGAAGAAGAAAAAGAAAAAGGAATGTGAGTTTCTACCTCGTATCGTTTATACCATGTGTTTCAAATAAATTTTATTTTAACTTGATTTTTCATCTTAGAAGAAGGTGTGGTTGGTTTCAATTTGGTATTGATGCGATTCATGAGTTTACATCATGAGTATTTTGGGTTTTGTTTTAGATTGTGTTGATGAGATTCCATGTGAGTTTGATATTCAAATAAGGTTGTGTATGTGTTACTTGATTTTAAATCCTCTTGGAAAAGAGTAGAAGGATGGATGAATTGTTTGAATTATATTGAAAAGTGAGTGACATACACTATGCACTCCATGAGATTGAGGACTCCAGTATGTGGTTGATTACTTGAGTTGATTTGGGTTGAGCACACGTGAGTGTTGCAATAGACCGTTGCTCCATTGATCGAGGCCGGTTGGGTGAGCACCCAAGTGTGTGCAACAGACCAGCTACGCAGGCCAGGTGGAGGCTCCGTTGATCGAGGCCAGTTGGGTGAGCACCCAAGTGTGTGCAACAGACCAGCTACGCAGGCCAGGCGGAGGTGTGGGACAGTTCGTGATCCGAGTTGGCTATGCCGCTAGGGACCGATGTTCTAGGATGATAGTGTTAACCAACTGGATGTCCTATTGATAACCGTACTGAGATTGTTGGGATATATTTGCATACTTTACATCATGTGCATGTTTAAGAGATTTTGGTTTGGAGAAATTATCATTAAATTTGTAATGATTTGTATTTTAGTGGTTATGTGGTTTCCTATATCGAATTACATGTGCTAAACCGTACGAGATTTCTCACCGGCTTTTATAGCTGACGCAGTGTTATGCGATTAACCGTAGTGACAGGTGATGATTTAGAAGACTTCGAAGGAGCAGTTCCAGATGAGGGAATACTCTAGAAGATATTTTATTTGAATTAGTTATTTGATTTTTGGTTCGAAAGTATTGATGTAATAAGGCCCATTAGATGGCCATTAGTTTAGACAGTTTGAATCAATTTCATGGACCCATTAATTAATAGTTTAATTTTCAAAGCTTGGTTTAATTCAATTCTATATATTTGGTACCTTGTGAATGGAAAGGATAAAAGTTTCAGTTGCGATTGTGAATGATTCATCCATAACACCCTTGATTTCGAGATTTGAGCAATATGCTCGAGTGTCGAATTTTGGGGGCGTTACAGACCTATATATATATATATATATATATATATATATATATATATATATATATATATATATATGCATTTAGAAATTTTGATCATTTTAATAAATACAAAAATCTTTAATTATATCTAATTAAATAGGTTGTGGTAACGTGACCAGGTTGGTGAGAAAGTTATCAATGTCCTCAAACCTTTAAAATAGCACAAGGGGTGACCCATTGTCGAACTCAATAATTTATTCATGCATACAACTAGGAGCAAGTCATGGTTCAAAAATCATGTCAATCTAATGATCGTAAGCTTCAGATCAACAACAAGAAAATGGACGGTTAAGATTAATTGGAGAAATAAAATACGTCCAATCATCATCTCAGAGTATCTAGTAGATAGATTTAATTTTACATTTTTATTATTTTAAAGTAATGCTTTGATTTGATGATTCTAATCATGTCATTATGGCCTGAATGAATGAATGATTTAGATCAACAATAGGTTACTTTGTGTGCCGTTTTAAAGGTTTATGGACGTTAAGGACTGCCCAAAAGGTGAGGATGCTAGCAAAACTCTTAGGGGGCGTTTGGCAAATCTATTAATAAGAGTTTATTTGCTTATTCTAAAAAAATAAGCTCTTATTATGAAAATAGACCGTTTGGTAAAGCTTTCATTTTAGAACTTATTTTTTTAGAAACTAGCAAAAAAGCTCTTAAATAATAAGTGATAAGGAGGTCACTTTTTCTTTAAGAGCTTATTTAGCTTAAGCGGGTAGACATTTTTAATTAAGTTTTGGACAAGTTTGTCCTTCAACTTTTTAAGTAATTCCCATCTTGCCCTCTTCTCTTCTTTAGAATATCTCTAAGGTGGGCCCACATGATGAACAACCCATATTGAATATGGGTTTCCACTGTAACGCCCCCAAAATTCGACACTCAAATATATAACTCAAATCTCGAATCAGGGGTGTTATGAATGAATCCTTCACAATCACAACTGAAACTTTCATCCTTTCCATTTACAAGGTACCAAATATATGGAATAAAAATAAACCAACTTTGAAGATTTAATTATAATCAACGAGTCTGTGAAGTTGTTCCAAACTATCTAAACTAATGGCCATCTAATGGGCCTTATTACATCAATGCTTTCAAACCAAAAATTAAAATAACTAATTCAAAGAAAATATCTTCTAGAGTATTCCCTCATCTGGAACCGCTTCCTCGAAGTCCTCTAAATCATCACCTGTCACTACGGTTAATCGCATAACACTGCGTCAGCTATAAAAGTTGGTGAGCATTCTCATATAGTTTAACACATGTAATTCGACATAGAAAATCACTTAACCATTAAAGTACCAATTCTCTACAATTTCAATAGTAATTTCATCAAACCAAAAACCTCTTAAACATGCACGTGATGCATGGAATGCAAGTATGCTTCAACATTCTCAATACGGTTATCAGTAGAACATCCAGGGCCAGTTTATAGTCGGGCCTACACTGTTTCACAACTGCAGAGTTGGTCTCTTGTACACACCAGGGAACTCACCCAACCTGCCAAAATCATCTGATATCCACCAGGTACGCTAGTATGGTATCTTGCACACACCAGGTAGCTCAACCAACCCGTCCACAATCGATGGACTATCAAGAGGGTATATTGCACACACAGGTGCTCAACCAGGGACTGTTGCACACACTTGGGCGCTCACCCAAACAACCATCAATGGGCCTATTGCACACACCCGGGTGCTCACCCTACGGTAATAACTGGAGTTCACAATCGTGCTATACATGAATGAAATTATTATTTCAAAATCCTTTAAAGCAAATCCACACTCAGCTAATACATGTACAACACAATTTAACTGAAAATCTCCAAATAAATATTTAAAATTGATGCAATTCATAATCACTTGAAATAACAATTACAAACAGAGATACGATGTTTAAACTTCTCATTAAAGCAAAGTAGATAATAAAAAAATTTCTTAAAATAAATAAAATAATTAGAATTTTCATGTAAAAAAAATATGAGAATGAAACTCACTCTCTTTCTTTCTTTCTTTCCTTCTTCTTTCTCTTCTTCTTCTTCTTCTTCTTCTTCTCTCTTCTTCTTCCTGCTGCTGCTGGAAAGTTGCTCCAGCAATGGAAGGAGCCACCAGCAACCGTAAGCCTCCCTACGTTACTCTCTCTCTCTCTCTCTCTCTCTCTCTCTCTCTCTCTCTAACATCTCTCTCTCTCCCTCACTCTTTCTACGTTTTTCTAGGGAAGGGGAGGGACGACTACATGTCCTTTTATATCCCACTGATACGCAGAAGGTGGCGTAATGCGGACGGAAACTCCGGACGAGCGTAGCCGAGTTTGAGTGGGAGAAGGAAGGATCAAGATTTCGGATCTCCCACTACATTAACGTTTGGTACTATGTAAACCGTTAAAATCGTAGGTGTGGCCCACGCAAACAATCCTTTCAAGTTTCAGGGACCCATGCGTAGGATCGGCCCCGATCTTGCGCGTTCTATTTCGTTTAGTTCTAGGTTTCAACAGATTTAGCGGTCCACACAAGTCACTGATCACAAAGTTGAATCCATCCCTTAGTAGACCCAAGCGTGAGCTACACAATGGACGGAATGGATATTTGGATGGGGCCCACAGCGATGGACGGTGTGAACCGCCCAACGAACAGCGGACGCTGCTGTTGCAGCATCGGGCGAAGAAGACGCGGCTTCTTCAGCCGCGCACGCGGTCAACGCGCGTTGACCGCGGCTCTATCGTGCACGCAGTGCACGTGGGTTCCACAGTGACATATGTGCAAAATGTGCTCCGACCATCATGTAGGCCACGTGATTTTAGGGTATGGCACAAAAATTGGTGCAGTTCTGAGTTTAGATGGCCCACTTGTGGCCCGATTTCTGATTAGGGTACTTGTAGGATGATCGGGGGGCTGAAATTTGACGTGTATGGTTAGATTGGGTCTCTAAACTATTATATGAAGTTTTACATGAAACGGATCGTCAGAAACTGGTACACTTAAAATCATCTATATAGATTAAGTTAAATCAATGGTATTTTTCGTGTTTATGGTGAGTTTTGATAAACCTACCACTTCTACGCTGATCTAGGGTTTGTGTTAAGCAAATTTAATAAAGGATCCTGCATGAATTCCCTACAAATTATTAATTTATAATAATCCACATAATTTATTAATTAATTAACTGATTTGTTACTTTAATTATTTTCGAAAACTTGGGGTATTACATCCACATCAAGGTGGGCCTACATAATGCATGGTCACATCAAAGGTGGGCCCCACATGATGACGACCCGATTTTATCCACGACCCAATTTTCTTCTCTTTATGTTTTCTATTTGGATTTTTGTTACCTAATTTTGTCCACGACCCGGATGGCCTACTGACACTGCATTGGGACATGCTTACTAGTGGTGTTAACGTCGAAAACCGGTTGTGAGTAACAAGTTAAGAATATAAAAGATTCTCCTTCTTATAATGCACGATCCTCCAAAGATGGTTTCCTTCAATTCTCCTGAAAATTACGGATAAAAACTAAGGGTGGCCGACACTTGGCCATTAGCCCTCCGATGCTTAAGTTAGTAATAAGCTTTTGCAGAGATGAAATGTGAAACGTGAGCTTAAAAGTGATCTCCCTCTGTTGTAAATAGAAAACCCTATTTATAGAGATCCTAATAGAGTAGTCTGTTACATATATGGATTCCATGGAATAAGATTTTATCTTATTCAAACCTATATAGGTTAGAAGTCTAAATAATCACTGTTAACGTCAGAAATTGGCTAACAGATGTTGGTCAGGGACCAACTTGGATTCTTCGTCGTTTGACCTCCACTCAGAGATGAATGGTGTAGATTGGGACCCTGCAATCACCAAGAAATGTTAGGACCGCCGCTGGTTAGCCCGGCTTACAGCCCTCCGATGGCAAAGTCAGTACATATACTGAAAGGAAAGGTTGTTGAAGGTTTAATGGCGGTGGATTACATACCTCGAGAGAGTGCGGAGGGCTTCTTTATAGATAATTATTGGAGAGATTTAGGTGGATCCTAAATTTGTTGGGATAATCCTTATCTTATCTGGATCAGTAGGATAAGGATTATCCTTATATATCCTTATCTTATCTGGATCAGTGGGATAAGCCTTATCCTTATCCTTATCTTATCAAGAGGGATAAACTAAGGCGGATGAGGCCAGGCCTCTTGCCAAGCTGAGGGCCAAATGTTGAGCCTGAGTGGGCCGAGGTTGAGAGGGTCGAATGCTGAGCCCGAGTGGGCCAAGGTTAAGAAGGTCGTATGCTAAGCCCAAGTGGGCCGAGGTTGAGAGGGCCGAATGCTGAGCCCGAGTGGGCCGAGGTTGAGAAGGTCATATGCTAAGCCCGAGTGGGCTGAGGTTGAGAAGGACGTATGCTGAGCCCGAGTGGGCCGAGCGGCAAGTGCCCAAGGCTGACTTAGCTTCCTCTCCTAAATACTCGGTCTATGAGGTCTGCTTGAATAGTCTTGAGGAATCGGAACGTGCCGACTCTCGCTCGTTGGATAAGAATCTCCTGTTGATCTGCTCGCAGGTCCTAATTCCAAAATGAAGGCGCTCGCATGTCGGATTGCTTGATGAATTGGGCTGCTTGTTACCTACGAGAAATATAGACTTCGACTAACTTTGTTCTATAATAAGTGGCTACCAGATGGTGCTTTGTAGGCCCCACAATGTTGCATGTGGATTATCCACGTTGTCTATCCATTTTGGATCAGTATTTTAAGACATATATGAGCTCAAAAATAAGGTAGATGCAAATCTCAGGTGGACCACACCACATGAAATAGTGCTGATTGAACATCCACCATTAAAAGTAATGTAGGGCCCACTGTAATGTATATATGCCATCTAACCTGTTGATTAGGTTGAACAAACTCTGATGACATAAATATCAGCTTTATCCAAAAAAATTATGCCCCCACGAAGTGTATAATGGTAGGCATTTAATTACCATTGTTGTCTGTGGTGTGGTCCATCTAAGATTTTAATCTGCCTCATTTTTTTGGGCTGAATTGCTAAAGTGGGCAGCACGAACGACCAGAGTAGAACTTCCTACCATGGGAAGATACGTGGGGCCTACTGTGATATTAGTGAGAAATCCACTCCATCCATCTGTTTTTTTCAGATTATGTTAGGATATGGGCCCACAAATGAGGTAGATCCAAAACTCAAGTGGGCAGCACGACCGAAAAAAGTGGGTAGGGAAATGCATACCTTTAAAACCTCCCTGCTGAGTCCAATGTAATGTTTATTTGCCATCAATACTGTTTATAAGGTCATTCCTATTGATATCAACTAAAAACACAAAAATATTAGCTCTAATCTAAAACTTTCATGGTCTCACGAATGTTTCAATGGTGGACATTCAGTCCTCATTATTTCATGTAGTAGGGCCCACTTGAGTTTGAGATCTACCTCATTTTCTAGCCCAAGACCTAACGTGATTTAGAAAAATAGATGGACGGAGTAGATTTCTCACAAACATCACAGTGAGCCCCACCTAATTTCCGTCTCAAGAAGTTGCGTGAAAAGTAGGGCTCTCAATGGAGCGGGTCAGATCTGAAATCTGATTCACTCCGAATCCGTATAATACGGATTTGGATCTTAAAATAGGTCTGATTAGTTAAATGGACCGGATTTGGATCTTAAAATAGGTCCGATTACTTAAATGGACCGGGTATGGATTCACATGAACATATCCGAATTCGACCAGAATCTGATTAAGATCCGACTCATTGTCACCTTACTGTATATGTTATATTCATGTTGACCATCCGTTTTACAAATTATTTTAGGCCATGTCGACCATACCATAGTAAATAGTGGGATTTGCATAATTTTTCTACTAAATTAAATATATTATATTATATATTTTATATCATTTTTTTTTTTTTTAGATTTGTAATGGGGGGTGGATTCAGACCTAGATCCAACTTGAATCCAATGGTTATATGGATTTTGGATCGAAAATCGATCTAATAATTTATAAATGGATTGGATATGGATATTACCTTTTGGATCTGAGTTGGATCCGAATCCATCTACAGATATATGGACTTGGAGTCGGATCCAGTTAGATCTGATCCAGATCCGACCTATTGAGAGCCCTAGTGAAAGGCTTTGGCTGGAAACCCCACGTCCGCTAGTAAGTGAGTAAGACTATGTGGGGCCCACTTTTATCTATATGTTTTATCCATTCCATGCATCTATAATGAATGATCATTTTAAGGCATGAGACAAAAAATTAGAAAGATAAAAGGCTCAAGTGGACCACACCACATGAAGCAGTGGGGATTGGAATCCTACCATCGAAAACACTCGAGGACCCACTGTGATGTTTATTGGCCATCCAACCTGTTCATAAGGTCCCATAGACATGTATGAAAGGAAAACATAAATATCAGCTTGATCCAAAACCTCTGTGGTCCCCTGAGAAATTTTCAACGGTAGACTTTAAATCCCCTCTGCTTCATGTGGTGTGGTCCACTTAAGCGTTTGATCTGCCTAATTTTTTTTATTTAGTATCCTTAAATGATCTTTCAAAATAGATGGACGGCATGGATAAAATATATAGCTAACAGTGGGCCCCACGGAGCCCCTAACAGGACCGTCCATCTCTATCTGGGCGGGAATTAGGTGTTACCCGGGAACAACTTAGTGGGTGTTACCCCCACAGTATGGCCCACATGGATGATATCTTGTATATCCACACTGTCCATCCGTTTCTCCAGACCATTTTAGAATGGGCTTCCAAATATTATGTAGATCCAAACCTCAATTGGACCATACCAATGGAAACCGTTTGATTGAGTGCCACATCATTAAAAATTCCAAAGAGCCCATCATAAGGTTTTGATAATGTTTATTGGCAATCCAAGATCTTGATAATGTCAAGAAGGTCTTGATGAAGGTAAAATATAAAGATCAGATTGATCCAAAACTTGTGTATCCCACAAAAAGCTTTTAATGGTCATTCATCACTGTTTCTAGTTCTATGGCCCACCTGAGATTTGGATCTTCTTAGGATTTTTAATAACATCCTAAAATGATATAGAAAAACAGATGGACGGAGTGGATATTTAAAGACTACATTAATATGGGCCCCACACGGTTAGGGTAACACCCACTAAGATGTTCTCCAGGTAATAGTAATCTACTCTCTTCTATCTGCGTCATGGTGGGGGTAGTACTCAATCTGCAATACAGGAGGCGCAAATTAGGTGTTACCCTGGGAACAGCTTAGTGGTGGGTGTTACCCTAAAGCATAGCCCACTTGGATGATATTTTGTAAGTATAGCCCACATGGATGATATTTTGTATGTCCACTCTGCCCGTCTGTTTCTAAAGCCCATTTAACGATGAGGTTCCAAAAATTACTCAGATCCAAATCTCAAGTGGACCATACCACTAGAAACAGTGTGATTGAGTGCCCACCATTAAAAATTCCAAAGAGCCCATATCCGTGAGGTTTTGGTAATGTTTATTTGCAATCCAAGCTCTTGATAATGTAAATAAGGTCTTGGTAAAGGGAAAATATAAAGATCAGATTGATCCAAAACTTTTGTGGCCCACAAAATGTTTTTAATGGTTATTCATCACTATTTTTAACGGCACAGTCCACCTGAGATTTTCTTCTTAGGATTTTGGATCACATCCTAAAATGATATGAAAAAACATATATATATATATATATATATATATATATATATATATATATATATATATATATATATATATATATATATAATACATCAAGATGGCCCCACACAGTAGGGGTAACACCCGGGATAACACATAATTCGCGCACGGGACAGCACACGATCATGTCAAGTGGGGCGCGAATTAGGTGTTACCCCGGAACAGCTTAGTGGGTGTTACCCCTACCGTATGGCCCACATGAATGATATTTTGTATATCCACTCCGTCCATCCGTTTATAGAGCCTATTTTATGATAAGGTTCCAAAAAGTATTCAGATCCAACTCTCAAGTGGACCATACCACTGGAAACAGTGTGATTGAGTGCCCCACCATTAAAAATTCCAAAGAGCCCATGGTAAGGTTTTGGTAACGTTTATTTGCAATCCAAGCTCTTGATAATGTCAATAAGGTCTTGATGAAGGGAAAATATAAATATCAGATTGATCCAAAACTTTTGTGGCCCACAAAACATTTTTAATGGTTATTAATCACTGTTTCTAGTAGTATGATCCACTTGAGATTTGGATCTTCTTAAGGTTTTAGATCATATCCTAAAATGATATGAGAAAATAGATAGACGGCATAGATATATAAAAAATACATCAAAATGGGCCCCACACGGTAGGGGTAACACCCCACTAAGGTGTTACCAGGGTAACATCTAATTCGCTCCCTGTCAAGTGACGCTCTGGGACGCGGATTGCCTGGGAAAGCCATTCGCAGGCTGCTCCTGCGCTTGGAATTTAGGTGGGGCCCACCATGATGTTTGTGAGAAATCTACGCCGTCCAACCGTTTTGTGAGATCAGTTTAGGCATTGAGACAAAAAATGAATGGCATCCAAGAGTCAAGTGAGCCAAAAACCTGACGATTGCACTTCCACCGTTGAAATATTCGTGGGGCGACAGAAGTTTCGAATCAGGATAATATTTGTGTTTTCAGTTCATCTCAGTAGGAATGACATTATGAACTGTATGGATGGCATATAAACATCACTGTGGACCCCATAGAGGTTTCAACGGTAGGAATTTCTTACCCACCTTTTGTTTTAGTGCGGCCCTCTTGAGTCTTGGATCTCGTTCATTTTTTGTCACAACGCCTAAAATGATCTCACAAAAAGGTCGGACGGCGTAGATTTCTCACAAACATCACAGTGGGCCCCACCTAGATTCCGAGTACAGGAGATGCATGCGAAAGGCTTTCGCAGGCAATCGGCGTCCGCCCTGTTGGGCAAATGCGACGTGAACTCCTCTCATTGACCCACCTCATCACGATCCACGTGGCCGATACTTCGTGGCACGTGGGCGGGAGCGGATTAGGTGTTACCAGGGTAGCACCTTGGTGGTGTTACCCTTACCGTGGGGCCCACCTTTATGATGGGTTGTATATCCACGCCTTCCATCCGTTTTCCAGACCATTTTAAGGATGTGATAAAAGAAATTAATCAGATAAAAATCTCAGGTGGACCACACCTGAGGAAACAGTGGTGATTGAATTCCCACCACTAAAAACTTCAAAGACCCACCATAAGCATATCAGTAATGTTTATTTCCATCCAAACCGTTGCTAAGTTTCAAAAGACCTCGATTAAGATAAAATATAAATATCAGATTGATCCAAAACTTTATGGTCTACATAAAGTATTTAATGATCATTCAGCACTTTTTCCATTGATGTGGTCTACTATAGATTTGAATCTTATTAATTTTTTGTATAACGTCCTAAAACAATCTTGTAAAAATGATAAACGGAGTGGATACATACCTTATTCATCAATGTATGCCCCACAAGGTAAGCGTAACACCCACTAAGGTGTTACCCGGGTAACACCTAATCCGCTCTCCACGTGGTGGGCATCACCCACTGGTGAGTCTCACGCGCAGTAAACGGATAAGGTAAGAGGACGCTCCTCTCTCCCTCGCCGTATCCAGTGCTTATTCATGATCCTCTGGCTCAGGACACCAGGTGGCGTCCCTGGGCATTGTCCTCCTGAGGCAATGTTCCCTCCATCGCAAGTACCAATCCCAGCATGTATCTCTCCATTTCGGCGAACATGCTGGAATATTTCGATGATCAGGACCGTTCATATTCTGTATTCTATTACATATAGTCCAAAGTGAAACTAAACTGTGTGTAGTTTATTTTTTCTTATTGAAAAGAAAGCATTCAGACGGTCGAATTCAATTCCGAAAATCATTGTTTGTGATTTTTTGATATAGTACAAATAAATTGGACGGTTAATATCGTTAGGCGTGGCTAAAATTGAGTGACATACGCTGGGATCCTGAGTCCGGATTAGAGGCAAAACGAACTCCTGATGCGCACAGTAGAGTAGTCCGAGGGCATCTCACCAGCAAATGCATCAGTGATCAAGACTGCTGGAATGATGGGCCATACACTAGATAGGAGATTACCAGGACCGATCGAAGAAAAGAATATTGCAATCTTGAATGGCTGTGAGTATTTCTGTTGAATTTGGTAAGTACCAAATATCTATTTGGTATGAAAATAGAGGATAAAAGCAGAAACAGCCGTCGGATTCGAAAAAGAAAAATGTGAACGTGGGTCGGCCATGATCTCCAATCAGGAAAGCTCTTTATTAAGATTCATTCATAGTGGGCCCCATCAGGTCTCCGGTCCAGATCATCCAGCCATAGCGACATTTATGCAGAGTACAGATGAAAATTCCGAGTGGATTGTGCATGCTCTGGGGTCGAGGATCCTTCAAAGTTCTGTTAACAGAGCGCCTGAGGATTGTGTAAATATCTTAGTCCTCTGTTGCTCTCATTAACCACCGCTTCCCTCCATTAAAGCAAGGCAAGTTCAGTCTCCTTTCTTCCACCAGCCTCTCTCCTTCCTTCCTTGTTCCTTGCAAATCTTCTCTCTCATACACTAAGATGCTGCATGAATCTGCATTTGCACCTGCACCTGTACCTGCACATGACTCTCTCTCTCTCTCTCTCTCTCAAAGGTGTAGGTGTAGTTGCAGGTGGAGGTGCAATTGCAGATAAATACCATCTTGGCTTCTCTTTCTGTCTATATATAATTGTACACGTGTGAAAGAAGACACGAATATTCAGCAGCCCACACGTGCCATACAGGCTTACAAGTATGCTCTCTTTTCCAAAGGTATGATTGTACATTTCCCATCTTTGAATGAAGGAGTTGGCGGTTTCTTTTTTGTAGTCATATAAGTAATGATGCAAGTGGGTTTTCTATCTTCTTTCGTTTTTCTTCTTTTGTTTATTGGTCCTTCCCATTTGAAATTTGAATAGGTCCTTGTTTGGGAAGAAAAATTACGGAAATTGGGATTTGGGTCTCTTGCCTACATGAAAACCTATCCAAACCATACAAAGATCAGACCTCGCGATGAAGATCAACTGGCATCGAAGATCAGGCTGATCTTCTTATCAGGTGGACCACACCATCGTAATCAATGGACAACTGACGGTATTGACCCAACATACAGATGTGGTTATGAGTAGATCAGTCTGGTTTCGAAAGAAAGGTGATCATCGTGCATGGTGATGATGTCCTGCACAAGTGACAGGTTGTTGGGCAAGATGAGAATGCATGACTAGTCATTCATGCAAGCAAATTCACCGTAGAGCTGGCTTCTTTCTTTATAGTAGACATGCCTTAAATGAAGAGGAACTTCTCCATATCTCTCTCTCGAGTCCAACTTGAAAGTAGTATGGCCCAACTACTTGTAATCCCAGGTCTTCCGAACCACCGAATGAACAAAATTTGAATTCTTTCACAGAGCTAGCCTTGACACTAGAAAGGCTTGACAGAGTAAAAAACCGGTTCCTGTAACTCAAAACACGAATCGCTTGGCGGCTGGTGTTCTGCATGACTAGAAAAGGTCTCTCCGATTATGGCTCTGCTTGCTTCTTGTTCCAACTCGAAAGCCTGATTCACGCTTCCTCGAAACCAACCCATTTTTAGCCAATCTAATTACAATTTGGAGTACACAACCTCAATATGAATATGCAAGAAATTACAACTTCAGGTTTTCACTTAGTTTTCGCTCACTAAGAGGACTAGTCTGTCGAGGGAAGACGAGAGGTTTTGGAGGGGAGCGGAGTTGCCAGAAGAGGTTTGGGAGACAGTTTCTGAATATAATTTGGGGCTTGTAACTTTCTAGAGTGAGATGGGTGTCTGGTGCCGTCTTGCCAATATTTTTTGGTGGACCAGATGGTTTTGGTTTGGATCTCAAAGTCTCCTCTTGTGTCTTCAAACTAAGATTTTACGTATCCAAATTTTGTGAGTATTTCTTACCCATTGGCGCAGTGTAGGTGGGGTGTGGGATCAAACACCATCTCTCCTCACGGATAACTATTCCGAATCCACGGAACTATCAGGAATCCTCAACCGATCTTCTTCAAATCCATGAAGGAACACTCAAATCCACGAGTAAAAGAGTAAACACTCAAGAAAATTTATTAAAAACTAAATAAGAATGCTTAACAACGAATCAAAACAAGTATTTATAACCTAAATTGCGTAATAGAAACCCTAAAGTGCGCAAATTAAAAGTCTTAAACGAACTAGGAAAGAAAAACATTCAAATAAGAAAGTTCGTGCAAAAATTTCGTAACTGATCGCACGTCGTCGGGCGCCCACCAAACTTAAAAACAGTCCAGCAACCTAAACATAAAATCTAGATGAATATCGGGCGCCTAGCAAAGGACAAAACTGTCCAGAGGGTTTGGGCACAATTTGGATGAATTTTGGGCACTTGAAAGGGAGGTGATCGGGCGCCCGATTAAAGGTCAAGCGCCCGATGAACTATTAGTTGGGTGCCCGATATTATGAAATATGGCCGAAAACTCTCTGGACCACTCTAGCTTATGGTCGGGCGCCCGGTGAATGTTGGTTGAGAGCCCAACGGGGTTAGATTTTCTAAATTTTGGTGAGTGTTTTGTTGCCCTGCCTGGCTTCCTTCCGATTGTTCATCCTCTTCATGTAATCATCAGCAACCTTCTCTACATCAATCCCCTCCACTTGAAAAGAACTCGACCTCGAGTTCTCGTTCGGCTCTGGTTCATGATACTCAAACAAATCCACCACATTGAACATTCTTGAAATCTAGAATTCGTCCAGGAGATCCACCACATAAGCAAAGTTACTTAGATTTCTAAGAATCGGCATCAACCCAATCTTCTTTTGTTTCAACTTGTTGTAGGTGTCGGTTGGGAAGCGATCTTTGCGTAGATGGACCATCACTTGATCTCCTACCTCAAACACCTTGGCGCGTCGATGCTTGTCAGCGTCTCTCTTATACTTCTCATTTGACTCGGCAAACTTAGTCCGAACTTCCGCGTGCAATTCTGAAATTCTCTTGGCCATATTCTTTACAGCTATACTTTTGTTTGAAAATCTTTGGTAACAGAACTAAGTCGAGGGTGTGTCGAGAAATTCGTCCATAGACGATCTGAAATGAAGACTTCCCTGTAGAGTGGTGCACCATGTTATTGAAGGCGAACTCTGCTTGTGATAGGGCCAAGTCCTATTACTTTGGCTTGTCTCTGAAAATACATCGGATAAGATTCCCTAACGTTCGATTCACCACTTCAGTCTGTCCATCTGTTTGCAGATGATACGCACTACTAAACTGAAGTTGCATATCAAATCGACTCCACAAAGTCCGCCAAAAGTGACTCACAAACTTTGTATCACGGTCGGGAGTGATAGTTTTGGAGATGCCATGCAACCTCACAATTTCTCTGAAGAAGAGATTGGCTACACTTGTCACATCATAGGTCTTCTTACATGAGATGAAGTAAACCATCTTCGAGAACCTGTCTACCACCACGAACACGGAGTCCTTGCTGCATTGTGTTCGTGGGAGACCTAAGACGAAATCCATTGAAATGTCCTCCCAAAGGCCTTCCGGTACGAGCAATGGAGTGTAGAGGCCCGTGTTCCATGATTGCCCCTTAGAGGTTTAGTAAATGTGGCACTGCTGAACCACTCGTCCCACGTCACGGCCTAGATGAGGCTAATAATAATGCTCTTCAACTAGAGCCTTCGTCTTATCTCGACCCAAATGACCTCCAAGACCACCCCCATAAAGCTCTAGAATAATTTTCTCACGTAGGGAGCATTGCGGGATGCACAATCGATTTTCGTAAAACAGGAAACTATCGTGAATGTAGAAATCACCCGGTCGGCCTTCCATGCTCGTTACCCAAACATTTTTGAACTCGTCGTCTTTAGCGTATAGTTCCTTGAGTCAATAAAACCGACAACCTTGATCCTCATAGTGACGATAATGGAAGCTCAGCGACTCAATGCGTCAACAACCTTGTTTTGATGGCCAGACTTATGCTTCAACACGAATGTGAATTCCTGTAAAAATGAAATCCACCTAACATGCACACGGCTAGCATTAGTCTGGCTATTAATAAATTTCAAGGCTTGATGATCGGTGTAAAGAACAAACTCCCTCTGGATGACGTAGTGTCGCTAATGTTGAAGGGCCTGGACTACCGCATACAACTCTTATCTCATATGTGGACCACCTTTTGTGGGCTTCACAAAGCTTCTCCCTATAGAAGGCTACAGGCCTGCCTTCCTGAGATAATACCTCACCAATGTCCACATAAGACGTATCACAGTCCACTTCAAAAACTTTCTCAAACTTTGACAAAACTAGGATCAGAGTAGACGATAATTTTTTCTTGATCTCATCAAAACTATGGTCAACGTCTTCCATCCACTGAAACGGTCCTTTCTTCATGCAATCTATAATTGGCACAACAATCGTGCTGAAGTTCCTGACAAAACGTCGATCGAATGTCGTCAAGCCATGAAAATTGCAAACCTCATGGATGTTGGTGGGAGTAGGTCACTCACGAATAGTCCTCACTTTCTCTTCATCAACCCGGACACCGGTCGATGACACCATGAACCCCAAAAATAAAAGATGGTCTATTAGTAAGCTACACTTCTTCAAGTTCAGGTAGAGCTTGTTTTCTTGCAAAACTTGAAGAATCTGTCTTAGATGTTCAACGTGATCCGACTCATCCTGACCATATATCAATATGTCATCGAACTAGACCACGACAAAGTTGCCTATGAATGGTTTCAACGCCTGATTCATGAGGCGCATGCTGGTGATTGGTGCATTCGACAATCCAGATGGCATAATCAGCCATTCGTACAACCCATCCTTTGTTTTAAAAGTCGCCTTTCATTCATCCCCGGGGCAGATACGGATTTGATGGTACCCGCTGGGTAAGTCCAGCTTACAAAACACTCTAGACCCCTCAAGCATTTCAAGCATATCGTCTGGTTGGGGTATAGAAAATTTATATTTGATAGTAATTTTGTTAATAGCCCTGCTATCAATTCACATACGCCAACTATTGTCCTTCTTTTGTGTAAATAAGGCTAAAATCGCACATAGGCTCATGCTCTCCCTGAGCAACCCTTTCCACAGTAATTCTTCCACCTGCACTTAGAGTATTTCATTCTCTTTTGGGCTCAACTCGTAATGCATTCGATTCGATAAACTAGCACCAGATATGAAGTCGATGTGGTGCTGTATATCCCGCATCGGGGGTAGGCCATGAGACAGATCTTCAGGCCACACCTCCTGGAATTCATTCAGTAATGGTTGAAGGACTGGGGGAATAAACATACCCCATGGTTCATCTTCCTTTACCACCATCACATATATTTCACTCATCTCCTTAGATTCTTCCGCAAACTCTCATATGGCGAGGAGAGAACTCCCCTCCACTTTAGAAGTCTCAGGGCAGCTCTCCGGCGCCATAGGGGTTATAACTCGTTTTCTCCCATCCTTCACAAATATATAAGTATTATCGCGTCATTGATGGGTCACGTCTCGGTCTGACTACCAAGGATGACCGAGAAGTGTATGACATGCCTCCATGTCCACAACGTCACATAACACCTCATCTTTATAACTCCTTCCAATAGTGAAAGCAATTAAACATTGCTCGGTTACCTTGGTGTTGTTAACTTTCTTAATCCAACCAATGGAGTACGGGGTCAGATGTTTCGTTGTCGACAATCGGAGCTTGTCCACCATAACTTGAGACACAATATTATCGCTGCTTCCGCTATTAATGATGACATCGCAAACTTTCCCGTTCACTATGCAATGGGTACAGAAGATGTTGTGGCACTGAACGTGCACTTTTTTGCGAGGCATAAAGCACAATCGCCTCACGACTAATGACTTGACATGGTCCCCAATCATCCAATCAATCCCCACCTCTTCTTCTTCGGTGAGTTGATCATACTCTTCGGTCTCGAGTTCCCCTTCCCCGTAGTCTTCCTCACCCTCTCCTTCATTCGTGGTTAAATTAGTGGTGAGGCGATGTTCGCTCGCCTCAAGTGCAAGGCTGCGATGTAGTAATAATCTCGATAAGACCGAGGTCGATCCAAAGGGAATTAGGGTAAACCAATTCAAACTATTCTAGCAACTTCAACTTCAATAATTTCATATTTCAAATTCATAAACTAAGTAAAAATAGTAACTTTTGTAAAAGTCAATAATTAATGGAACTGAGGCCTCAAGGATCCACTTGTAGTAGTCCCATGTGAATTCATTCATCCAAGCATAAACACAACTAGATTTGAAGTTCTATCTCTCTTCTAGTTGGAAGATTTAGCATTCAAACACAAACAATCCCAACTTAAATAAAAAAATCAAACTTTAGTTCTAATGAAGCACATAGAATTCAAATATGTACCCTTTGAAGTAACAGCTATGCCAAGAGACTATGGCATGCTCTAGGGTTACTACAATTCGAATCTAATCAACCCAAACATGATAATCTCAGAGAATTGTAAGGAACTCATGTCCAAAATAAATGAACTCTCATAAAACATCCAAAAATACCAACTTTATTCAAACTAGAACTTAAAAATTCAAACTTTAAGTAAAGTACTTGAATCAAACGAATTCTACATGATATAACTAACTACAAGTTTCACCTCTTAGCCTTAGCTAAGTGGTTCTAGCCGAGCATCGTCATGCTACAACTAAAAACAATGAGCAACTAGAAAACATGAAAAACCGGGTTTGGGAGAGTTGTAGATGCTCCATGACAATCCTCTTCACCTCCCATGAAGTCCCAAGCCTTCTATGATATGTTTAGATCCACCCCTAGGTGTCCTTTTATAGCTTTGATGCTCCACCGACTCAAAAAGTTCCAGAAATTCACTATAACTTACGCAATTACGCATGAAATTCGGAGCTTCAATGAGAAGCTTGTTGTCCAGGTGTGGTTGACCGATCTTGACCGATCAGACTGAGCTAGCCGACCGGTCTTGACCGATCGAACCTGTCTAGTCCACGTCCAGAGAGTGCAGGAGGGGGGAGGCCTATGGCCAACCGGTCTTGACCAATCGAACTAATCTGGTCCTATTTCCAGCGGGTTTAGAAGGAGGGTAACAAGGTGGCCGACCGGTCGTGGCCTCCTTTTCTTCACTTTTTCCTTCTTTCTTCTCTCCTCTCTTTGCTTCTTTCTTTCTTCTTTGGCCCACCTTTAGTCATCATTAAAGGGCTTCTAAATTGCTTCTTTTAGTCATCAATTGAGTGAATTGTGCATCTCTCATTCCTACAATCACAAAACATGCATTAGATAGGTCTTTTAACGTGCAATTCATTCATACAATGTGATGTAATGGGTTAAAATACGTATAAATAAGGAGCTCAACACACTCCCCAACCAGCATTTTGCTAGTCCTGAGCAAAACATGCGTGAAACAATCCACTTCTCTAAAAAGTCAACTTTCTCTTAGAAACTATACTTCTATAAACTTTAAGATACGTAAGTGCAAAATTCAGAAGAATCGAGTGATAAAAATTTGAAGTCCTAAGCTCTACAAACATAATAAGCGTTCTCATAGAATCCCCACTGATTTATTGACAAATAGAAGAATTCGAACATGTATAGTCTAGTGTGCATTGTGCATATTCATCTCATGAATTTTCAAGATTACCTTCTTCATAAATCAATGAAACAAAAGATCTAAAAGTGTACAAATCAACCAATTGCCTATGACAAGAATTTGCCTTACCGTTCCTTTGACGGCTTTCACACTACTTTCCATTTCCATCTTTAGTTATAGGTAGATTATCCCCTAGTTAGTAATAGGTAGCCCTTTTTAAAAAATTTCACAAATATTCAATGAATACCATATCCTCATTCTCTTTTTCATAAATATTAGATAGAATTTTTTTTAAAATCCATATCTTTTATTCTATTGCACATGAACAAAGATGAACAAAGTTCCCCAGGCTTGGTTCCTAAACACTTCAAGTCTTCAGTCTTACCAATTAAAAAATCTAATGCTTCCTTCAAATCATAAGAATTGTGTAATGTGAACTAGACTAAATAATGTTAAAATTTTCTATCAATCAATTCAATGGGGGAATTCATATAGAAAACCATTACATTTAAGATAATTCAGAAATCTTAAAATCTTTTCAATTAATCTCCCACCCTTTCATACTTATAGCATCCCAAGTGCATAAAAACAAGGTTTTCCAAAAGAGTTATGTTGTTTTAGAAAAATTAAAAATTTTCTACAAAACATTGCTCGAAATGTCTACTAGATTCTAAGAATCTCACCCCCCAACCAAATCTTGCATTGTTCTCAATGTAAAAAGATATGTAATGATCATGAACATGAGAGCAATGTTAAAAATAAAAGAGAGTGAGAACGAGAGTACCTGAGAGAGTCGATCATGGAATTCTACCTCCAACAACTAGATCTATTAAAGAAATAAATCTAAAGTAGAAAATAAACTAGACCTAATCCTACTTAAAGCCATAAACAAAACATAAACAATCCTTTTAGAAAAAGAATCTCCATCAGACTAGGAGATCAATCATCATTATAACATCCAAAAGGACAAAGTTGAGCAGGATCATCAGGTGGTGTAATAGATTTTTCAATAGAACTATCCACCATCCCGCTTTGGAAAGTACATTGGTGACATTAATCATTCTAATCCATTGAAAATCCTGCTGAAAATTTTCAGCGGGTCTCTCAATAATGTTGTCACATGTACTAGGAAAGGAGAATTTCAATGGTTGGAAATCAGTGAATATGGATCTCCTTTCCATCTTGTCTGGAAAAAAAATTATCAAATATAGTTCATCCCAGAAGTATTGTTCTTCGATTTGAACAAACCAAAGAGATGTGGAGATTTCAATCACTTCATCCACACAAATTCGGATGGTCTCCACATAATCAACTTTCACCAGTGCTTCCACAATCGATTTTTCATTTTGGCACTCTGTTGAAGGAAGTTTTTTAGGCACCGGAGGGGTCTCCCTCAAGGCATGCACTATATCCTTAATCATGGGATCATCCCACTCTTCAAAATAATTCAAACACTTCTCTAGAGTGTAGGAGACCTCAGGGGAGGAAGTTTTCATATTTGGACCCTTCACGTATGACTCGATGAAGTCTACCTCATGGACATCATCATCATCCCTATGCCTTTTGCCCATATGGAACACATTCACCTCCATTGTCGTGTTCCCAAAGGACAATTGCATCACCCCATTTCGGCAATTGATGATTGTGTTTGATGTAGCCAAGAATGGGCGGCCCAAAATTACCGGTATTTGAGTGCTAATATCCATTACCGATTGCATGTCCAATACGATAAAATCCACTAGATAGTAGAATTTGTCGACTTGGACCAATACATCCTCAACTACCCCTCTCGGCACACGAATAGAACGATCAGCGAGTTGTAACGTGGTTTTGGTGGGTTTTAATTCACCAAGACTCAATTGCTCATATACCTAGTAAGGGATCAAGTTTACGCTTGCCCCCAAATATAGCAATGCATGCTCAATCTGGTAGTCACCAATGATACATGAGATTGTGGGACTACCAGGATCCTTGTATTTTGGGGGGGTCTTTGGGGTGAGAATGGTGCTCACTTGCTCATTGAGGAAGGTTTTTTGTTGCACATTGTATTTACGTTTGGTTATGCATAAGTCTTTTAAAAACTTGGCATAAGAGGGGATTTGTTTAATCGCATCAAGTAGAGGAATATTGATCTTGACTTCTGTGAAAACCTCTAGAATATCATGACAGTTCGGGAGAGGTTTTGGAGCAACCAATCTTGAAGGGAATGGTGCTACGAGCTTGTGAACGCCTTCCGTTTCTTGTGGGGCTGAGTTAGATCCATCCTCATTCTCAGAATTTACCGAATCATTAAGCTTGTTGGCCATCACCGGAATAGATTTGTCAATTTACTTACCACTTCTAAGAGTGGTGATGGATTTTGCTTGCTCCACATGTTGGTTAGGGAGGTTAGGGGAGCTTATTTCATGTGTTTGTTTAGGATTGGGCTGAGGTTGGGCCGGAAAGGTCCCTTCCCTAACATTCAAGCGTCCATTAATCTCATCAACCGACATTTTTAGCTCTTAAAACATTTGCTGATTTGATTGATTGATTTGCGTTTGCCCTTGCATAAACGCCTTTAAAGTGTCTTCCATTGAGAATTGAGGTGGGGCCATGTTTTGCATGGGTGGCCCTCCTTAAGAGTTGGCAGGATTGCTCGTGGGGCCATTCCTACAACTGAAATTTGGATGGTTCTTCCAAGTAGAGTTGTACGTGTTACCTATCGGTCAATTGAAAAGCCGTTGATACCCATATGTAGCATTTGCTTGCTCTTGTAACACCTCTTGAAACGTGGGAATTGTAGGACAATCTTGCGTAGTGTACATTAGCAACACAAATTCCACACATGTTCTCAATGGCTTACGTAGGATTTAGAAACTCCACTTTTACTTAGTTCCATAGCCTCAACTTTTCTTGTGATGTTGGCTATCCTTGCATTTACATCATCTTCCTCCTTAAGGATGTAAATCCCTCCTTTCTCTTTTTATTGAAGAGGCTTGAGGTTACTCGACTTGTCCGAGGTATCCCATGATTGGGCATTCTTGGCCAACATGTCTAAGTAACTCCATGCCTCATCTGGATTTTTGCTCATGAACTCGCCATTGCACATCATCTCTACAAATTGGCTCATGTTGGAATTCAATCCATCATAAAAGAAGTTTATAATTCGCCAACTTTCGTATCCATGATGTGGGCAAGTGAGTAAGAATTCTTCAAACCTTTTCCAACTTTAAAAGAATGACTCACCCTCTTTTCCCATAAAGTTCATTATAGATCTTCGAAGGGTGTTAGTTTTATGAGCCGAGAAGAACTTTTTCAAGAATTTCCAGGTGATCTCTGTTCATATCCCTATCGAATGTGGTCTAAGAGAGTGGAGTCAACCTTTAGCTCTTTCTTTCAATGAGAAGGGAAACAATCTAAATTTGATAACATCCTCTGACACATTGTTGTATTGCAAGTAGCAACAACCTCATCAAACTCTTTTAAATGTAGATATGAGATCTCAGAATCTACTCCATGGAACTTAGGTAAAAGTTGAATTACCCCCTGCTTTACATCAATGTTCCCCCCGGTGGTTGGTAAAACCACACAAGAGGGTGCAGTCGTACGTGCCGGTTGTAAGTAGTCACATAAAGCTCTCATTGGAGGAGCATTGTGCACCTCATTTTCTCTTACTCTTGATTTGCGTTTGTAGTTGGAGGAGGAGGATTCTTTAACAGTGTTTGATCCATACTCCCTGAACTTTCACAATGTTCTATGTGTTTTCTAACTCGTCTATGAACGGAGAGTGGTCCAACTAAACCACCTTTGGTTTGGAGACGGTTTGTGTGGTCACGTTCCCAATGGGACATAAACCACAAGCAAAAATCTGAACTAAAAACTAAACCTAAGTCCTAAAACACAAATCTAATATTAGAATAAAAATCTGGAAAAAAAAAACTAAAAACTGAAAAACTGAAAAAAAAAAAAAAAAAAAGCTCGAAGTTAGAAAGATGTTACCCGATTCGCTTAAACTAGATGTAATTCTTACAAAACAAAACAAAGTTGTTAGTTCTAGAAATTGAAAACTAGCCCTAGAAAAATAGAAAAATCTAACTAATTCTAATTTTATAGCTACTAAAATAATTTAGAACCATTCAACCTAGATTCCCCGGCAACGACACCAAAAGCTTATTCACTTGCCTCAAGTGCAAGGCCGCGATGTAGTAATAATCTCGGTAAGACCAAGGTCGATCCACTGGGAATTAGGGTAAACCAATTCAAACTATTCTAGCAACTTTAACTTTAATAATTTCATATTTCAAATTCATAAACTAAGTAAAAACAATAACTTTTGTAAAAGTCTATAATTAATGGAACTAAGGCCTCAAAGATCCATTTGTAGTAGTCTCATGTGAATTCATTCATCCAAGTATAAACACAACTAGATTTGAAGTTCAATCTCTCTTCTAGTTGGAAGATTTAGCATTCAAACACAAACAATCCCCACTTAAATCAGAAAATCGAATTCTAGTTCTAATGAAGCACATAAAATTCAAATATGTAGCCTTTGAAGTAACAGTCATGCCAAGAGACTATGGCATGCTCTAGGGTTACTACAATTCGAATCTAATCAACCCAAACACGATAATCTCAGAGAATTGCAAGGAACTCATGTCCGAAGCACATGAACTCTCATAAACATCCAAAAATACCAACTTTACTCAAACTAGAACTTAAAAATCCAAACTTTAAATAAAGTACTTGAATCAAATGAATTCTACATGATAACTATAAGCTTCACCTCTTAGCCTTAGCTAAGAGGTTTTAGCCGAGCATCATCATGCTACAACTAAAAACAATGAAAAGCAACTAGAAAACATGAAAAATCGGGTTTGAGAGAGTTGTAAACGCTCCACAACGATCCTCTTCACCTCCCACAAAGTCTTAAACCTTCAATGATATGTTTAGATCCACCCTTAGGTGTCCTTTTATAGCTTTAATGCTCCACCGACTCAGAAAGTTCTAGAAATTCGCTATAAGTTACACAATTGCGCATGAAAATTCAGAGCTTCAATGAGAAGCTTACTGTCCACGTGTGGCCGACCGGTCTTGACCGGTCAGACTAAGCAGGCCGACCAGTCGGACCTGTCCAGTCCACGTCCAAAGAGTGCAGGAGGGGGGAGGCCTATGGCCGACCGGTCTCGACCGATCGGACCAATCTGGTCCTAGTTCTAGCGGGTTGAGGAGGGTAACAGGGTGGCCGACCGGTCAAGACCGGTCGTGGCCTCCTTGGCCGACCGGTCAGGACCAGTCGGACCTCCTTTTCTTCACTTTTTCCTTCTTTCCTTCTTCTCTCCTCTCTTTGCTTCTTTCTTTCTTCTTTGGCCCACCTTTAGTTATCACTAAAGAGCTTCTAAATTTCTTCTTTTAGTCATCAATTGAGTGAAGTCCTTCTCTTGTTCCTACAATCACAAAACATGCATTAGATAGGTCTTTTAACATGCAATTCATGCATACAATGCGATGTAATGGGTTAGAATATGTATAAATTAGGAGCTTAACAGGCGATGAGGGCAAGCATTCGACAAGTGGCTCGATTGGCCACAGTGGAAACAGTTGCCCGGCCTAGGTCGAGCATACAAATTCGGTGCTTGGCTTGAGCCTACTGTCGTAGGGACAACCCTATGTGGCCTAGATGGACTGCTCCCCACATCACGGCTCGCGGTTGGTGGTGGTTGAGCACGTCCAGCAACTGGTTCCTGTTGGTACATTATATTTTGTCAATTGTCATGCCACCTTATCGTGTCTTGTCTTGTGAGCCCCGTCGAAGATTTGAAACTCAAGACTTGAAGACTATGCTGCTTCTCTTACTCAAGCTCAAGCAAAAACAAGATCACAAGGTAAGTTGCATATAGATCGACTTTATGAATCCCAAAACATCAATGTATGGCGTTATCATCAATCCATCTTAACCCATTCCTTCTCGACCTAATTGCTCAAGTTGATCAAGCTTGATTACTACCTGGCAAGGTGCTAAAAACATGATACAAATCTTGGGCTCATAACACCATCGTCACTAGCTGAAAAAACAGCTTAGTTGCCAAGTACCAAGACTATCGACCAGTCATGACCGGTCGGATAGACCGTGAATAGGTCAGCAGCTTGGAGAAGTAGTTGTTGTCTTGAATAGAGAGGCCTCCGACCGGTCATGACCGGTCAGACAGACCTAATAGAGAGGGCAGCAACAATTGTGAAAAATCTGCCCTCTTGCTGGACAGCCATCCGACCGGTCTTGACCGGTCGGACAGACCCATATTATGTCCAACATCTCTCTATTCTAAAACACGACCAATCCGACCGACCGGGCCATTTTCTGACTGGTCGGTTGTGTCCGTTTTAGATCCGTTGGAGATCGAATTTGGGCTTTTATAAAGACCCATCTTTGGGTTTTTTATGGTATGCATTCAACACCCATTAAGAGCATTGTGAGAGAGCTTTTACTCACTTCTTCCTACCCTCCTTGCTCTTACTTCCCTTGCGTTCATCATTCAAACCTAGCCATTAATGGCTTGTCATTGAGCATTCAAAGCTCGGTTTGAACTATGAACTCAAGCATTGCATTCATGGCTGACCAATCATTGAAACTTCATCTATAGGTATTTTATAGCCATTGAATGATGAGATTGGTGGTTCCTACATAACCATTGCATTGAATAGGCAAAGGGAACTTCGCCATCTCTCTCCCAACTACCCGGCATAATCATATACATATCATTTGCATCGGTAGCTGATCTTGGGAGCACAAAGAGGAGCTAATGTACTTGGAGCTGAAGCTACTCGTCAAAGGCATCGAATCAGGGCTCAACCATCTAGGTATGTCTAGTATTTGAGAGTTCATTTATTATGTCAATATTTCGTAGATTGGAAAACTCCAACGGGAGTGTACATGGCCATCCTTGGATTAGGATTAGCGAGAGTTTGAGATCCAAACTTGATAAGTCCCTGGATTGAGCCATCGGAGGATGGTAAACGAGGTCCTAGAATATAGGATGTTAAGGTTGATGGTTAACCTGATTTAAAACCACAACTATAGTGAAATCTTATGTTCTCATAGGTTGAGAACGTGAACCGGGAGTGGAGTAGGGAAACCAAACCACTATATATCGTTGTGCATTGTGAGATTGAATGATTGTTATGTGTTGAACTTGTAGAATAGCTTAGTCAATCATGAATACAAACTGTTTGATAAAATGCCAATGATAATCCTTCTTGCAATCTTGAACATGTATTTGCCTTGAATATTATTGTGATAATCGTGGTTGTTGTAATCGATTTAAATTGCTTTTAAATTATGTTGGAAATTCAAAAAGTCCTATTAACCCCCCTCTAGGACATTAGGCATATCTTCAAGTATCTCTATAAGCGGTAAAACCGCAATTTTAGTTCCTTTCCCTTAGACAGGGTCGCATCTTGCACAAGACCCGTCATAGGAATGCGGGTCGAAGGATAAGTTCGCGCAGGAATTCTAGTAAGTTGTGTCTCAGTGCGGCTAGTTAATCGAGCCGCATCCGCCACAGTCCAAACAGAAAGTAGGTGGATTCGGTCCTGGATCGCGGGTCATAGACCACCAATGAACCTTGCGGTCTTTTGGGACTCGGTCTTTGACAACTCGTTTTTTGTTGTCAATCGATCGAACTCGGTTTGATAATCTGCAACAGATCGAGATCATTGCTTGCAATTTTGGTATTGTTGAAACAATACCTGATCATAGTCGCTAGACAAAAATCTAGATTTCAGTAACCACTTCATCTTAGACCATGTTCAAATAGGCAGCTTGTTCGAGAGGTTTGTAATTGCTCCCACCATGCAAAAGCACCGGATTTCAACTTGTATGCAACAAGTTTAACTTGTTTATCCTCCGGAACACCCATGTAATCAAAATATCTTTCAACTTCCGCCAACCAATCAAGGAAATACTCAATATTTAACGAACCATTAAAGCTAGGAAGATTACTCTTACCTCGAAAGTCTCTGTCATTGTGATCCACACGTTCATCCCCTTGTGTGGCCCGTCGGGCGACGATGTCTTCAACGTCCTCATCGTTGTGATCTGAATCGTCATGATTAGCCTTGCAAAAAGCCAGCGGCTGTGCTTGACGGAATATGGGATTGTTCCATACAATAAGCATTAGGGGTTGCGCATCGCCTTGGGCTTGGGGCTAGGGTAGACTCCTTAAAATCTGTTCGACAGTAGTATGCAACCTCTCCATGGACAATTGATTCGCCACTTGGAGAGCCTCGATCTTCTCTGCAAGGAGTTAAAACACTTGAACAACATCAACGGGGTTTTTGTCGCAGCCGTCGCTAGAAGCCATCTTCCCGAGGTTGTTCCTCAGTCTGATACCAACTTGGCACAACATAGACGAGGTGTGAGATCGAACACCGTCTCTCCTCATGGATAACTATTCCGAATCCATGGAACTATTGGGAATCCTAGACCGATCTTCTTAGAATCCACGAAGGAACACTCAAATCCATGAGCAAAAGAGTATAAACTCAAGAAATTTTATTAAAAATTGAATAAGAATGCTTAACAATGAATCAAAATAAGTATTTATAACCTAGATTGCATAATAGAAATCCTAAAGTGCGTAAATTATAAGTCTTAAACGAACTAAAAAAGAAAAACATTCAAATTAGAAAGTTCGCGCAAAAACTGCGCAACTGATCGTGCGTCGTCGGGCGCCTGCCAAACTCAAAAGCAGTCCAGCAACCTAAACATAAAACTCCGACGAATATTGGGTGCCTAATCAGGCATGGTCGGGCGCCCGACGAAGGACAAAACTGTCCAGAGGGTTTGGGCAAAATTCGGACGAATTTTGGTCACCTGAAAGGGAGGTGGTCGAGCGCTCGATGAATTGTTGGTCGGGCACCTGATATTATGAAATTAGGGCGAAAACTCTATGGACCACTCTGGTTTATGGTTGGGCATCCAGTGAAGGTTGGTCGGGCGCCCGACGGGGCTGGATTTTTCTAATTTTGGCGAGTGTTTTGTCGCCCCGCCTGGCTTCCTTCAGATGGTCCATCCTCTTCATGTAATCATGAACAACCTCCTCTACATCACCCATCAATATAAACTATCAAACAAACTTTTTTTTTCCAAAAAAGGTGGGAGCAACCCACCAATAACTATGTTGAAATAGAAGAGACTTTACACGCATTTAGGCGGGCGCCACAAAAAACAGACGTGCCTCACCTATCATATACCTCAACTGAACGAAGAGACCTAAAGACAGAAGTACGAAATAAAAGGCGCCTGAACGGGGACCTAACCGCCCACGTGCGGCGAGAGGAAGGCTGCACAACGAAGAAAGGGGGCTCGAGAAAGCTCAAGAAAGTTTGGGGTTTCCCAATCCCGTACGGTCCAGCAGAAGAAGGCCTCGGATGTTGGAAGGGAGGTCTGATTACCCCGTAAAGAAACTATCCCTTTGGCCGTCGCTGCCTAGGCGGGTGAGGCCGTCAACTACCCCATTGGCTTCTCTAGGCGTGTGGATAATGGCAACTTGAGCTACTTATTTGAGGAGAGAAATCTGGATCCAGAAATACCAAAGAGACCACATGGACGAGGTTTCCTTGTTGAGGAGGTCCACCACTACTTTGTAGTCGCTTTCCACCACAATTTTAGAGAAGCCTCGCTTGACACAAATAGAAAGGCCCTAAAGGATGGCCCAGCTTCAGCCTAAATATTTGAGCCCTGGCCGAAGCCTCTCGCGAAACCGAAGACGAAGTCGTCTTCCCCATTTCTACAAACACCGCCACCTCCTGATAACCCCAGGTTGCCTTTTGCGGAGCCGTCGACATTGACTTTCACCCATCCACACTCTGGACGAATCCATTTGACCACCGATGGAGACCCTTGACGGGGCGCCTTTAACACGACCTCTAACGTGTTTAAAGTCAGTTGTCTCAAGGGGAAATTATCTTTGGGGGCAGGGAGCAAAGGGCCTAGGAAGAAGATTCACCTCTTTATATGGGAAATTGGAGCTACCGAGCTTGCAACCGTGTCCTCATACCTTATGGAATTTCTTGCGTTCCAAACCTCCCAAAGGATGAGGCAGGGGAGCAGGCCCATGAGGATCATATAACCATCTACATCAGCAGCCTTTCTCCACCATAATGATGTATGGCCCTCAATCGTGGGGTCCCCTAACAGAGGGATATCCCATAGCGAAGAGAAGAATCCCCAGACCTTCAATGCGATCTCACCCATAATGAAAAGGTGCTCCAATGATTCCTCAGCTGGCCCGTGCCCGATCCCACAGCAATTGCATTCAGACGCGAGGTGGATGCCTTTGGAACGGATACATGTGTCAACCCCAACAACGCCATGCAGGAGCCTCCAGACAAAGATGGAAATTTTTAGGGGAAGTTTGGCATGCCACACCCACTTGGACCAGCCCTTTCGGGGCCCCGGAGTGCAGATGACCAGCCAAACTGTATTGAGCTGAAACTTCCCTAACGACAAGATAGGCCAAACATGCCTGTCCACACCCTCAGACGTGCAAAGGCCTTCTTCAGCTATATGGTCCCACACCAGCTGGGGAAGCAGAGATTCAGGCGGTTCGGCTACGAAATCCCTTCTGGACCCAGAATATCGCTAACTTGGATTTGACTTATCGAATCAGGCAGAGGGCCGGTGGTCCAGGAAATGAGGGGGCCCATACCTGTCCAGTCAACGGACCAGAGGTTGCATCAACTACTGGCCAAGAGGTATCTACTGTTACCGTTGATGGTGGGGAGCAGAGAGAGGATATTGTTCTAGAGAGGGGACTTAACAGATTGACGCTGGCCAATAGCCGAAGCGGAGAGGTCAGCCTTGTATTTGGCTTTGCGGAATGCGGACCATCTACTTTGGCTGTCACCAAAACGAACCGACTAGGCGAGCTTCAGATGCATGGTCTTCATAAAGTCGTTGAGTTTTCTAATACCGAGGCCACCTTCCAATTTCGGCGTAGCAATTCTATTTCAGCTACACCAGTGCATTTTTCTTTTCCCATCACTCCATCCCCAGAAGAAATCAGAAAAACTCCTTTCAAGATTCGCCCCCACCGATTTTGGGATGACAACAGCAGTCATGGCATGAACTGGGATGCTACCCAGGATGTGATTGATGAGAACCAACCTCCCTGATTGAGCCAGCATTCTACCCTTCCAGCCTGATATTCTACATTTAATTTTCTCCACCAGAGGTTGGTAGTAACGTTTGCTAGATCTGCCTGTGATGATGGGGGCGCCAAGGTATGTCAGGTGAGATGAAGATTTGGAAATGCACAGGCTTCTTTCGATAGAGCGGGCTGAGGAGAGGGAAGCCTTGCTAGAAATGAAGAACACACTTTTCAGCATGTTGATTTTCTAACCTGAAACTGCTTGATATTTGTAGAGGAATTCACTTACAGCTTTGGTCGATTTACACTCTCCATTGAAAAAAAGGATCGTATCATCAGCGTAGAGCAAATGCGAAACTATCGGGCACCCACGGCATGTTTTGAAAGTGAGGCAAAATCCTCTTTTAACCAGCCTCCTGAAACCAAGGCTAAGGACCTCGGCAGCAAGGATGAAAAGGCTGGGGGAGAGAGGGTCCCCCCGTCGAAGACCATGAGAAGACTTGAAGTATCCACAGGCCTCGCCGTTAATCAACACCGAGAACCACGAGTTGGACCAGCACTTCTCTACTAACACAATCTAGCTGTGACAGAAACTGAACTTTTCTAGTACAGACTTGAGGAAGTCCCATTCCACTCTGTCATAGGCTTTCTCCATGTCAAGCTTGACTACGACATTATTGCCCCGTACTTTCCTATTGATGTCTCTGAAGATCTCTTGGACCAACGCTATCCCTTCTGCAATAGGTCTCCCACGGATGAAAGCACCTTGTTCATCCGAAATCAGCCTGGGGAGGAGGTCATTTAGCCTTGAGGCGATGACCTTGGCGAAGATCTTATAAATGCAGTTGCAAAGACTTATAGGCCGAAAATCAGATATCTTATTGGGGGATTGAGATTTCGGGATGAGGGCAAGAATAGAAGACATGAAAGCTCTAGGGAGGTCTCCACCTCTGAAGAAAGACATGACTGCCATGTGAATGTCGTGGCCAACAATATTCCAGTAGTCCGTGAAAAAGGCCCCCGAAAAACCTTCTAGGCCAGGGGCTCCATCTCTTGGCATGTCGAAAGTTGCAGCATTGACCTCGTCAGAGAAAAACGTTGTCCATCTGGGTCACGGAATAAGGAATAGGATCCAGGATATCCTGATCTAGATCCCTCGTTTCAGAAGAGAAGAGAGTATCATAGTAGCGAATCACTTCCTCTTTGATTGTCTGCAAGTCTTCCTATCTTTCCCCATTGTCCAGCTTAATGGATTGAATAGCCGCTCATCTAATTCGTTCTGTGGCACATGTATGAAAGAATCCGGTATTCCTGTCTCCTTCCTGGAGCCACCTATTTCTGGCTTTTTGTTTCCAAAAAGATTCTTCCATAAGCTCCAATCGGGAGAGATTCGCTTTGGCTATCTCAAGGGCAGCAAGGTTAGCAGCATCTGGAGAGCTAAGTAGCTGATTTTCTATACTTTCTATCTCCTTTTCTTTCTCCTTGATTTTCAGAAAAATATTTCCAAAGGTGAACTTGTTCCAAACTTTCAGCTTCAGTTTCAGAATTCTCATCTTTGCCTGGAGGAGGAGGATTGGGTCACTCCCTTCAATTGAAGACCAAGAATCAGCGACGATCTGGCAGAAGGAGGCATGCATCAGCCACATATTTTGGAATCTGAAAGGTTTCTGAAGGCATTTAGTCTGGGGAGGAAAGGATAGGAGTAGGGGTGTATGGTCAAACTCCACTCTGGGCAGATGCCGAACCTTGAAGGATGGAAACCTAGCAAACCATGTAGAATTGCAAATAGCCCTGTCAAGTCTAGCCCATTTATGAGAGGTGCCTGCTTGATTGTTACACCAGGTAAATTTGTTCCCAACAAAACCAGCGTCTTGCAAACATGCCATGTCAATAGCTTCTGCAAAGTCATCTGAGTGGGTCGAGTTTTGGCTGTGGCCACCATGTCTTTCAGCTTGGCCCGTAACCACATTGAAGTCTCCAACCACAATCCAAGGACCCGTAATTGACCTGGACCAAATAGCTAACTCAGCCCACAGGTCCCTCCTTAACAGGCTAGAGCATTTAGCATACACCACTAAGAGGACAAAAAGGTCAGCGTGGCCAGGAACGCCAATCTGAAGGGAAAGAATATGAGAAGAAACAAAGAGGAGATGGGTTGAGAGGGATGTTTTGACAAAAACCCATACCTAGGGCTCTCAATGGGTCGGATCTGGATCGGATCTAGTTAGATCTGGATCGGATCCAGTTGGATCCGGCTCCAAGTCCGTATATCTGTAGACGGATTCAGATCGGATTCGGATCCAACTCGGATCCAAAATGTGATATCCATATCCGATCCATTAATAAATTGTTAGATCCATTTCTGATCCAAAATCCATATAACCATCGGATTTGGGTCGGATCTGGGTCCGAATCCACCCCATTACAAATTTAAAAAAATATATGATATAAAATATATAATATAATGCATTTAATTTAGTAGAAAAATGATGTAAATCCCACTATTTACTATTGTAAGGTTGACATGGCCTAAAATAATTTGTAAAACGGATGGTCGGCATGAATATAACATATACAGTAAGGTGACAATGAGTCGGATCTTAATCGGATCGGATCGAACTCAGATATGTTCCTGTGAATCCATATCCGGTCCATTTAAGTAATCGGACCTATTTTAAGATCCAAATCCGGTCCATTTAACTAATCGGACCTATTTTAAGATCCAAATCCGCATTAAACGGATTCGGAGCGAATCGGATCTCGGATCTGACCCGCTCCATTGACAGCCCTACCCATACCTTACCCCCTTCTCCAGCATTGGAAAAAGAAGAATGGAAGCCGAGTTTCAAACCTGTTCTGACTCTCTTATCGTCGCCGAGCATCGGGTCCAGAAGGGCGACTATCATTGGGTCGAACTTCTTAATATATCTTCTGGTTTTCTAAATTGAAGCCACATTTCCCACACCCCTAATATTTCACACTAGCATACTATCCATCTGTCATACAACCTAAGTCCACTGCCCGTTGCTTGTATTTTCTCAGTCTTCTCGCCTTAACCTCTGCACTGTTCTTCAAACTATTCTGATTTGCCACCCATCGAGCCATCTGGGTGCCACCTGCTGGTCTATTCCCAGCTCCCGATTTGGCTATCGGAGTGGGGATCTGTGAGGAGTTGTCCACAGTGTCTTCCCTTAACTGATCTTGGGTGATACCTTCATCACTATCTTTGTCATTTTGACATTCATTGCTATTTGCATTGCCAGCAGGTGGCCTTATTTTTGTCTCAGGGTGAAGCCCCAGTGCTGGATCGAACAGAGGGAGGGGAAAATATGGGGAGAGATCAACGTTGAGGGACAGCCCCTGTTCATCGGGGCTAGCGAGCTGAGAGAGCGAGGGTGTCCTAAGCTGGGTCGAGCTGAAGAGGAGAGTTTGGGACAAACTCCCCTGTTTCTGTTGAGGAAGGGGAAGCAATGAGAGGGATCTGGGAAGGCAGGTAATGACGGTTCGAATGGGGGCAGCCTTCAGATAAGGGTGTCATTGTTACCACGTGGGAAGGTGATTCCCCTCCAACTAAACTCACTCCCTCCCCACTATCTATCGAGTCTAGAAGGAGCTCCCCAACGCAAATAACTTCTCTAAAAGGTTGGATGGGAGCCTGAGTATCTTCGAGTTCATGTAACTGTGAGGCCTTATCCAGAGCAGATCTGGGGTAATTCCTTCTTGCAGTTGATGACGGGCGCGCAGTGCCATTGGGAGGAGCATGAACATGGAGCTGATGTTCCCCAGCATTGCAGCCCCTACTCAAAAGTATTATCACAGGGATCAGGTGGGGGAAACGCCGGGGACCGTAAAGGTGTTGAAACATGACCATCGACTTTGGGCATTCTACAAACACCTGCGGGGTTGGTATCTGGATCGCTGGCTAATTGGATATTACCGTGTACTTCTGGGGCAATTAGACAAACACCTACAAGGGAAACATTGTTATCACCAAAGACATTTGGAGGACCAACGAGGGTTTCCCCAGAGGGGGGGGGGGGGGGGGGGGGGGGGGGGGGGGGGTGATTTCAGGGGGCTTGGACGGATGATGGAAGGCTCTTTCAACCCACTGTCTTGTGTTCTCACCTTGTCTAGTAGTCGCTGGAGAGGAAGCATTGTTGGAGAAGCCATACAAATCTGGGTACTCTAGAAGAGGGCAGATAGAGAAACATTTCCCGGCCACGTCGAGCTTTTTGACCTTAGAGCTGTCCACCCCTGGGTCAAGGGCTACCTAACCCTTGCTACCGTTTGGTCAAGGCCTAGGAGGGAGCATCTATCAACCTCTAGCACTGATCCAAAAGTCTTGCCCAGGCTGACGAACACTGATTCCAGCCAGGCATTTGCCGGGATCCCATAGAATCTAATCCAAACGCCCTCTCTGCCGCAGACAGCTTCAGGCGACCAGCTCTCTACCCGAGCTAATCCCATCTCATTATGGAGAGAGGAATCCGAGGAGAAGGAGAGCAACTCCAAACGTGTCTTGAAAGCGATTAGAAATTTTTTGGGGCCTATTCAAGCGACATCAATAGCCGAAGCAGCGTATTGGGATCCTCTTAGGCCTTTCATCAAACGGATGATGGGAATAGAAATGTCAACTACAAAGCCCACCAACGCGAGCCCTAATTCGGATTGTTTTCTAGCTACCTCGATAGGGTCAACCCAGACCGTGACCCTATTCATCACGGAATCGGTAACCGTTGGCAGCTTAATCGGCGCTGCTGTCTGGGTAGAGCAATAGGGAGCTCCCCCTTCGTTCTTAGTAACTTTTAGATAGGAGAAATTTGACTCTCCTTAGATTGGATGGACAAGGGTGGAAGAGTGGTTGACTGCGATAGCCGTCCCATATGGGCGTTGTGGGGCACGATTCTTATCACCCTTCTTAGGGTTTGCTACTAAGACGGAAACCTTCCTGCCATCAATCAGATGGCCATTGAGAACATCAATCGCCTTGTGCGCATCTGCCTCATACAAGAAACGAACGAACGTGAAACCTCTTGGTCGGCTGGAGATCTGATCCCCTGGAACGTGAATGTCCATGAGCTTCCCGTATTTCCCGAAAATTCTGCTGAGGTCTTCTCTGGAAGTATCGAAAGTGATGTTACCTACAAAGAGGCTGAAATCTCTCTATGCTTGATTATTGCGGCGAACCTGCTGCCAAACGGCATCGCCACCTAAATATGCTGAAAGAGCCGACATCGTCCTCGGGTCATTCCTTAACTACTTGTTGTCAAAGTTACTTTACTACTGAAAAGACGAGAGGAAAGATGGATTGTTTAATATCACTCTTCCATTAGTTGATACTTCAAGGGATGGTATGAAAGAATAAAAACCAGCTAACAACCAAAACATTCATCTTACTTAGAAAACTAGGATTAATAAGAAACTAGGATCCTAATCACACTAAAATTGTGTAGCAAAATTTATCAGTATTTCTTACCCATTAAGACACAAACTATCAAAGAAACATAAGGATGGGTTACTACTTTGACTAACCAAACTAATAGCTAAAACATCTTACCTATAAACATATTCTTAGTACTCTCCCTCATTGTCAAGTCATGCTTACATGTATTCATCATAAGCTTCGCATGAGCATATCAAACATGAATGCACTTAGTGCTTTGGTAAAAACATTTGCTACTTTATTACTTGAGATTTTAGCCATGAGACTATACGTTTCATTGTAGTACTCTCTATGGTTACTAGAAAATCCTTTAGCTATAAAAATGTGCCTTGTAATGCTTTAATTCTTCAGTGGTGCTTCACTTTATTTTAGGTATTTCTTCTTGGATCTAGTAGCTTTCTTTCTATATGAAAACTAAAGAAGGTACCACATTCCATTCTTTTGTTGAATTAATGCACTAATGCATGCATGCACATGTAACTTTAAATAATACATGCATTTGTAGAATGCTTATGGTCTTGAGCATGCATGTATTCATGCTTGGAGTTTTTTGATAAAGTTAAAAATAGTGCACGAGTCTCTTAGTTTTTTTATGCACACATTAAGAAGTGTTTTAAAAATAGTATATGTAAAGGCGCACCATCCATTAAGAAATTTGTGCACTTCGATGAATTCCTTTTTATCTTGCTCAGTCTAGTGTAAAGGCGTCACACCTGTAGAAAGATAATTGGTAATATTAGCATACCACGGTGGACGTGAGACAACCAAAAGTTTCTCATCAAGGAATAAGTCCTAAATCGAGGTCATTTCAAAGGAAATAGAACTAGGCAGGAAAGATGGTCCGCCACCACGTTCTCTTCTACGTTCTTATCTTTAATCTCTAGGTCAAACTCTTGAAGGAGGAGGATCCATCTAAGCAACCGGGGCTTAGCATCCTTCTTTGAGAGAAGGTACTTGAGCGCCGAGTGGTCAGTGTAAACAATGATCTTGGATCCCATCAAGTAGGACTTGAATTTTTCCAGAGCAAACACAACGGCTAGGAGCTCCTTCTCCGTAGTCGAATAGTTCACTTGAGTTGGATTTAAGGTTTTACTTGCGTAGTAAATAACATGGGGCTTTTTATCTTTTCTCTGTCCTAACACCTCCCCAATAGCATAATTGCTCGCATCACACATCAATTCAAAAGGAAGGGACCAATCGAGTGGTTGCTTGATGGGTGTGCTAGTCAACATGTCCTTAAACTTTGAAAAAGCTTCTTGACATTTTCCATTCCACTCGAATTAGTTCTCCTTTTGAAGGACATTGCATAAAGGAGGAGAGATTTGACTAAATTCCTTTATGAGTCGCCTATAAAAGCCTGCATGTTCAAGGAAGGGCCGCACATCGCAAATGCTCTTGGGTGGTGGTAGATTGGCTATAATATCAATTTTGGCCTTGTCCACCGAAATTCCGTTGGACGAGATGATATGTCCAACGACTATCCCTTTCTGTACCATAAAATGACACTTTTCCCAATTCAAAATAAGGTTCTTTTCCTCACATCGAGTCAAGACTATCTGTAAATGGTCTTAGACACTCATTGAGCGTACTTCCAAATACCGAGAAGTCGTCCATGAAGACCTTGAGAAACTGACCCACCATATCCAAAAATATGCTCAACATGTTAGTGCGCTTTTCTGTGGCATCCTAGTGCACCCTATTCTCAGGCTGACCAGTCGTCGAACCCCAATATGGGACAGCAACAGCAAGTTTGACTCCCTGGCCTAAAATGACCAGTCACGATCGATCGACTGCGTAGGTCCAACCGGTCGTGACCAACCCAATCTGGACAACAACCAACCGTTGTATCCTGGCCATGCTCGACCGGTCGGGTCTCAATAGACGACCGGTCGGCAACCCCTAGTCAACCGGTCGCGATCGGTCAGCTACTAGCCGTTTGTGACCGTTTTCTATTCGTTTGAGCATTATCTATAAAATGGTTTGGCTCGGTTTTCTAGGCAAGGAGGGAGATATTAGTGCATTAAAAGCCACTTTGATTGCCCATACCATTAGGCTCTAATCCTAAGCATTTCAAGTCATCTTCCTTGTGTTTAATCACAAGATGGAGCATTCAAAACTCATGTGAAGATGTTATTGCTCTCTCTTGATCTTTAGATGTTTTAGGCACGTCGACCATAGGTAGATCATTTGTCTAAACCTCTCTAAAGATCCTATTAGGTGGAATTTCTCTAAGCAACCAACTCCCATTAGTTGTAGAGAATTCACACTATCTCTTATCACCTTGGGCATCTCAAGAGCATCACATGCAAGGTTATTGATCAAGTGGAGCTGAGGCATTGGCGACGCAGCAGCAACACGATCGGGGGAGCATTCGGAGAGCTGATTAAAGCACGGGAGAGCGGAGATCAAGCAACCCAAGAAGGCGCTGAACAAGGGGCTCATCTAACAAGTTGTCAATTTGAGAGTTCGGTTGCACTCCTTCCTCGTGGAGGATTGAGTGTGAGAGTTTGGATTTACAAACTCAAACAAGTCTCCATGGGGAGCCTCCAACGGGAGTGTGTGCTAGGTTCTTGGATTGGAATCGAAGGGTTGGGAGGATCCTTGTCAAACTCTTAGGTTGGATGGAAACCGTAAATATCTGGATTGAGAGATAAACCCGTAAACCACCATTATAGGTTGGGAGGAACCTTGTTAAACTCCTCATTAGGGTGGAATGTTTAAACACCTAAGTTGGGAGGAACCTGATTTAAACTCCCTAGTGAATGCCGGTGTGCTCATAAGGGTGAGTACTTGAACCGGGAGTGAAGTAGATCCAAAGTTGAACCACTATACATGCTCGTGTTTGTGATTGATTTGAGCACATTGTTAATCTAGCTTTATGTGGTTTAATTGATTAATTATTCATGCTTGATTAGAATGTATGCTAGGCACTGGATAGGCACATTCATACACAAGACGTACTTTCACTAAGTAGTGTAGACTTGAGCCTTATGATCCATTCTCATATAGTCTACATATGTTGCATAGATTAGGTGCTTGATTAGTTTAATCATTTGATAATCTATGCATGCTTAGGCTAGGTTGTTTAATTGCTAATTATATGTTAGCCTTGTGATTGGACCCACTTAAGCTTGGAAGCTAAGTGTTCTTGCTTAATTAGTTTATAATTGCTAATTAGTTTAATTAGGCAAGAGGTTTTAAAAAAGGATTTTTAAATGATCCTAATCACACTCCCTCTAGGACTTAGACATCATTCTATAAAGGTTCATGAGCTTCCGCACGTAAAGCGTAGGGTGTCGTGTTAGACTACCTCGTGCAATTTCACAACATACAACACTGAAATATTGCAGGTGCATTACATAGCCCGAACGGCATCCTTTGGTAAGTAAAGGTGTCAAACGGGCATGTGAATGTAGTTTTCTCTTGGTCCTCTGGGATAATCTCAATTTGGTTATACCCAGAGTAGCCATCTAGGAAGCAATAATAAGAATGACCAGCTAGTCTCTCTAAGATTTGATCAACAACTGGCAAAGGGAAGTGGTCTTTCCTAGTTACAGTGTTTAACTTCCTATAATCAATACACATACGCCAACCTGTAGTGACTCTAGTTCGTAGAAGCTCATTGTTAGCGTTTTCAATTATGGTGATACCAGACTTCTTAGGAACAACTTGAGTCGGACTCACCCATTGGTTATTTGAGATTGGATAGATGATATCTACATCTAGAAGCTTTAACACCTCTGCCTTAACCACTTCCATCATGTTTGGATTCAAACGCCTTTGTGGTTGTCTCCTGGTTTTGGCATTATCCTCGAGGTGAATGCGGTGAGTACAAACCGAAGGGTCTATTCCCTAAAGGTTCGCTATCGTCCATCCTATGGCTCCTCTATGTTCCTTGAGAAAGTCTATCAATTTCAACTCTTGGTCTTTCCCCAAGTGAGAGGAAATGACCACTGGTAATGTCTCTTCTTGACCTAGGTAGACGTATTTCAGCTCAGATGGTAATGGTTTTAGATCAAGCTTCGATGGTTGAATACTAAACGGTAGAGGCTTTGTTGTGGTTGGTAGAATCTTTTCAAATTGATGCCTTCACCAGTTAGTATTAACTACCGGCTTCTCTTCACTCAATGCTTGCACAACTTCAGAAATAATAAGATCATCTAAGTTTATGAAGTGTGCCAAGCGAGGCACGTTCCTAACCATCCATAGTTCCCAAAAGATGAGGCTGGGGATGAGGCCTCTAAGAAGAAGAAAATTATCTACTTGGGAGGCAACTGCCCACCAGCGGAAGGCTCTACCAACGCAAATAGGGAGGGAGGAAGGGGAGGTTGAATATCACCCCAAAATGATCCCAAACCTCGGCTGCAATCGCGCCTGAGGAGAAGAGATGACCGATTGATTTCAGCTGGGGGGTACGCAGGGCACTGGTCATAGCAATTGCATCTGGAAACGATATACACTCCTTTAGCTTTAATCCTTTCATCGACAACCACAGCCTTGTGGAGCACTCTCCATGCAAATAGAGAGATCTTAAGGGGCAATTTTGGGTGCCAGACCCAATTTGACCAGGCCCTTTCTCATCAACAACTTTACAGACGTTCCAAGATGACAAGGCCAATAATTTTCCCAAGACAGAACCCGACCAAATACACTTGTCCTCCCTGCTAGAAGTGTAGAAACCCTCTTCCTTGATATAATCGATCATCTCCCGAGGAAGCTCCCCATGTAGATTTCGGTCGAACCGCAAGCCATCTCTCCCCAGGAAATGGTTATAACACGTAACTCAGGGGCTGGAGCTAAATGGTTGCTCATATGCAGGTCTTAAAGCGGGCCCAAACCTGTCCAGTCCACATCCCAAAAATTACATTCACCTTCGCCAATAAGCCAGTAAGAGCTTTTAGACACCAGAGGGAACAAACTTCTTAGAGATTTCCACAAAGGGCAAGCACTTCTGGAAATGATTCGGCCAGATGAGCTAAGAAGTTAGTTGTTATATTTTGCACTTATGAACTTCCCCCAACAACTAGATGCAGGTCTATGCTTGACAGTCCAGGCCATCTTGAGGCGAAAGGAACGCATAACACTGCTAATGCTCCTGACACCTAGCCCTCCCTCAAATTTAGGCAAGGATGAGCACTTCTAGCTAACCCGAAATGACATTTCTTTTTTCCCTCCTCCCAACCCCAAAGGAAGTCGCTGAATTGGGATTCTAAGAATGTTAGGACAGACGCAGAGATATCCACAGTCGAAATCGTGGGGATGCTAGACAACACATGGTTTATCAATGTTAACTGACCTGCCTAAGCGAGAATTTTCCCTTTCCACCCCGTGATTCTCGCCTGAATCTTGCCAACGCTATGCTAAAAATACCGTCTATGGGCCCTCCCTCTGAAGATTGGGACTCCTAGGTAGGTGAACAAAGCCTCTCCCATAGAGAAGCCCAGAATCCTCTCTGTTGCCCGGGAGTGGCCTACCAATTGAGAGGAGGAAAGTACAAAAAAGCTCCATGGAGAAGCCCAGAATCCTCTCTGCTGCCCTGGAGCGGCCTGCTGACTGGGAGGAGGAAAGAACATAAAAGATCTTGAGTTTATTAGAGATCAATTTGTGTCATGCATAGTTCAGTCAAGCCTAACACATCTTAGTCAAAGCCATTGGGTGTTTCCTAGGCATTGTGACCATTAAGTTAATGAAGGTCATTAGCATAGACATGCTAAAACTTAGTGACCTAGTTAGATCTAAGTGCTCATTGCTGACTTGAGACATTGTTATGGGCACTGAATTTGGGTGTGATCTTGTGTTTGTGAAGTGGAGAGGAGAATTTGTTGTATGTTCCACTAACATGGTGGTAGCTAAGGAAGCTAGTCAGCTTTTCAATTCATGGGGCATAATATTTGATGTTATCGTTGTGCATTAAGGATTGGTAAGGTGGTTTCTGTGTCTGTATGGACGATATTCACCTAAAAGGAGTCCATCGTTTGGTGGGAGTCAGACATGGTGGGGAGTCGTCGATTGATGTCAATCAATCGACCGACGGTTCACGCGGTTTCAGGTAACTCTATATAAAAGTGTGTAATGCAGGATTAGGGTATAAGAGAGAGATCTTAAACATTTCTGGGGTTTACAAAGGAGGAGGCTAGGGTTTTTCGCATCTATAAGTTCAGATTTCCATCTCTTGTAATTCATTTTCATAGTGGATTGTTGCGCTTGTGCCGTGGTTTTTTCCCGCAAGGGTTTTCCACGTAAATACCATATGTTCTCTGTGTACTTTGATTGCGTTTGTTCATTGCTTGTTTGATTGAACTCTGTGATTGCTTCCGCGGCGCCCCAACAGGATGGTGATAACAAGATGAGTTCAGAGGATCCATCTTGCTACGAAGATCTTGGATCTATTGGGCTGGTGTCTTTGTCATTCAATCATCCCCATGCTGAAAAAACCACTCATGTGTTCGATATCAACTCAAAGTACAAATCGTGATCATGCAATTAGTTTCTCACCAGGTTTAAAATGCAAACCTCTCATTCTGAGTGATCTGCTTGACTACCTCATCAATTAAACAAGGGTTAGCATTGCACACGATAGTCTTTTAATTCATACTTTTCGAGATATTTTCTTTCCTAATGTGACTCTTGAACATTCAGGTCACAGTTATGATTACCATTTTGATCCCTTCCAAATCAATAGCAGGACACAACTTACTGCTTCCAATTTCTTAAAAACATCAAGATCGCTTTCGAATATATGGGCATAGACTAATGCCCCTTCGAGAGCAACCTGCTAAACCAACTAATTGAAGATTGGCTACCTACCGAGGTGGCCAAATATGAAGAGTAACAATGATCCAATGGGATGAGTGTAGTAATTATGAAGCATTTCATCTCTAATAATCTATCTATCCATGGGAATTCCTGCAATCTAGTAAAAACCCCCCAACTAAACACAAGAGGTTAGCTCTCTTTCTTAAAACCTTCAATTCTATTACATATTTTAGAACTTGATTACGATGCTCAATGTAGAGCTTTTATACAACTCAACACAATTAATTGAATAACCTCTACTAATCTCCAACTAATCACCATGATTCTGCACCTAGAAAACACTTAGAACCACTTGCACCAATGGGATGAACAGTAAATCCTTTGGGCTATATGGAAGACAACATCATACATTCAAGCATCACATTCAAACATCTAGTAGTGATAACTGAGTATCTAATGCATCTTCACGTTTTTATTGAATAAAACCAAATGACCATGCACCTGATCAATGGTTTTCCCATGAATTAAAGTTATATCATCTATCAATGGTTGCCAAATTTTCTTTGGAGTCTCATCAATAATGCATTGGCTTAAAGTCATTTAAATGCAACCATATCCACAGCATCTCTAATGTGGAGACCCTAGAAATTCTGTTCTGACAATTTCTGTTGTTGCTTATCTTGTCAGGGAAATCCCGTTATGTTTGTTGTTTTCTAATATGTTTTGGTTAGTAGATAGCTGTTAGTGTTAGTCAGGGATCTTTAGCAACTAATCATCCTGACTAGTTAGGGTAATTAGGATTATTTGAGGGATTATTTGGATTGGTTATAGAACTTCTATAAATTTATCCTTTTTACGTTGTAATCAATTTGAGATTTTGAATGAGAATTGAAGAGAGATTGAAGAAGAGAGATGACAGAGACTCTTCCTCCTCATGTTTTGGGTGGTGTTTGCCTTGCAAATTCCAATCCACACTTTGATCTCCCTGATGTTTCCTTCTCTCTTTTCTCTTTGCTTGAGAGTGAGATTTTCCTATTTTCATAGATTCAAAGAGATTGAGTTTACAACAGATAACATCAAACCTGATTTTCAACGAGAATTCTTTTCTTGAATTCAATCTAACATTTCGAGGAGGACATACCATATCACAATTTCCGGTTCGAAACTCTGAACTACATTCCCTCTCCATGTCTCCTCAGACTAGATTGTCATTCCCCCCACCAAACGCCAAATTTTCCACTTCCAAGCACAGTACTAAGACAAAACAATGATAATAGAGATTCACGAGAATCTAGGAATGGCAGGTTGGGATATTAAGCACCCCAAGGGGAAACACTAATGCAGCAAGGCCATAGATGAGAATATGGACATTAAGACGAATATGATAACTTCATATGCATACCCATTAAATTCATCCGTGCTAAGGTCATCTATCCTGACGGCAAGCCAAAACCCACCTTGGAGGGCCAATGGCAAGATCTAAGGCTATCAAACCCACCCGATGAGGACTGGAGTAACGGGTGAAAATTGCCCTCAATCGGCTAGACCAAGGTCCCAGTCCCACTAGAAGAGGGCAAACCTAAGGAGCCCGAAGACCTTCTATGTGCCAACGATGACCCCCATAGGACCGATTCTGACTTGGTTAAGTCCAGTTCTGCTGACATATGGTTATCCGGCATGATGACGAGAGTCCTGCTTTTTATAGCATCGTCTCCCAAGGGGAAGGAGCTCAGGGTTGTGGCTAGATAGCGATTCCTGTGATGGCAATGGCGGCCAACAATTCCTTTAGGGATGAAAAGTTTTAAAAAAATGCCAATGTAAATAGCTTTTGGCTCCTCAGGCCAAACCAAGACTATTCCTAGCTCGTAGTGGCATCCAGCTCGAGATCGCCGAAAATTAAAATCCTTAAAAATTCAAAAGTTCCCAACAATAAAAAAGCAAAAAAAAAAAAAAAAAAAAAAAAATCCTAAAAATTTTAAAAATTTAAAATTTTACTAAAATCCCAAAACATCGAAAATTTCTCAAAATCTCAAAAATAAAAAATGTTAGGAAAATCAATAACACTGAATATCTTGCAAAATTCCAAAAAAAACTAGAAAATGCACAAAATCTTAAAATCTTGAGCAATAAAGATTTTAACATGCTTTTGGAGGTCCACGCGTTTGTGGTTGACTCTTATGATTTTGATCTGGAGCTAGACTTCAAGCTTATGGATCTGGATGAAGCTAAGGGAATGGAAGACGATGATCTGACTCCTAAATTAGAGCATCTCCTCTTCAAGAAAAAAAAAAGTCAATATCATTACTGACAACTTTAAAATCCTGAACCTAAGGACATTCGAAACCCTTAGCTAGGGAAGTGCATGTTGGAAAATCGTTGCCTCTTGAGAAAAAAATAAAGGTAATTGAGTTTCTAAAACCGCGGCTATGAAACTTCACCTTCTCCTACAAAGATATGCCTAGATTAAACGAAGACTTGGTTATACATCATGCCTACGAATTCGAAAATTAGACCCATCAAGCAGAATTTGAGAAGATTGAGACCAGAGTGGATCCTTAAGATCCGAGAATAAGTAATCAAGCAATACAATGCGGGTTTTATGATAATATCTAACTATCCAGAGTAGCTTGCCAACATAGTACTAGTGCCCAAGAAGGACGACAAGTTCTGAGTGTGCATCAAATTCCATGACCTCAACAAAGCCAATTCTAAGGATGGCTTCCCATTACCGCATGTTAACACTTTGGTCGACAACACAACCGGTCATAAGATTTTCTTGTTCATGGACGACTTCTTTGAATATAATCAAATCAAGATGGCTATGGAAGATCAAGTGAAGACATCATTTCTTACAATGTGGAGAACTTTCTACTACCAAGTCATGTAATTCAAGTTGAAGAACACTGTAGCTACATATCAACAAGCCATGACAGCCCTGTTCCATGACACAATGAACAAAGAAATGAAAGTCTACTTGAATGGCATGATTGTCATGTCTTAATCCATTGAGGGGCATTTCGAAGATCTCAAGAAGCTCTTCAATCGATTGGAAAAATTAAAGTTCTGGATCAACCCACAGAAGTGTATCTTCAGTGCAACCGGGAGTAAGCTACTCATCTTCGCAATCAGTGAGGAAGGTATCAAGATTAACGAAATCAAGACCAAAGTTATCATTAAGATGTCACCGTCAAATACCAAGAAAGAAATTTGTGGATTTTCAGGCAGAATTTAACACATTAGTCACTTCATTACTCAGTTAACACCCATATGTGAGCGCATCTTCAAGCTGCTTCAGAAAAATTCACCAAAAGAATGGAACGATAATCGTCAAGCTGTTTTCAATAAAATTAAGAAATACCAGCTGAATCTTCCATTGTTGCTTACCCCTAAAAGCACTGCTACTTTATATCTCAGTCTGGGGGTACGCGATCGAATGTGTCCTTAGCCAGCACCACAACACTAGAAGAAAAGAGCAAGTAGATAACTACTTGAGCTAGAGGTTCACTAATTACAAGATAAGATACTCGACAATCGAGAAGACCTACCTCGCCCTCCTATGGGCCACCCAACACATCTCCCATACATGATTACCTACCTAATTCTCTTACTCACTCGTATATATTTATTGAAGTATCTGTTCGAAAATCTAGGATTAATAAGAAGAATAGCCATGAGACAGCTACTGCTTTTTAAATTTGACATCACATATGTCACTTAGAAAGTGATCAAGGGGTAAGCACTGTCTAATCACCTTGCAAGACATTCTTCGCCAAACTACCATCTGTTGAGACCTTCCCTAGCGAGGATATACTCTTCATCAAGGAAGAGGAAAAGGGAGAAAAAAAGATGAATGTGGACCATGTACTTCGACGGTACAACTAACTCAAAGGGAAGTAGAGTAGGGATAATCATCTACCCTCCTAACGATCGATGGTCCAATTCCAATCTCAAGGTGGTTAGCATTAAAGTGCACAAACAATGGGGCAGATGTTGGCATGAAATTTTAGGGGGATTAATTTGGGATGATTTTCATATACATTCATTAGAGCATTGCCACGCTATGCATAATGAAAGAAAGCACACCCCTTTGAAGAGGCTTTTTATTGATATGGGTTCAGATATACGTTCCATGTTATGGTCTAGTACAAGCCCTTAATTACTTTCCATAAGGGAATATACTCGACTCCAAGGCAAGGCATAAATACAGTGGTAAAGGCATGTATCATAGGAATGAAATAAGTAACTAGAATGAAATCACCACTTGAAGGGAATCGATATAGTCTAAATGCACAAAGGGTCCATGAGCCTATATAAGGTAAAACCTTTGAGGAGACAAAAGTGTTGTTGAGAGAGCGTAGACCCCTAGAGGTGCAGGCCTCAAGTGCAACCAGCCACAAGAAGGTCATGGGCATCGGGAACGGTCCGAGTCTAGCCTCAAGCTTACCTAATCTAAGCTACAAACCCTTTTAGATGGTGCTAGATACTTTCCCTTCCTTTCAGTCAAACCACCAAAACACAAGAGACAAAGATTTATGTGGTTCCACAATATGCCTACTCCACAGGATAGCAGTACAACGCTTTTACTAAAATGAGGGAATCAAAAGTACAAGTATTATTTCTCCAAGCATAAAAGAAAGCAGGGTATTGCGTGCAATGCATGTACCTTGATCGAAGATCCTTCGTATTCAGAGTGTCTGGATTATTAGTCGGGGCATTCATAGTGTCAAGGAACTATTAGCCTCAGCGTCTATCCCATGTAGCTATATAAAGGACGTGCATGTTGCCTTGACCGCGAGCATAGGGACTCCTGAGACCATATGAGAGCTAGACGGTCTTCTAAATGAGTAGTGGAGTGCGATCATACGACCTCCCCTTATGACTAGCCAATATCATGTATTGAATATATGCTTGAACTCATAATGACAAGGGTCCATATGGAGATGAGAGTGAAGAGGATCAACAAGTGTCACCGTCCTTATATGAGACAAGTAGCATAGGGTTGTGTCAGGTACAAGATAGGTAGCGTAGTGTTAAGCCGTGCGCGAGACAAGGAACTCAGGCCTATGTCTAAGCAGGCAGGAAGCATAGAGCTGTGTCCATGCCTAAGACAAAGCTGCATTTATCCAATATGATGATGAGGTCATCAAGTGGCACTGCCTGTGCATGTAGTTCAGACACAATTTAACCATGTACTAAGTAGCACGAGAGTGAGCGAGGACGAGAACAACACTGGCTGTGCTCGATCAGATGGGCAAGACTAGATCTATGCTCCACTAGGAGATAGGCGGCAGGTGCTATCTTGGCAGCCCCACTAGGGCCATCACCCCATCCTGTTAGCCTGTATGATTGAGCGGGAATCTCTCCTCACATGTTCCTGAACAGGCGTAGAAAGAGGAGAGAGTAGCTGAAGGTCCTAAAAGAGGTTTTTTTCAATGAATCAAATGAAGACCCTTGGGGATATTTATAGAAGTTGACATCACACGGGGCTGCAGCGACACTAGTATCAAACCTTCACCACTGACCACGACAGCAATGTGCTACCACGAGGCCACGATGGCACCACTGTCGAGGCTCCGCCACAGCTGTAGGCAGACTCTGCACTACTGCGGGGCTGCAGCGACACAAAATTGACATCAGGGCTCCACCATGATCGTGGGTAGGCGTTGTGCTACTGCGAGGCCACAGTGGCACCGACATCGGGGCTCTGCCACTACCACAGACAGATGGTGCACTATTGTTGGGCTGCAATGGTGCCAGCATGGGGCTCCACCACGACTGCAGGCAAGCATTGCGCTACCCAGGGCCGCGGCGCCACCGCCAACGTTAAGACTCCACCGCCACTGCAAGCTAGAGCTACGGTGGCACTGCGCTACCTTGGGGTTGGAAGCGCAACAGCACTAAGAAGTAGAAGGGTTGCTCCCTCTCTTCGTTTTTGCCTCTCTAATGAAAAATGAGGACATAGGCTCTTTATACATGGGATCAAGCACAAGGTGACCTTCACATTAGACGACCATGAGTTGGTCGCATGAGGTAGCCTTCACATGAGATGAGCACGAGCTAGAGGCACAATGTTGCAACATAGCAGAGCAGCATAGGGTGGAGAGCATGACGGAAGCACAACGTTGCAGCACGAGGTGGCAAGCATGATGTGGTAGCATGATGTGGTGGAAGCACGAGGTGGCGGAGGCATGATGCGAAAACGAGAGGTCCCATTACCAGCAAAAATCCAATTTCCACCTACCAGTGAACTCCACCTGACTGGAGGAAATTGGATCCCCACCAGCCATACTCCAGCCACCGGCCTGTGTGGGTCCCTGGTTGATGAAATACTATTCCCGGGGCCACTTCTATTTTGACTGGAGATATTGTTTCTTGCTGTTGGGAAGGAATTCTGTTACGGTTTTTTTTTTTTAGTTTCCTATTAGTGTTATTTGGGAGATCTTTATCAGTTAATCATCCTGATTAATCACAATTAGTTGGATGGATTAGAAAACTTATATAAAGTCTCTTTTTTTTCCTATTATAATAATCAGTTTTGAGATTTTGAATGATAATCTGACAGAAATTCAATGAGACTTGAACGAGCCCCCCTCTCCTATTTTGGGTGGTGTCTGCATCTCCAGCTTCTTTTCTCAGGAGAGGTATTGAAATCCTTTCTTTTTTTCAAGCCATTTCCTTGCCCTCTTATTAGGTTGACTAACTACATCTTAATTATTATTAATCTCTACTTACACAAGTGAATTGTATCATCTTCAAATGCATTTCCCAAAGCTTCTCCATCTGCCAGTTAACATCCATTGGAATCTTTTAACACCGAGCTACTTCCTCATCATTTGTTCTTCTTATAGATATATGGAGATGAGGTGCTATTACAATCTTATTATAATACACATATATGGAGCTATTTTGATTTTTCACAGCCCTACGTAGATGAGCTCGTTTGGAGATGAGGTGCGCCCCAGTTTTACACATCGGGCAGAAGTGGGCCCAAGTGGTTTATGTATCACATCCGACCCATCCATCAGATGAGTCTCCTTAGGTTACCATCATATTATGAAAATCAGTTCGATCCAAAACTTTTTGAGGGGTCACAGCACAGGGAACAAGGTGGAAGGGGACCTCACCCTTGATTTTCACTGGGCCACCTGAGCTGTAGAACGTCCTAATTTTAGGTCCTGGCTTTTCATCAATGGCGGTTGAAGGGTTTGGACAAGCTGGATTCGGTATACATATTAGCATGTTGGGCCCCACACAAATCAACATTGGACAAGCTGGATTTGGTTTGGGTTGATTTTTTGGACAGTGGTAACGTGAGTCAATGCATATGATGGACGCAACTTGCCTGTGCCCCTGGCCGTGGTCGGAAGCTATGTGGGGCCTACAAAGATGCCAGTGACAAATCCACTCCATCCATCAATTTCGCAAGACCACAATAATGCAGAAGTGCAAAATCAGGTGGGCCGCACCACATGAAAAAGAAGAGATTGAATGCCTATCATTAGAAACTTAGTGGGGGCCTCAGAAGTCTTGTATGAGGATGATATTTGAACCTACATTGTATCTGAGTGATAGTAAACCTTCACCCTGTGAATGAACAGCTCCAGGAAGGTTTCAATGGTGGGCTGTACTGTCCCAACTGTTTTCATGTGGTGTGGCCCACCTGAGTTATCTGCCTTATTTTTTTGAATCCTGTCCTATTGTGGTCCTCAAAAAACTAATGAACAGAATGGAGTTATCACGGAAATCTATGTGGGCCCCACATAGCTTCCAATCAGTCACGTCTGCATCTGATGGAGTAGGATGTCATGACAGTTTGGTGGAAAATGATGGTTGCGACTTGCAATGCCTTTCCTATTGTTATAGAAGAAGAGATGCTTCGGTTCTTTGACGTGCTCACTTTGCTTGTCCAAAACCTTGGTGGGCCACGGCATAGGGAGCAAGCTGGGAGGCCCCTTTAATTTTCACTGGGCCATCTGAGAACATCCTACAATTTTTACTTGACTTTTTATGAAGGGCAGATGAAAGGTCTGGAAAGACGACGGGGATTAGGTGGTGTGTGATGTGTTGGGGGCTATGGGGCCCACTGTGATGTATGTATTTTATATCCACACTGTCCATCCGTTTAGCCAACTCATTTTAGGGTATGAGCTGAAAAATGAAGCAGATCTGAGGCTCAAGCAGACCACACGGTAGGAAACCGTGGGGAGAATGATGCCCACTGTCGAGGAAGAGGATTTGTGTACTCAGTAAACCCTGTGGGGCCCACCGTGATGTATGTGTCTTATCCACGCAGTCCGACCCTTTTAACAGCTCATTTTAGGTATGAGCGCAAAATTGAAGCATATCCAAAGCTCAAGTGCACCACACCACAAGAAACAATGTGAATTGAGCACTTACCGTCAAAAAATTCTTAGGGCCAAAGAAGTTTTGGATCAAGCTCTTTGTGTTTTCCCTTCATCCATGTTTTTTTAAACCTTACTAACAACCTTACGAACAGGTAACATCACTTTGGGCCCTACGAAAGGTTTCAACTGTGGATGTCATTATCCTCACTGTTTCTTGTTGTTCGGTCCGCTTGAACTTTAGATACGCTTCAAAAATGATCTAAATAAAATGGATAGACAGTATGGATAAGACACATACATACACGGTGGACCCACAGGGTTTACTCAGTTCTGAGTTACTCAGTACGCAAATCCTCCTCCTCGACAGTGGGTGTCATTCTCCCCATGATTTCCTATCGTATGGTCTGCTTGTGCCTTGGATCTGCCTAGCATGTAATTAGAGCAGTAAAGCACTACAACTCACCACAATTTTCACTCGTGGCACTGCCATATATCCAAATTGTGGGGTGTATCATACATCGAGCACATATCAAAACCATATGGATCGGGATCTAATTGATAACTAACAAAGAACGGCCAAGATCCAAGGATTTTGTGGGTGGGGGAAATAATCTAAATTTTAACGATATTCCACTCTTTTATCTCGTTAGATCAATGGTTTGGATCATGTATGTATTCTCGTGAGGCATCCTCGAACAATATCTAACATCCTCAAAGCTTTGGGGCCGTTATAGACATCTCCAAAGCTTTTGAACGTCGTGCAGAGTATCGAGATTGTTCATTCAATAGTATCATTGGGACAAGCCACAGTTGAAGAATATACAGGTCGGATGATCCTAACCCTTTGAATGAGATCAACCTATTACAACCGTCCATTTTTTTACAAGCCATAGATAGCATGATTAAAATCATCAAATCAAAGTAACCAACACGAAGTGAGGTCTATTGAATAGATGTTTCAAATTGGTGTTGAAGTCCATTGATATATATTGATACGCAATCCTCTAACAGCTCTATGTCCGGTGTTCAAAGTTCCGGGGTTTGCAAAATTTGATATTATAGGACATCGGGTATTGTATCAGCCCATATTATCACGTGTGGGGCCAGTATCCGATTGGCAATCTAAGTATGAATGAATGGACAGTTCAAATCGAATGAATGGACAGTTCAAATCAAACCATTGCTGATGAGTGATGGCACGTCTAATTTAAAGCAGCTTTGGGGACGTTGCTAACCTCCTCACACTCCTATGCGCATGTTTGACATCATTATCATCACACTTTTGACCTCCCTCGTTTGGCCACAGCCCAAAACGTAGGCACATCCATAATTTAGGTGGGCCACACGTCAGGAAATAGTTGAGGAATGACTACCTTGATTGCATGCAGGGCCCACACAGGCAGATGTATGTATCATATGCATGGGTTGGATGGCATATACACAGCATGGTAGGCACCATATGCAACCAAGGGTAGGCCTCCCTCGACAACTGTATCCTATCATGAGACCCACCTGAGTTTTTGGATCAAACTAAATTTTGGGGGCCATGGTTAAACGAGCCAGGGTGCATCTGATGGCTGGGGACATCATCAATGTATCAGTGGCCCCACACATAAAATAAATAAATAAAAATTGTTACCATGGAATTATATATCTGTGTCACACCTTCATTGCATCATATTGTGGGAAAGGTTGGCTAATATAGATCATTGATAGGATGGGTCCCACCATGGATAGATCATGACATAAATGTCCCAGATGGAACAAATAGTAATCCTTCAGTCCAAGAACTGCAAATGATTGTTTATGAAAAGCAGAGCAACCGTCCACATTCACCAACTATAAGGTCAAAAGGTCCAATGTAGTAGATGTTTAGGCATGATATATCCACAGTGGGGTCCGCTACTTCAACAGTAAGGACCACCAAACATGGCTTCAACACTTGTACGGACTCAAGGCTGGGGATATGATTTATACACCAAATGCAAAGATGATACAATTCATCAAAGGTAAAAAAGACACATTGCACAATTCATGCGCATGGGCTTCCATCATAGCAGTTTGAAGTGAAAGAAAAGAAGCGGATGACGTGATGAAGCCCAGTTTAGCAGCCCTCAACAATGGGGTATTCACTCCATTGGTCCAGGTACCACCCTAAGCTTCTGGTTGTACTGGGGGCATATGTGGGGCCCACGAGATTTATGCAGCACATCCAATACATCCATCAGATGCATGACCTCGTGTTATCCTCAGGTCCCAAAAACAATATCAATCCAGAACTCGGGTGGGCCATAGAACAGGGAAAAAGTTGGGAGGGAACAGCCACCCCTGATTTGAACCAGGGCACACTGAGTTTTAAAAACCAGCCTGATTTTTGGTATGACCATTCATCCATGCCAGATGAACGGTCTGAATGCGTGGACTCCATATAAACAACATAGTAGGTCCCCCAACGTAAATCTAAAGTGGGCATCCCCTCTCAACTTGTTCCCTGTTGTGAGGTAAACCTGATACATGGATCAGCCTTACTTTTGGGTCCTAGAGGTAACATACACTGATACATGGACGGATTGGATGTCATCCATGCATCACATGGGCCCCACATATGCACCGTAGCTTTTGGTGGTGCCAGTTTAATCAGAGCACGCCCCCACAACAAATGCAGACCTGGAACACAAGGCATGCCACTGGCTGCTGAAACATGGGGATGCCGAACCGACACTTTTCATGCCTGGACCCTTCCTTCTGATCACCCAGGAGCTGATCACCCAGGAGCCCTAAGCCTTTGGTTTACTACAATTAGCAATAGGAGTGTACACGGTTCAGTTTGGTCCGGTTTTGAGGTGAAACCGGAACCGAACCATTCCCAACGCCAAAAAAATCGGAACCGGAACCGGACCGTTTTTAACAGTTCAGTTCCAGTTCGGTCCTACGGTTCTCGGCTTTCTGGGCATACCTTGATATGTTTGTTAGATCTACACCATCCATCTTCATTGTCAGGCAATGATTAGGTGGGCCACATTAAAAAAAAAATTAAATAGATCCAAATTTCCCACCAAAAAAATCTTCCAAAGCTTACTGCAATATTTATTTATGAGGGGTTTGGTTCCAAGTTCGGTTCCACGGTCCGGTTATGTGGTCTGGTTCCACAGTTCGGTTCAACGGTCTGATTTGGTTCTATAAAACCCCAAACCGAGAACTGAACCGAACTATACAGTTCTCTGATTTTTTAAATCAGAACCAGAACCGCACCGGACCATACCGAACCAAACTAACCGGTTCCGGTCCGGTTTACCGGTTCCATGTGCACCCCTAATTAGCGAGGACTATCGACCTTTTTCCCATCTTAATTGGCTTTGAGCGCACATTCTAATGGGAGAAATGCTTTTTATTGATATGCAAGTCTATCACATAACATGGAAAGAAGCTTATTTCGACCATACCTTCTCCCAACAAAAAAGAGTCAGGAACGCAGATCTCTGGCAAAAAAACCATCTGCTAATTTGTTACATTGAACTTGTTTCAGGGAATTCCATCTTAATTCAATTCATGAACCTGCGAGAGGAAATAAATACCATAAAGATCATTTAGATGAAAAAGATTTGCTGAAGGTCTAGTTGGAATTTCTCATTATGTTTGGTGCAGCCAACTGCACCCTCAAGGCCCCATTTGGATGCACTCTCCAAAGGGGAGTTTGAGGCCTAAACACCGTTTTGATCCAAACGGCAGTTCACGTTGTGGGTTAGGATGAACTTTGCAAACCCTCATCACATCTCTCACTTGACAAATAGGCGCTAAAAAGTCAATTCAGCAAAAGCTAATGTGAGCTGAACGGAAAAGCAGGCTTGAAATCCCCCTTTTTTACAGAAACCCCTTTTGAGGAAGTGTGTCCAAACAGGGTCTTAGGTATTTGAGAAATGCTACCATGATTTGTGTGAGTAGTGGGAGAGGTATTCATAGTGCCACAACTTGCAAGATCCTGGCCGCCCCAGAAGGTAGGTCATCTGTGCATATGCCTTTACACAAATGCTAATCATGCAGCCCATGTGTAGGAGAAAAATAGTCACCAATGCCCCATTCGGAATGCACACGTGACCCACCTGATAAATGGACTCGCCTAATTTTGGGCCAGGTACATTCACAGTGAAACTCAAGGCAGATCTTGAATGCATGTGCCAAATTGGGATGTTTGCTGCAAATATCTTTTCAATCTTTCCTCGTCGAAATCATTTCAGCATCTCTACTTTATTTAATAATAAGGGGACGGTGATAATCACCTGTGTGCTTTCCATCACGGAATTGTGCGTTCTTAGAAGACTTAAATGTCTCTAAGAAATCTTTAGCTTTCTGTAGCTCTTGCTTCTGTCTTGTCCTGTCCCACTTGTGCTCAGCAGCCAATATCTGTATTACACGTGGCAATGCCCTGCCTGCTGCATCAGTGTCAAGAAACGCAAGCCGAGATCTCCTAGCAATGAAGTCAATGACAGACTCGCAGTACTCCTGCCGAGCACAGTATGCAACCTCAGCCTCTAGAAAAGGGTATCCGTGGGCCAGCCGCTTCCCTAGATTCTCGTTCTGTAAAATCACATAAACAGAACAGTAAAACTTATAATGCATATCTATATACATCCAAACTTCAAATTTCTCTCTTGAGAACTGATGATCTCAGTCATTCAGAATCAGATGATTGAGATGGACATGATAAGCAAAAGGATTAATCATTTATGTGCTCTGCAAAGTGCTAATATATCTATCTCAGAGCCAAATATTATGTGCCCCTAGGTTCAGTTTGAACCCTTTGTTGTAATAAGATTAGAGCTATCGATTATATTTTCAGCAGTGAGAAATACAGACCAATCATGCCACTGGCAGATGTCTGTCCAGAAAACAGATAAGATCAAGACAGTCTGCTGATATAATATGGTTCGTTCATGTCAACTGATAAATAATACAATATTCATTGCTTTCAACTGTAAAACGAATGCAATGTTAATGCAAGAAAAAGAAAACAAGCTAACAATCAGAGATCATTTTACATGAAATGAAGCATTGACCTGAAACAGGTTGGCCATAGACATGGATTAAGAGCCTGTTTGGATGCACCCACAAACGGGGGTTTTGACGACTAAACATGGTTTCAAGCTAAACCCCTTTTCAGAGAAAAAAATATATATTATTAAAGAAAAATAAAGAAAGCCAAATCCCTTTCCAAGATGTGCATTTGAATGCACTTTCACAACCCCCCTTCAATCACCAGCTCAATGAAAGGTGCTTAAAACTCCTTTTCAGAGGAAAAAAAAAAATTTATTATTAAAGAAAAATAAAGAAAGCCAAATCCCTTTCCAAGATGTGCATTTGAAAGCACTTTCACAACCCCCCATCGATCCCCAGCTCGATGAAAGGCGCTAAAAAGCCCACTTGTTGAAAACCAGTCAGAGTCGACCTTACAGACCTGCTATTGTGGAAACTCCTTTCTGCGGAAGTTGCATCCAAAGAGGCCCTAAAACTTTTCAGCAATACAGTGAAATCAATTGAGTGTGGAGAGGGGGGAGGGGTATGTGTGTATGTATGGGAGGGAGGCGGGGAAAAGACAAGCAAGAGGGCTCACCTGAGCAATCACAGCCACTCGTTCAGCCAAAGTACCATATGCACGTGCCAAGTGCTTGGCCACAGCACTGTCCATTACACCTGGAACAACTTTCCCACTGTGCGTCTTCTTCATGCGTATGTATTGCTGAGCTAGTACTGTGAACAGTGCAGGATCCCATCCATCCCCGCCAACAATTCGCAGGTGGTTAGTTACACAGCCATTGGATGGATTCAGCTTGCCAGACTTTATGGCTGCATCAACAGCGTCTTCTGCCATGCTGAGAGTAAGTATTGAAGTCTAGTCAAATAACTTAAGAAAGAAGGCAACAAGAAGATTGTTGATTGCTCAAGGAAGCAAAGCATGGAAAGATATTTTAATAAAATTATTTTTAAGAGCAACAATAAACTCAAAGTGTCACGAATAATTTTTTTTGAGAGGATCTAAAATATGGTAGGAACAAAAAGAGAGATTCATTAAGCAAGAGGGAAAGAATTCCCAGTATGAAGAACCGATCATTCAATCACCTCTTAAGCAAGGCTAGCAGCAATTTCATTTGGCCCCTTTTCAAGTGGGCAAACGAGATATTTGTCCTTGAAGCTAAATCCTGAATTTCATCAAATAAGAAAGATATCTCCACAGCACCATATGAATGTTGGGTGTAAAAACTACGCATTTTTTTTTATCTTGTTCAACCTTTTGGCTTCAAGAATATAATACATAATAATAAGTTTGAAGAAGGAAAAGTTACATGTGATATTGAATAATCTTGCAAAGAGAATACCATATGTAGATGACAGAATTGCAGAATTGTCTAAAGGCGCTGATATAAGATAATCACCTCCTATTTTATGACTTTTTTCCTTTTCTTTTTTATTTTTTTGGAGAAGATGACTGATTTCATCAAAATTAAAAGGGCAAAGAATCTCCGAAGCAAACAGAAAGGAGCAAGGAACCAGAAAAAGCAACCTTCAAATCAAAGGAACTATAGCACTGACAGCTAGGGCAAACGACAGGTTTAGCATGGCAACCAAGGCACTAATCTCGTGAAACTTATAATAATAGTAGTAATGGTAATAACAATAATATGAAAATGAAGATGAAGAGGAGAAAGAAGAAGAAAGCCTGCTCAGCCCCTTTGGCCCATCTAAATGCATCAGAATTAGTCACCTAAATAATTATCTGCTGATTCTGGAATTGAGTGTGGACATTCCTAACAACCTCACTGAGTGCAAAAACAGCAGCATTAAAAAAAAAAAAAAAAATCACCCCTCACACTCACACCACAGTGGAATTTCACCACAATGAGTACTCGAACCCAAGACCTCGTGTTGCAACTCTTGTGAGTCTACCACCGAGGCATGAGTAAGGACCAAAAACAAAAAAAGAAAAACCAGTATCTTGAAGATCAGAAATCACAGTAACAAAGCCTGAAACACTAGAATCACTTTTCCCTCTCGTCCACAAGCAGACCCCCTGTACCAAAAGAGTCCATTTCTGGGCTTATAACACCATCGATACTGAAACACCATCGTTTCAAAAAAAATCGATACTGAAACACCAGTTAGCAGTTGGCTCTGCTATCCAGGATGTTGGAGCTACATTAGGGACCGGATTGCCTAGATCAACTCCTTCCATTCACTGTGAATGTAAAACCACCAAAGGCCCTCTAAAATCCCTGCTAGTCAGCATCCGCGTACATAAATTCACCTTGATCTTCACCCCAATCTTCATTCTGGATGATTCTTCATCCTTTAAAAATGCATGTTTCTTTCCTGACCATAGCCCCCAGCAGAGAGCTAAAAAGCAGGAGCTTCTGCAAGACCCCTCTAGATTTGAATGGACAGTTGCCCCAACTCTGAAGAACCTCTTTCAGTGTCTTTCTAATCGACCACTCAATGCTAAGTAGTACGAAGAAATAATTCCATGGTGCAGAAACAGCATGACAATGAATAAGAACATGTTGAACCAATTCCACCTCTTTCTTGCACATGATGCATCCATTTGGCATGCATAAACCTCTCCTGCAGAGCTTGTGAAGATCTTCTCCTTACCTATTGTCCACACAAAGGTTTTCGGGGGTCAGAGGGGTTCAGATCAGACTGGAACTGCATGAGCTTCTGGAAGGACTTCACTGTGAAGACTACAAAATCGGACCATTACCAAATTTTGGCGTCCTCACTCCTCAAACTTTGCACTAGCTCAAGAAGATTCATCAAATCAGTAAACCTAAGCACTTTGCTGCCTCTCAGATTCCTGCAGAATGTAATATTCCATATCAACTTATCACCAACATTGACGATGTTGCCTCTCACTGAACGTCTCTGGGAGCGGCAGCTCCATAAAGATCAGGAAAACTTTCAGCCAAAGAGCTGTTGCCCAACCATATCTCCTCCCACCACCGGATTATGCCCCCTCCACACACCTTGAATAGGGTATCTAATTTTAGTGTCTTCCCCCACCCTCTATTTGTATCCCTCAGCTTACAAATTTCCCCAAATTTCCAACTTTGACCAGCTATTTGCACACTAGCCACCCTGTTTTAAAGCTCGTACTTATCTTCCACAATTCTCCTCCACAAAGCATTTTCTCTACGCTTCTTTCATTAATTCTACCCAAGCCCAGGCCTTTTCCCTCTGATTTTTACTTCATATCAACTCACCAAATGAATCTTTTCTGCTCACTTTTTCTTCCCATAGGAAGTCACTGCGGATGTTTTCTAACATATTTACTGCTGTCGCCAAAGTCTTGAACAAAGATAAAAATATACAGGAAGATTCGCCATCGCTGTGTTGATTAGGGCCCTAAGAGAGAGAACTTCCCTTCCAAGTCACCAGGCCTTTCTCAAATTTTTCAATGACCGGGGTCCAAGTAGAGTGCGCACCCTGACTCTGAGAGGAATACCCAGATAGAATAAAGGGAAAGAACCACGTTTGCGTCTAAGAATCGAGGCCAGCAAGTGAACCCTCTCCTAGTAGCCCCCACTCCTACCATTAAATTAAAATCCTTCCCAGATTAACACGCTAATCCCATACTGTTTCAAAGCACTTTATAATCCCCTTAAGGCTTGAACCTGCTTGAAATCAGCTTCATACATCACTAGCATGTCATCAGTAAATTGCAAGTGAGAAAAGGGAAAGGATGAATTGACTTGGAACCCCTTGATAAATCCAATCTATTCTTCCTTCGAGAAAATCCAACTTTTGCCCTCTGCAACGATCAAGAATCATAAACTAGAGAAACAACCCAGCCAGGGAGCCGTTGATGAGAACTAAAAACAAAGCTATGGAGACACACTCCTTAATCCCACTGAACGAGCTCTCTCTGAAACTGATCCACCTCAAAATTATACAAGAGAAAATTCCAAGATCATGATTGTAAGATTTATCCATATCTATTTTGCAAACAATGCCTTCCTTCCCCCTTAGCGTCATTCCTAGGACAAATGCCCGCCCTCCCTCCCTCTGTCTGGTTCTTTAGGGTATGTTTCTCTCTCTCTGGTTCTTTAGGGTGTATCTGGCAACACCTCTAGAATTCATGCTTTTCACTTCTTCTCCTGAAAAGAATCATGTCTCCATTAACTATTTATTTGGTAATCAATTTCTCATAGAAGCATTTCTTCCTAGACTCCAAAACATGTCCAGAATTATCTCTTAAGAAACAGCTAGCTTCCTCCCTCTTTTTTTTTCTTTTGTTTTTACATCAGCACCAATAGACGAGGCCTACAGCAAAAACGTGAATGTTCAGATATCCCACCCACCCACACATACAACCCACATGTATGTATGTATGTATCAGCAACAGTAGACATGCCTTTGCAGTAGAAACATGAACATACTGAAATTACACACACACGCATGCATGCATGCTTTGCAACATAAACACGGACATTCAGATATCATAGTTTCCTCAAGGCAACACAATGCACCGGGGACAAAGCTGGGAGTGCATGACAGCAGATTTTAACTTCTGAATGGAATTTGGGAAGAAGGAAATCAAAGCACGATTCTATTCGTGTATTTCTTAACACTGCATAAGTGGTAAGCGGCAGATTTCTGTCAGCAAATTTGTGGTATCAATCCATGTTCAGTTATGGACTTTTGCCCTTTTTCACTGGCATGCTTGGCTGTTTGGCCTAAGTACACCATTTCACATGTGTGTGTGTGTGTGGTGTTAGCGCAATTCAAGTCATATTGGGTGCATCAATAGTCATTAAATCCATGTGGTATGACGGAGAGAAAATCCCACATCTATCAATAATGTTTGATCTGACTTTCCTGTAAAGCAGACCATCTTGTCCAAGATAATTTTACCTTCAGTGGTAGTCCACTTTCCACCAGTAATTGTGATTGAACCAGGGTAATCTTCACATACAACATTGCACAAGTGGTAAGCGGCAGATTTCTGTCAGCAAATTTGTGGTATCAAATCCATGTTCAGTTATGAACTTTTGCCCTTTTTCACTGGCATGCTTGGCTGTTTGGCCTAAGTACACCATTTCATATGTGTGCGTGTGTGTGGTGTTAGTGCAATTCAAGTCATATTGGGTGCATCAATAGTCATTAAATCCATGTGGTATGACGGAGAGAAAATCCCACATCTATCAATAATGTTTGATCTGACTTGCCAGTAAAGCAGACCATCTTGTCAAAGATAATTTTACCTTCGGTAGGTAGTCCACTTTCCACCAGTAATTGTGATCAAACCAGGGTAATCTTCACATACAACATGGTCTCTGGAAATACTCTCCGTGTTCTTAGCCGACGGATCCACGGCCAATGGGCGTATGCCACTCCACGCAGAAAGAACATCTGTGCGCCGCACCTGAAGTTTTCCAGTAGAAAAGTAAATCAGATGGAGCAAGTTAAAGTGGACATTACTTGCAAAATCAAAAAAGAACAGAACTTCGTTAATTTTCTTCAAACATTTTCTAATGATTGATTAGTCTGACTCCCAAAGATGGACCTTTAACAGGGGAAAGCTCTGCAAAGAAAGTATATTGACATCTTAACTGGACTTTCCCATGCAACCTGTTAGAATTCAAAAGCAAAAGAAAAGAGGTAAAAAGTCGCTAGAATTATTGGTTTTTTCCTACTAAGAAAAAAGCAACTTCCCCCAAGTTTATCAGTTGCTGGAGCTGAATAAGTTCACAGGATTACTTGGATCTGTATTTATACAACATAAGTACAAGGGCAAACCATTTTAGAAAGCTGCTACAGAGACGGAAGTGCCGGATACAATCACGTCCATGCAGCTATCAAGAAAGGTCTTGTCATTTCGCATCATTACATGCTAATTTCCATTTATTGTTTTTATTATTTATAGTTTCTACAAGTAGAACCAATAGGTAATAAGATGAGGGAAAGTAGACCTAGATGGTTTGGTCCTATGCAACAGAGACCCAGAACTAAGCCTGTTAGAAGAAGAGATTTGGTTCAAGTCTATAGAGAGGCAAGGGGAAGGCCCAAAAGGACGTGGGTGGAGGTAGAATGAAAATATTCGATGACGTATGGTTTTAACTTAGGATATGGTCCTTGCAGAGTGGAACGGTGGAACACAATCCATATCCCAACCCAATTAGTTGGGATAAGGCTGAGATAATGATGATTTATAATCTTCAAAAAAAAAAAAAAGATAATGATGATTTATATTTTCTATACCATGTGATTTATTTCCCTTAAATGAACACTTTCGATACCTTGGGCCAATAATTCATGGTAGTAGAGAGATTGAGAAGGATGTTGCCCATAGAATTCAAGCTAGGTAGAAGAAATGGAGATGTGCCTTTGGAGTTTTATGTGATCATCTTGTACCACTCAAACTAAACGAGAAATTTTATAAGATAGCTATAAGACCAGCCTTGCTTTATGGGACAGAATGTTGGGCAGTTGAAGAACGTGTTCATGGGATGTGTAGCTGATGAAACAAGGATGTTGAGATGATGAGTGGCAAGACAAGGAAGGATAGAATTAGAAATGATTGCATATGAGGGAACTTAGGAGTAGAACCAATAGGTAATAAGATGAGGGAAAGTAGACTTCGATGGTTGGATCAAGTGCAACAGAGACCAAGAATTGCACTGATTAGAAGTAGTGAGATGGAACAAGTTGAAGGCTCTAAAGGGAAAGGGGAAAGCCCAAAAGGATGTAGATGGAGGTAGTAAGAAAAGATTTAACCTATAGTCTAACTGAAGGTTTGGCCCTTGATAGAGTGGAATGGCAGAATAGGACTCATGTAGCCGACCCCAATTAATTGGGATATGGCTTAGATGATGATGATAATGTGATTTATAAACTAAATCTTATATTCATAAAATATCATTGAATACTACCATATTACTTTATAGACATGTCACTCTGGAAATCAGATTTCCCTAGGTCCCACGTCTAACACCCTAACTCTGTGTCTCACACCAAGACAGGTCAATAAAGAGCACCTTCACACTCTGCGAGATCAGAAATGTGAACTTAAAACTAAATTTATGCATTCCACATATGAGATCCTTCACCTATCATAGAAAGGAATGGATATAAGAAACTGGAAATTTCCAAAAATTGAATCATAAATGGCAACTTAAATATCAAGAATCTTAATTTTGTATTAAAAAAATTTGTTGCAATTACTTAAAAATACCTAAAGAAAAAGGATGGACCAAATTAGCAATAATCTAAAATTCCACATTAAATTTTTAGTCCATTTATAACATTCCAAAGCACTTGACAGGCTTTTCAATGCAACTGGAATTCCAGACGCTGAATCGTAAAACCAGATCTTAAGTCTCACAAATTTAACTTTTTTTATTAAAAAAAAAATGAACTTAAAAGTATCTTAAGAAAAAAAATGGACCGGAGAAGCAAGATTTTAACATTCCACATCAACTTTTAGTAAGTTTATAACATACCATAGCATTTACATGCAGTCAATGCGATCAAGCATAGTAAGCAATTTCATCACCTTTCAATCCATAAGATAAAATCAAATTCATAATCATTAATAATCACAACACCCTACTCATTTTACAGACTAGTTTCACAGAAAGCAACTGCATTCCACAATCTGTGAAGAGCTGAATAATTTATGACCAAAGAAAGGAAGCATGCCCCAAACCAGCAATGAAACCAAATAAAAGGATCTAGTCACTAAGAACCAACCTTAACATTAAGATAATCACAGATGGCATCCAATATAAACTGTATCTCATCTTCATGTGGTTCTGGAAGCATGGTTATTGCAGTGCTTGAATCGGTAGTTCCTGCAACTGTCCTTCCCAACCAAGGAAGCATGAACACCACACGGCCATCCTTCGTTTTGGGAACTATCAAGCCCATTCCTTCAGGAGAATAATAATCTGGAAGAACAATGTGTACGCCACTGCTGGGACATATCATAGGTGGTGCATCTTTGTCAGCCATTTTCCTTACGGAGTCACAAAATGGCCCAGCCGCATTCACAACAACTTTTGCATATGTATCAAACTCTTTGCCTGATACACTTTGACAGACAGTAAGGACCGTACCAAGTACAAGAAGTCAAGAAAAGGTTTTAGTTATTCAAGAAATACAGACACATTTCATCACTGCTGTAAATGCAAAAGTAAGAAGACCGCATATGGTGCAACATAGACTCAGTTATTTAAACATTCAAACAAATTCAATGGACATCATCACAGTATTGTCTCCAGTAAACAGGTCAGTCTCAGGTTGACCATATATGTAAATAAAGAACTGTCAACAAATATGCACTTGCTTCAGTGGCAGAGATGTGTAGAACATTGCAAAATGCCTTGCATACAAGCTCTCCCAATACAATTTTTTTAAGTGGGCCAGGTCAGGCCAAACCTGAGCTTAGGTATCTGCTGGTATCTGCGCATGGTCCAGGCCTAGTCATCTCCTGTCAGGTCACAGGTCAGGCTCAGACCTGGAGACTGAGCCCATTTAGTAAATGGACCGGGCTCAGGCTAACCCTGACCTAACCCATACCCAACCCTTTACCACCCCTACCACTAACCAGTGTTTTAAATAGCGAATAGCGTGTAGTATAGCCTTCACCCCTCTGAAGAATGAGGCATAAGCTACATAGCGTGTTGCGTAAGCTACACACTACTTAGATTTTTAATCAAGGTTGCACTTGGTTGCACCAAATTAGATGATTAATAATAAAATTTAACAAAATTTCATGATATTTGGTGCAACCAAATGCAACCTAAAGTAATAGCATTGAAAAGACTAACGAATTTTCATTGAAATAGAAAAATGTAACAAATCATTGAAAACATTATTGATTTTCATTTAGCTTAGCCTAATGTTATAGTGAAAAATGACTTGTAATGTGAGCTATGTAGCGTGTAGCGCAGTCTATGAAGCGTGTAGCGTATCCAAATTAATCATGTAGCGTAGGCTACACGCAATTTAAGCTATTTTCATGAACTACGTAGCATTTAGGCTAAGCTAAGCTACACGCTACATAGTGTTGCTATTTAAAACACTGCCACCAACATGAAATATTGAGCTTTGTGGGGACTGATTAGTTGGTGAAGCTGCAATTCAAGTAGAATCAAAACCCAGTCAGATAGCAAGTTTAAAACATTGAGTTTCTGGGGGCTAGAGATGCATGAGCAACAGCATGTCAATTTGTTGTACTGGAAAATGGCTGAAACTGAAGATGCACCAATCTTGCCTCAGATTGCTTTTTTGGCATAAGAATCAAGAGGCTTTGTGATGCAGACCAAGAGTGGCCAAGATCAAAATATTCGGTCAGTGGGTTGGGTCCATGGGGCCATATGAGCAGTTTGTGGGGCCCAAATGATGTTCCAACTAATCTTTGGGCCCATATGGATCACAGTTGTGATGAAAACATCAGAGCATCATCCTATCGCATCTACCAGCGGCGGAGGAGGACCCCGACTGAGGCCCCAGTCTCATTATGATTGGACGATTACTATGTGGGGCCTAGCGGGCTGCATTGAAGACCCCACATGCATGGTTTGTGCATCTGGAAGACCCCATACTGGGAAGATGCATGTGGGTTGTGTTTATGGGAGATTTCAACCGTTGGATTGTGTCTGTTGGTCCATCAAACCATCAGATCATGGCGATCGGGCCACTAAACCACTTGGATCACCAGATCTGGGACAATTTGGATCCCCTTTTTTTATTTCTTAGTTTTAGTTCTTTTTGGACATGATGAACGGCTGAACGCCTTTGATTATTAGTATTTTAGTTTGTTTAATTTTGAGTGGGCCACATTTTCTGGACTTGGAGTGGCAATTTTGTAATTTTGAGAATTTGGAAATATAAAAGCTCAAGTGGGTGGGGGGGGGGGGGGGGGGACATCCAAGACCAATGCCCTTATTTTGGAGAAAAGAAAAGAGAATCTCTTCCATGATTTTGTGAGAAAACCTCTTTGCATCTCCAATGATTGGAGAGGGTGTGAGACCCACGTGGAGTGATTCCATAAGTATCTGTTCTTCATTCCCTTCGATTCAAGGTAGGTACCCCTTATTCTTTCTTTCATATCATCTATTTTTCTCTTCTCCTTCATCCTTTATTATTCTATCTAACCCAACCCATCTCTCTCTCACTCTACCCACGCCCCACACACGCATGTGCATCCATACGGACAGCCACGCGTTGGCCCCTGTCTCCTTTTTTTACCCCTTTGTTTCTTCCCAAAACCCTAACCCTTAAAACCCCCAAATCCCCCTTCTCAAAACCCCAAATCTAAAAACCCTAATTTCCCAAACCCTAGATTTTCCAATCCCCCAAATCCAACCATCCAAACCCTTATTCCCTCTAATCCAAGCCTAATCCTTAACCCTAGATTACTTCCAAAATTCCGTAACCACCCTATAACAACGGTCAGCCCTATACCTTTTAATTTCCTTAACTTGGCATATGTTTTATACATGAATGTGGATGAACCCTATGCTAGATGGGAGTCCTACCTCCCATAGGGCCTTTCTCATCTTTATATTATAGTTTCGTGCATTGTGGGATGTTTGTGGCCTAGATTTATGCATTAGTAGAAATCTGAATTGTTTTTGCTTGTGGTAGAAAAGCATAATTTTAATGTTCTAATTGTTTAATGTGAACCATTTCGTGATCTTGCTACTTCATACTAGTTTAGACCATTCGTCCTGCATCACCCGACATTATGCTAGTTAAACATAAATTGAGCCAATTATGATCAATTTACAGAAGGATTGTATGGAAATAATGGAATTTTCGAACATGTTTAAGCCATTATTAAATTTTCGAAAATAGATGGTTGGGATTAGATATAATATATTGCTAGGATTAGATTAGGGTTTCTTCTGTTTTGGGAAACGCAGTTGTAAATGAAAAAACTTTTTCTATTGTAATGGTGAATAGTGAATGAAAAGAAAAGGTTATGTTCTTTTTTTAACCTATATTGTATTAATTTTAGGAGTTTGATGCTCCCTATCAATAGTGTGATTCAACTAGAAGTTTCACATCTGATGTAGCTTCAAAACAAAAACTTTGAATTAGGTATAAATATATTATATTATATATGTAGAATGTTAGGTACTCATATATTAGACAAGTGTGTGTGTTTGTGTGTGTGTGTGTGTGTGTGTGTCGTCTAAGCCTTATCCCAACTTATTAGGGTGGGCTACGTGATGTAGGATGCCCTAATTATGATGCATGCTCATGAACACAATTAAATCAGCGGAATTAAAAGACAATAACAATATAAAATCTAGCAGTAATCATCACGAACTAAGAAAATCACAAGGAAGCATGCAATGGAACGGGCCATTCATCACAACCATGAAGTATGAAATTCAATTATCACTATGGTTGGATCCGGCGCGGGATGGAATCTCCCGATCTTGCATCGCTATAACCCAATCAATTAAGAGGAATCTCTAATCCAGGAAATCAAGAGATTTTGGATTAGGGATTTGAAAATCTGAAAGCTTAGGATTTAGGATCAAAAATCAAATTTTGGGATTGTGGTTAGCAAAACAAATAGGTTAGGGAAAGATAGAATTACCTGGAAGAAGAATTAGAGGGGCATAAGAAGCAAGTAGAAGAAAGAGGGATCAAGGAAGAAGAAACATCACCATGAGAGAGAGAGGAAGAGAGAAGCACCAAGAGGCTTTTCATTAATCAATAAGCAATAACCAACTCGAGTTTAGGGCTTTAGCCCACTTAAATAAGCAAATAAAGACATGAAAATACTAAAATACCCCTAAAACTAAGCAAAAACGCGTATCTAACAAAAGCGCGAGAAAGTTCGGGTGCTCGGTCGGGCGCCCGAACTGCCACCCGAAGTCGTCCGAAAACCTCCAGAGAGGTTCGGGCGCTCGGCAGATAAAGTTCGGGCGCCCGAAATCTTCAGTTTCTTCGGTCTTCTTTCTCCTTTCTTCCTTCACATGTGTCTTCCCTGAGTAGGGTCTTCTATGTGTCCAATCACATGTGAAGGGTCTTCAGCGGGTCTTCAGTTCCTCAATAATCGCTTATCCACAAGGACGGCACTTGTGGTTGGCGCTTTCTTCGTTGGTATACCTTGAATGCTTTTGTGTCCGCATCAATTCCCCCTGGGTGAGAAAAAATCGACTCCGACGAGTTGAAACTTTTGTAGCACTCTAGTAGATCGGGATCAATACCCTGCAATGCTTTGCCCGGCAGCCACGTAGATTCAGACGAAGGTTTGTTTTTCCACTTGACAAGATACCTCTGGAAACCTCCATCTCTCGTAGATACTACCTCGTCATCCAAGATCTCCTCAATTTCTTCTTTGTGGGTAATGGGTGGAGTAAGGGGTTGTGTAGCAAAATCAAAAAAAGGCCATGAGAGGGACGATGGATCGACAATGGGAGTATGGGAACAGACTAGATCTTCCACATTAAAAGTTGGATTAATGCTCATTTCAGGTGAAAGGTCAATCCAATGCGCGTTGGACCCAACCTTTTGTAATATCTTGAATGGTCCAGCACTACGCGCTTGCAACTTTTTAGCGGATCCTTGAGAGAATCACTCTGGCCTTATTCGCACCATTACGTAGTCTCCTTCCTGAAATTCTTGTGCTCTACAATGAGAATCAGCTGAAATTTTATAATCATCATTGCTCTTATTTAACCGATGTCTAATATGTGTATGCAAATCATGAATATGGCGTACAAATGCATCGGCTGATTCAGAAGACCTTTGGGTAACAGACATAGATAAGAGATCTATGGGCATTCTCGGTTTATAACCACTTACAATTTCAAAAGGACTCAACCCTGTAGATCTATTAACTGACCCATTATAAGCAAGTTCAGCAGTTGGTAAAATTAGGTCCCAAGTCTTAACATGTTCACCCACTAGACAACGTAGAAGATTTCCAAGACTATAGTTTACCACTTCAGTCTGACCATCTGTTTGTGGGTGGTAAACAGCAGAGAACTGCAAACGAGTTCCCATAATGTGCCATAGTGTCTTCCAAAAATAGCTGGTAAATCAAACATCACGAGCAGACACTATAGTTTTAGGTAACCCATGGAGACGCACCACACCATCGAAATAGATACGAGCAACATGAGACGCATCCGACGTTTTCGAACATGGGAGGAAATGCGTCATTTTAGAAAAACGGTCCACAACGACAAAAACGGAATTGTGCTTCTTGATTGTCTTGGGAAGCCCAAGCACGAAGTCCATACTAATGTCCTGCCACGGAGCATGTGGCACTGGCAATGGCATATATAGCCCGATATTTTGCTTTCTTTGCTTTGCCAACTGACATGTACGACACTGCCCTAAAACTTTGGCTGCGTCTCGCTTGAGACTTGGCCAATAGAAAAGATCTTCCACGAGGGCAATGGTCTTATCACGACCAAAATGGCCAGCTATCCCTCCTGAATGAAGCTCCCAGATGAGGAATTCACGAAGGGACATACGGGGAATACAAAGTCTGTCTTCCTTGAAAAGGAAGTCATCTTTAAGAACATATTCACCCATAATACGCTGGTCACTAGAGAGCGACGCGTAAGTACCTCCAAAATCAGGACATGTGGGGTATTCATCTTTCAGTTGCTCAAATCCGACTACCTCTACACTCAAGGAGTTGAGCAACGCCACTCTTCTACTAAGGGCATCTGTTGGTTTGTTTTTTCAACCCCGACCTTGTGTTTCAGAACAAACGAATATTCCTGAAGAAACGCTACCCATTTAGCGTGCCTTGGGTTAAGTTTCTTCTGAATATGCAAATATCTCAAAGCCTCATGGTCAGAAAACAAAACGAATTCCTGCGGTAGGAGATAGTGTCGCCAATGTCTCAGGGATTGCACTACCGCATAAAACTCTTTGTCGTAAATGGAGTACTTTTGTTTTGCCTCATTCAGTTTCTCACTGAAATAGGCCACTGGGTGTCCTTCTTGACTTGACACTCCACCTATACCGACACCAGACGCATCACACGCTACTTCAAAGACTTTAGAAAAGTCAGGTAGACGCATGACAGGAGCCTCTACCATCTTGCCCTTAATCTCCTTAAAAGCCTTAACTGCGGCTTTAGACCACACGAACTCTCCATTTTTCATGCGCTCGGTAATGGGAGCCATAATCGTGCTAAAACCCCTAATGAACCGACGATAAGAAGTTGCTAGGCCGTGAAAGCTTCGCACCTCATAAATGTTCCTCAGTTCAGGCCACTCAACTATGGCCCTGACCTTTTCAGGGTCTGCGCGCATCCCTTCAGATGACACTATAAATCCTAAGAACACAACTTGGCTAGACATGAATGCACATTTCTTAAGATTAGCGTACAATTTTTCCTTCCTAAGGATGCTATAGACCTTCTTTAAATGTTCAAGGTGTGATTCCTTAGTGGTACTATAAATAAGAATATCGTCAAAGTACACCACTAGGAATTTTTCCATGAACAGCCTCAAAGCTTGTGTCATCACCCGCATGAAAGTACTGGGTGCATTAGTCAAGCCGAAAGGCATGACCAACCACTCATATAGCCCATCTTTCGTTTTAAACGCAGTCTTCCACTCATCTCCTAGGCGTATACGGATTTGGTGATATCCACTCTTGAGGTCTATCTTAGAGAATATAGTGGACCTGGCCATCATGTCAAGCATATCGTCAAGCCTAGGTATAGGGAACCGATACTTGACAGTAATTTTGTTTATGGCACGGCTATCCACACACATGCGCTTGCCGTCTTTCTTTGGCGTCAACAGTGCAGGCACGGCACACGGGCTCATACTCTATTGGATGAAACCCTTTTGCAGAAGCTCATCAACTTGCTTCTTCAATTCTAAATGTTCTGCAAGGTTCATCCTGTAGTGAGGAAGGTTCGGTAGAGTAGACCCTAGGACAAGATCAATGGCATGCTGTATGTCCCTCATAGGTGGCAACTCATTCGGTAAGTCTTCAGGAAATACATCACTGTATTCCTTCAGGACCGAGGTCACCTCACGAGGCAACTCTGATGGAACCTCAGGTGTAATCTCTCTAGCCACAAGGGCATACACCATAGAATCCTCCTTAGCCTCTTTTTCAAACTCTCTTGCGCTGATTATACGTAGAGACTTAGGCTTGGATTTCCCCACTCCTCTAGGCTCGCTTGCCTTCTCATCCTTCTTCTTCCCTAGTGTGTTCTCAGGTGGCATGGGGTTAAGTTTGATCTTTTTACCATTATGCATGAAGGTACACGCATTCGAACAGCCAAAGATCGTGACATCATTATCAAATAGCCACAGTCTACCTAGGATAACATGTCCCACATCCATAGGTAAAACATCACACCACAGGGACTTTTTGTATGACCCAAACTCGATGGGGACTAGACATTGATGAGTGACAGGTAGGGATGTCTTGTCAACCCAAGAAACTTTATATGGGTCTGGATAAGGTGTGGGTTTCAGTTTCAAGCGATCTAAGGTGCTAGTGGAAATCACATTCTGACAACTTCCACTATCCACTATCACCTTACAATTCTTTTCACCACACTTGGCAATAGTGTAGAAGATAGTGCTTCGACGCCAGTCAACACTACTTCTAGACTGAGCTAGCACACGCCTGACTACTGCAAGCGTTGCTTCTCCATCTAATTCTTCCTCATCAGTAAGTCCTCCTTCAAGGTGATACTCTTCAACTTCATAATCACCCTGGTTATCTCCCCCTTCGTGGGACTCGCCTATAACTAAGGCTTTTCCACGGCTCTTCGTAGGACACTGATTAGACATGTGGCCAAGATTGCCACACTCATAGCACCTCACTTGGCTCATGTTACTAGGACCGGCACCAAGAACCCCTTTTGCCCTTGTCCTCCCTAGGCCTAGGAGGAATGGTCGCCTGTGCTCTAGATTGACTACCAATATTAGGTCTAGTCCCCTGAGAACTAGATCTAACACTGGGGTCTCGGGACTCAAAACGACGAACGACAGGAGCCTTCAGATATTGCTCTAACTCCTGCACGACTTGATATGCTTCATCCAAGTCCGTTAAGGGCCGAGTCATAAGCTCGCGCTGAAGATCCGCACGAAGGCCCGTCTTGAAACGCGAGAGCGTTACTAGAGGGTCTTCTTGGATATCACATCGCATCACATATTCTTCAAATTTAGCGATGTAGTCAGTGGCAGACATTGACCCTTGGCGTAAGGATTATCATTGGTCAAGTAGCTTCTGACGGTATGAGAGAGGAAGGTACTTCTCCTTCAACTTCTCTTTCATCTCATACCAATGTGTGATAGGGGCTCTACCAACTCTTTCTATCTTACACTCGGTGTTGGTCCAAAAGAGTTTGGCTTGGCCCACAAGCTTCATCTTAGCAAACCGCATTTGACGGTTTTCTGACATGCCATACCACTCAAAGTAGTGGTCCATGTCAGCAACCCAATCAAGGAATGCCTTGGGGTCCAAATGCCCATCAAAACTCGGGGCCTCAACTCTCACACTCTTCATCGCACGCTCATCTGGATCATAGCGGTCTTGATGATCACATGTGGTTCGTGCCTCTCGCATGACACCATGACCATTACCACGATCTCTATCCTCACTACCTCCACGTGTGGCAGCCCGTTCGTCAATGATTCCTCCCACTTGGGAGTGCGCATCATCCCCTACAGCGGGGTTTTCTCTTTGGGACGCCTCTAGTTACTCGACCTTAGTCATGGTAGTGGTGATTTGGTTCTCAAGGCGAGCAAACTCACGCTTTTGACCTGCTTCTAAGGCGGTTATCTTTTGTATCAATTGAGCAAGTTGCTCAGATAACTGCTCGTTATTCATGGTAGGCTAAAGTCTGAAACCTCTACCTCTTCTCGTGGGCATACAATGGAGACTTGAACCAAACTCTACCCAACTAGACTACTAGGTGTTAGGACTTTCAAGATGAATACGATGAATGCAAAACTAATATGAACTGACACAATTAAGTTAAAACAGGAAACAACTCAAATCTGGAAATTTTCCAAATTAGGAAACTTTCTAAAATTGGAAAGTTTCAAAAATTGAAAACTTTCTAAATCTAGAACTTTCCGAAATTAAACCTAATCAAAACCCTAATTGGACAATTCGATTTAGACAAACCATGCAAACCTATTCTCTGATACCAAATTTGATGTAGGATGCCCTAATTATGATGCATGCTCATGAACACAATTAAATCAGCGGAAGTAAAAGACAATAACAATATAAAATCTAGCAGTAATCATCACGAACTAAGAAAATCACAAGGAAGCATGCAATGGAACGGGCCATTCATCACAACCATGAAGTATGAAATTCAATTATCACTATGGTTGGATCCGGAGAGGGATGGAACCTCCCGATCTTGCATGGCTATAACCCAATCAATTAAGAAGAATCTCTAATCTAGGAAATCAAGAGATTTTGAATTAGGGATTTGAAAATCTGAAAGCTTAGGGTTTAGGATCACAAATCAGATTTTGGGATTGTGGTTAGCAAAACAAATAGGTTAGGGAAAGATAGAATTACCTGGAAAAAGGATTAGAGGGGCATAAGAAGCAAATAGAAGAAAGACAGGATCAAGGAAGAAGAAACATCACCATGAGAGAGAGAGGAGGAGAGAAGAACCAAGAGGCTTTTCATTAATCAATAATCAATAACCAACTCGAGTTTAGGGCTTTAGCCCACTTAAATAAGCAAATAAAGATATGAAAGTACAAAAATACCCCTAAAACTAAGCAAAAACGCGTAACTAACAAAAGTGCGGGAAAGTTCGGGCGCTCGGTCGGGGCTTCCGAACTGCTGCCCGAAGTCGTCTGAAAACCTCCAGAGAGGTTCGGGCGCTTGGCAGATAAAGTTTGGGCGCCCGAAATCTTCAGTTTCTTTGGTCTTCTTTCTCCTTTTTTCCTTCACATGTGTCTTCCCTGAGTGGGGTCTTCTGTGTGTCCAATCACATGTGAAGGGTCTTCAGCGGGTCTTCAGTTCCTCAATAATCGCCTATCCACAAGGACGGCACTTGTGGTTGGCGCTTTCTTCGTTGGTATACCTTGAATGCTTTTGTGGCCGCATCACTACGTGAATCCTTTTCCACCACTCCACTGTATCAAGGGCAATAACTCCACTTAGACCATAAGACATCAGGTATTTTCTTACTACCTCCACCCATGTCCTTTTGGGCCTTTACCTTGCCCTTTTTGAGCCTTCAAGTTGCACCAACCCACTCCTAACCGGCACAATTCTTGGTTTCTACTGCACATGACCAAACCATCCAAGTCTACTTTCCCCCTCTCATTACCTATTGGCGGTACTCCTAAGTTCCCTCAAACACATTCTAATTCTATCCTTGTCTTTTCACTCATTCCATCTTAACATCCTCATTTCAGCTACACTCATCCTATGAGCATGTTACTTAATTGCCTAATTGTAACGCCCTGGATTTTTCGAATTTATTTTAAAAAAAAATTTGGAATTTTATTTTTATTTTATTTTAACTAAATATCGTACATTTGATTTGATTTACCAATAGTGGGACAACCGTAAGAGATCCGATAGGGGACCCTTTACAAAAGTTGCTTAGAACAATGCCATGAATGACGTAGAAAGACTGGATTTCGAAAAACTCGCGTCTTTTAGATAATTACGAAAATGCCATTAGTTAAACTTAAGTTAAATTGTCATTTTTAATTACAATAGTTTCCGACGATCATTTTGACGCAAAACTTTAGACTTACGATTTTGAGCACATTTTAACCATACACGTCAATTTTCAACCCTCTGATCATCCTACAAGTAGCTAAATCAGAAAACAACCCATGAATGGTCCATCTCAACTCGGATTCGTCCCACCTTTCACATCAACGGCTAAATATGTGTTGCCAACCTATTGGACAAAGCTGATGGCTTCAATCCATCATAGTGGACCCCACCTGTTGAGCCCGTGCGCGAACCACGAGTTCCATACGCGGCTAAACGAAAAAAAAAAGAAATTTCTTTTAAAACCATCTTCTTCTCCATTGATCCCTATGACAGTAACGTTGCTGCTGTCCCTGCGACTTACGTCGTCCATCACTTGGACCCCACTTCTATGATCCAAACCATTCATCGAGTCCGTGTGCCACCCGAAGCCAGCCCGTCCAAACCTTACAGCCATTCGTCAATCCTGTGGCCCGCTCCAAGCCGTTGTCCAAACCAAGGAAAAAACCAAGATCTAACCATTTTCCCTCCCCATGCTGCATGAACGATTCGAATTTCTCTTAAATCTTCAGGTGGGCCCCGCATATCATCAACGACTCCCCATGTGCAACCGATCAAAAGGAAGAACCTATCTCCCTCTCCAACACAAACTTGGAATCTCTTTCCGCCCCCACTGACCGTCCAAACCAACTTTGGATTTCTATATAATGCCCCTAGACGCGCACCCCCCTCCACAAGAGTCATTTGAGAGAGAGGGAGAGAGAGAGAGAGAGGATTCCGCAGGTTGCTGCTGCTGGACCCACTTCCAGCAAGAAGAAAGAAAGAGGAGAAGAAGAAGAAGAAGGAAAGATGAAGGAAAGAGAGAGAGAGAGAGAGAGAGAGAGAGAGAGAGAGAGAGAGAGAGAAGATTGAGTTAAGCCAAGCCGAGCCGACTCAACGGAGTCTTTTTGAGTTAAGCCATTGACAAGAGAGGTGAGTTGCATAAACCTTTAACTAATTTCCTAAATTTAGCCTAAACCCTAACCCTAGGTGATCGTAGCAAATGAAAATCATATCGATCCATACCCTAATCTCGTGATTTACATTAAACATGTTAGGATTTGGACCTTAAGGAGAATTTCACGGCCCTAGCAACGTCTCAAATCGCCAATCTCAAAGGTAAGGATTTCCTTTAAGCCTAGCTACAATAATATCAAATTATATGCTGATTCTATGCTTAGAATAGTAAGGTTTTGTGGTACGATTGTTTGAAACACATGTTTGTTGAAATTTCCATGTAAGGATGAGTTTGTATGAAAATCATTAATGTGTTTATGATGAACTTTTGGTTTGTACGAACCATGAACTTTGTTAAGTGCTTGGGAAAGAAAACATGCTTGTATATATGTTTATGTGAAAACCAGGTGAAATCTATGCTTAGTTTATAGCTCTTATATGATCATGACGGATATGATGTGTGATGCATGGTGTGACACGAGATTATGCATGTGGATGTTACATTAATGGAAGCCCTTTGCCCCATGAATGATGTAATCATATGTTGGGAAGGATTGACCCGTAAGGGTTACATTGTATCGTACGTTTTGGTGGGAAGACCAGGTATGCATTATTTTGAGAATTGCCAAGGATCCAAGTTTGGTTATGTACCTGTGGAGGATCCATGAGAAGTTAAAGTTGTTTATGTGCCATGTGTCATGACTTGGATGTGTACGACTCTTCATGGTGGACCCCGTTGGAGGGAAACGGCTATTCTATGTGATGATCATGGTATGGGGTGAAGAACGACCATTGGTCGTGGACATTATTAAATTGGTTGGATTCTAAATTTACTTAATTAAAGGTGGAACTAATCATGCATTCATAATGGAGAAAGTGTGCAAAAGGCCGTTTCTTTCGCCATCTAGTAAAGGTATGTATAAGGTAGTTTCACTAGTTGGGTTTTGGTGAGTGGGAAGAGTGGAATAAGTCTCGTCCTAGCAAGAACCTCTGGTGACTAGTGGCTAGTGAGAAGAGTGACATATTCTCGTCTCATTTAGTCAAGGTGCCTTAGCCAGAGCATGCACGTCATGCATTGCATTAAATAAGATTCTCATGTACATTTTGTTTAGGTATGATTATTATGCTTGGATATTATTGTGCTAATGTTAGGGGGTAACCCTCATTGAGTTGATCGCGAGCAACTCACACCCTCCTACGACGGTGTTTTAAAACATCAACCCAGATGTTACAGGTGATGATCCAATAAATGAACTAGAACTGTAATATGAAGGAAATAAAGTTTCATAGCGGTCAATGACGAACGATGAAGTCGTATCAGCTTGAAGATGAATTATATTTATTGTTTTCATTTTTATAAAATAGATTTATTTTCATGTAATTCAAATTAAGTCTCCCATAGAGACAGAAAGTGGAATATTATATATTTGGTATGGTTTAAGGACATTATATTTGATAACGTAAAGTAGAAAAAATGGAATAAGAACCTCGATTTCCGTCATTGTGCCATGAATACCATGAATGCCATGAATATGAGAAATAAAGATGAATGTATGAAAATATATCCCTAACATATTCTAGTTAACACCCGGAAACTCAGCCCATCATATTGTCCACGAGAGCCAAAAATTCGGGGCGTTACATTAATATTTTGTTCCATAAAGCATGGGTGGCCCTATAGATATCCTATAAAATTACCCCTTCAGTTTGGTTGGTAAATGACACACACATGCCATATATGTATACAACTCCAGCGGTATATATATCATAACACATATGCATAACATCATCTTGATCTTAATTTCTAATTGAAATGAAAGTGTTCTCATCCCATCTTACGTTGTATATAAAGTTGATAGGGACTTCGGAATAGAGCTGATGTAGTACACACGAGAAGTGACCACAATTATAGCAATTACTTGGTTCAAATCAAAGTATTAAATAGAAGGTATATATGATTTTCAAGATACCTACTTTTTTATCAAATTCCGGCTGGTTGATCAATAAATTATGAAGAAGAATCTCCTCAAGTTGCAAGAGATATTATAGCCCACTCTCTCTCTCAAACAAACAATGAAAAGAAATAAGATAACATTTGCGAAGCTAGAGAAACTAGTAACATACTCTGTAATATGACATCACAAACAAAAAATCAAAAGAGTTCAAATAGAAGGTTTTATAATCTAATTAATTTGGATTATATATTTAAAGAGGACAATTGTAATGACCCCAAATTTTGTACATTGGTGAGACACTTATTCTAAGTTTCCAATTAACTAAATTGGTTAAATGTTTAATTTTGTCTTTAAGAAACAAAATAACTTTGTTAGCCAAGTGGTAGAGACTTTCTTTAGTGTAGGATAGATCGAAGGATCGATACCCCTCACCGCAGCAAACAATTCTTTATGAAAATTTCTAAGAAAAAAAATCGAATTTAAATTAAAAAGAGAGATTAAAGTGGTTGTAACCTCTCTCCCTATCCGGAGGTGACGGAGCCTCCATTCGTAGGAAACTTTAGAGGAAAGAAAACACACACACACACACACACACACACACACACACACACACACACAGAGCGAGAGAGAGAGAGCGAGAGAGAGAGAGGAAACCCTAGTTGAGCTCAGATTAGGTTGGTTTTGTATGATTCCTTTCATTTTTGTTTAGCAAGCTAATTTATTTCCACCGATCCACCCCTGATGTGTGGGATTAGATGCACACGGACCATCTAATTTCCGAGGTCAAAATGTGTTAGGACCCTGAATATCAGATCAATTCGACCATCAGATGGACCGCACTGATCAGATGACGAATTTAAATAAAATAGGAAATTCTAAACGATGTGTGCCATGGAAGTTTTGGATCAAGCTGATCAATGGGCCTCTCGCTTAATCAACCCTATGAGGACCAATGGTCGGTTTGGATTTGACCAATGTGCGTAATTGGATCTTAAACCCAAGATTGAGGAAAATCCCCAAATTATAGTTCGGTTCGTCAAAACCGTATCAAGTCCAGAGACTATCGGTCCAACATGCGACATTGTCGGTCCAACCAACAGATCGTTGGTTCGTGTCGGTTCGACCGACAGTGCAGTTGGTCCAACCGACAAAAGGTGAAATAGTCTGTTAGATTCCAATTTTTTAGAATCTGAATTAAGGAATCAATTATAACTATAATTTAGAATAAATTATATATGTCGAGACAATTAGAATATCAATGAATGATAGACGACACTTTGACTGATCAAGTGGGTCCCATAATACCCTATATTAAGGGTTAGATCCGAAGTCCGTTTGAGATCGTAATACCTTGTAGTAAGGGTTGGATCTGAAGGAACACGATTGGACAGTGTTATGAATCAGGAAACCGATCAATCAAGAGTGGGCCCCACCATGCGAATTCACCTAAATTGCAAAATGGCTGTGATTGTATACTGTGGTTAGGGAATACTTAGATTTTATTGAGTTCGATTTGATTATTTGAACGAATCAACCTCACCAGATTTCCATGTGAGTGATCCTAACATGTTTCCTCTCCATTGGAATTAATATGGTGTTGTTTGTAATTGTTATGTTCGATTGATTGTTCTGTTTGATGTCTGTCTAAATTAGTTGATTTAAAAATTAAATGATCTAGTGTTGTGACTTGATACATGAATCGAATTGTTTAGATGTGGACCTATTTAATAGGCCTCACTGGGTGAATCATCCACATCGGTAGCCAGGCCTACCATGGATCGGTCTCCGGGAAAGGCTCAAGGACCGGATTGGTAACAGCTCTGAAACTGGTCACCAGGGCGCTGGAACACAATCTCTTAAAGGTTCTCCAGGACCGGCTCGGTCAATATATCAGTACAGGGATACCAACTGGCTAGGGTACTGGCCAAACCAACCCAAGGTCTCCCAGCCTTGCTCTGGTCACTTATCGGGACCCCTGGTTCTGTACGGGTTTCAACATAAGCCACCCAAACGGGCTCTGTCCAAGAGAAGGGCCACCAGGAAGTAGTCAAGCACGGACCACTCCAAGACCCCGATCTGCAACCAACTAAAAAAACGCAAGCGCCAACGCGCGCCTTACGTAATAGGGGCTTTGAAGCTAGCCAGCAATCAAGTTGACGGACTCTAATGGGCCTTATATACCACTAAGGACTCTGACAGGCCCCTTAATATAATAAATAAAGGGGGGCAAAAAGCCGGTTATTATCGCACTCGAAAAGAAAGGGGCAATGTCAAATGTAGCCGTAGCACGTGAGACGTGCAGGACTTTTTCATCAGCTCACGTTTTTTGGCGAACCCGGACGGAAGACCTTTGTTGCTACTCCTGCTTATGCTTATGGGTAAGAAAGTGGTGCTAGTGAGATGTATCTATCTGTACAAGATGCTACCTATGCCTTAGCCTCTGTGAATTATGTGCCTTACTCTGAAACTAGTGGGGGTGCTAGTGATGCCTTCGCTACAACTACCTCTGCAAATATCTGTCCATCATGCCACTCGAACCCAAAGCTAGCTGGTTCTCCCCGAAATTCGTTGAGGCACAGCAGTTGACTAGGCATCTAGGAGTAAAGCATTGTTTCGGTGCGGACCACGAGAGCGGTACCAAATCGAGGCAAACTCTGAATACTAGATATGACCCCAAAATTATAGGGGTCAAGGTCGGCCAGTGAGACGATGGGGGATAAGCTTCATCGTCGAGAGGGAAACAGCCTGAATCACCAGCTAAGGCTCCTAAATGACCACTCAGTGATAAAGGAGGTAGAGGTGCAGAGACAGCCAAGAGGTTTGCCTAGAAGAAGCCACCCTTGAAAGAGTGTGTAATAGCTCACTGATCGAGCGCTCTTGCGCCGAAGATGAACGGGGCTAAGCGATCTGTCGAAGCTGTGGGATGTAAAAATACATCGGTAGGGGAGCGTTCCGCTTAAAGGGAAGCTCCCGCGCGAGCAGGTGTGGACAAAGCGGAAGCGAGAATGTCGGCTTGAGCAACGCAAACATTGGTGTCCGGGGGGTTGTTCCATGCCAGGGCCATCCCTACATGCAGCGGTTGGGCGCCGCTCGTCAAAGCCGTCAGCAGTTAGACTGAACAGGAAGTTCATTCATCATTCAACATGGTGTCCGGGAAGGCGGGGACCGTGCGTCACTCGTCTCCGGCGGGAGTCAGAAGGCCCTGGGAATTGAGTACTCCGGGGACGTACAGGAGGAATGGTCGGAGGATTTCGCATCAGAGGTTGGAAAACATCCTCTGAACCGAACCATTCCCTCTATTTACTTTAGCCAATGAGCCTCCCCGAACCTGGTCGAAATTGATGTATGTGAATGGTGAACTTCTCCACCCCGGCTCACGGATCTAGTGGTTGCGGAAACGCCTGCCTTGTTCGGGAATAACCTTTTTTTTCGGGAGAATGAATGAGCTTGCTTGCAACCGGCCTAGAATTTGCCAGGACTATTCCAGTGAGTCCTCCTATGGTGAACAAAAAGATGGACCCTACAGCAAATAACATGGGTGGTCGTCAAGCCTGATCAACTCAACTCTTTTCCCTGCCCCCCGGCCTCTCACGTTTCCGGGTCTTGATTTGTCACGTCGTTTCAATCGTCGTGGTCGATGGGGAAGCAAGAAATGAATGAATGTCCTTCTGGGAAAATATAGAATAATACACCTACCGAGACAAAAGCCAAAGGTGAGTCTCGTAGGTGGACGTATCGAACTGAAATAAGATCTCAGATTGACATCTTGATACACTGATTTGCCATAGTAATAAATAGAGTCAATGGTGACTCCACCGTGGGAAGAGCTGCTTCTTTCTTGCGGGGGGTTGGGTTCCATCTCATTACCTAGACCAATATGTGATTTGAATGTGGCATTGAGCAAAGCGTGATTTATATTGTCAAAGCAACCAACGATATCTGCTTTTGATTAATCTATCAACCTTCCCCCAACTTTCTACTTGCGCGAAAAATGTAAGAGCCCCTCCCTTTTCGAAAGTCGTGGGAGTAGGTGAGAAAGATGTCGAATCAGCTATGATTGGCTAGCACAATTCCTAAAGCTAAGGAGAATACCTAGTCGTCTGGGGTTGATCACCTTGCCGGATTAACTAGGTAGGTGGGACTCCAGGCAACGGTTATACTACGACATGGCTCCATATTGGCCGACGAGGCAGCCCCACCCCTAATTAGTACAGGTTTGGGTTAGGGTGATTGGATTCAAGTCCTCTCATTACCTGCACTTGAATGAAAGGCAGGATTGAGCTTCTTGTTCATATCGGTTACGTATAACTGTCTATAACTCGTAGTGGCTGTAAGCTGAATTTTATTTATATATGTTGATCGATCTACTATAAAGTTTTAATTGTTGAAACTTAATATGTTGCGTGCACAATACGTGCCTAGTCATTCCTGGGGACCACCCGGATGAAAAGTTGATCCTGGTAGCCATGCTTCCATATGCGGGCGTAGCTCATGCCTACCAATAGGTAGATGCCTTCCCAGTGGTGGATGCAAACCTTGCCCATGCCTACCAATAGGTAGATGCCTTCCCAAGCGGCGGATGCGAGTTGACGAAATTCCAACTCAAGCAAGTTGATGTTAATCCCACTTGAAACACTCTTACATTTCACACAATTATTGGTAATTCATTTGTGATTCATGTTTATTGTTCTACATTAATTCTGTTATAGATGAACCATGCTAGGAATTCTCACTAGGCCTGGCCAGCTTACATTTTATTGATGGAAAAACTGTACAGATGTAACAGAAGTTAATCCTGCAGTGCAAGAGCAGGAGGACATGGCTGAGTTTGTGGATGACCCACGGGATACATGGCCGTATTCAACGAAAGAAGAACCGGTTGCATTGAACTGATTTCTTGTTTAATTATTTTATTACTTTAGACACATTTATTTTTCCTGGATTAGTTTTTGTTTCCAGCTATTTGATTTGGTGGGAATGCAGTATTGGTTTATAGTTCGGGTTTGGTCATGTTGAACATGAATTTAAACTTGTGACTTGATTGTTGATAATTACTTTGGATTAAGTACCCAAATGGATGGGTCATTAGCCTTGTTAGTTGGAAATTTAGGAATGGAAGTAGCTTGATTCGATGTGTGTGAATGTTTATACATGGACTTAGAATGGACAGCATGAATACATGGTTATGGCCTCTGAATTAAATGTCATTTTATGGGTTAGAGTACACTTAGTCTACAAGTCGCAACGCAAAACTCGGGTATGGGATGCGTGCTCGGTACACGAATTTCAGGTCATGACAACAATCTAGTAGGTTAATGGGTTGCAGGGAAAGAAGAGCATACTCTCACTAATTAAAGTTTTCTTAAGAACAATCCAAAGCTCATACAGACCACACTGGCACATGCGGTAGCAAATGAACAGTTAAAGAACAACCAACTGCCATATCCAACCTACATGTGAGACCACCTAATGACCCTGCCAGAACATTTTCACATCTACCATTGTCTAAACCAATTTACATGTGTGACCATCTCATGACATGACAAGACAACTTTTTTTGGGTCATGGAAGATTCACTGGGTGCCCCCCTTGAAGAACAATCCAGAGATCACAAATGTGATATGCCACATACACTAGCAAATTCACAGTTCAAGAACTACCAATTGTCCATATCCAACCTACATGTGTTACCACCTAATGACCCAACCAACATGTTTTTGGGGCAATAGCAGATTCACCAGGTAGCCCGCATGATAAACAATTCAAATCTCCCACAAACCACATTGTCACACATGATGACTGGTGCCATGAAGGCACATATCACCATGCATAATGGATCTGCCAAATCCAAGCTATCGTGGATTTGGCAAATAACAAGTATTTTGGACAATTATAGATTCATGACTTCCTATAAATTGCCACAAATTGAGAAGAAAATAGTCAATCATGAACTGGAATTAGGACTGGTCATGAGCTGAGTCAGCTCGAGAAACTATCTCGACTCAACTTGACTCGACTCACCTCGACTCAGTGGGACGAATCAAGGCAAGTCGTATTTAGGAGCTCAAGTCAAAAAACGATTTGAGGTCGAGCACTAGGCCATTAAACTCACCTCGAAACTCGACTTGGCTCAGGCTCGACCCGACCCGACCTTATAAATAGTTGGAAAAAAAAAAAACTATTCCTTCTAACTCACCCGGACGACGACCCCCCTCTTGATTCTTCCCAAAACCCTAACCCTGCCCGATCGATCCCCATTCCTCATCCCTTCCCCTCTCCTTTCTTCCCAGAGGAAAAACCCTAACCCATCTTCCCCCCCCCCCCCCACCATACCGACCTGTGACCGACAACTGTGAGTGATAGAGAAGCCGAGAACTCCAGCGAGCGTGGGTCTAAACCAAACAATTAATAATAATTACTAATTAATTACTTTTAACCATTGAAGAAGAATAAGGAAGCAATTGAAGAAGAAGAAGCGGTGGTCATTAATTAGTAATTGTTTTTACTTGTTTTGTATGATTTTCTTGCTTTATATTCTATTTTCTATTAGTTCTGTTATTCTAGTTTATTGTTTTTTCTAGTTTTTGTTCTTGTATGATTTCCATTTTTTAATTTTGTTTCTGTAATTTTTTTCTATTTTCTAATTTGTTTTTCGATTTTCTGTGTATGTATGGGGCTATTTGCAGGGGCTATTTGCAAAGATGTTATGGTTCTTCTGGTTGGCTTCCAGGGTGGCTCCTTCTAGGGCTATTAGCTTCATGTCATCTTTAGCTCAACCAAGTAGTTAAATGACATGATTTTGAGGCCAAAAGATCTAAACATTGCTGTCCACTTACTGGAGGTCTTGGAACAAGGAGATGAGTTTTATTATTTAATATAATATAATAAAAAATTCTTAAACCACCTACTTGACCTGCTGAGTCCTAGGTGGACTTAAACCCTTGATGGACCTAGTCTCCAGCCCAATCCTGGTCAGAAAACTACCATCCTATCTAATTATTAATGGCTATTAAATAAATGGTTAAAAGTAAATAGTCCATTGTACAAATTCAAAGGGTGAATGATTTTGATTTGGTCGAGTGTAAAGCCTTTTTCATCAGATGGGCCACACGTAGAAGATTAAAGGAGTGGCCAGCATATCAACGATTTGAACCACCAACCATGAAATCACTCACTAGTTTACAAACTTCTAGGTAATTAGTGTACAGACTGTTGAGTAGACTTGGCCCATAACAAGGGATGGAACAAGAGATCCAAGATGCCCCTCTTGGCATCATCAACCATCTGTAGTACCCATAGTAAAAAAAAAAAAAAATTGATTTGCAGCCAGGTTGGGCTGACTCCAAGACTCGACTCAACTTGATGTTTAAAATGTTAAACTAGGATTGATATTTCACTATATAGATACTTAAAATAATACGAATACAAAAATATATAATCAAACAAAATTGCAAAACATTTGCTTGTCTTGTTGATACTTGATAGGTGCTTGACCTTACTTGTTTGAGGTGGGGTGTTTGAATTGCATTTCATTTATTACTTGAAAATAAACTAATCCATCAAGCTACTCAGTTCAAGTCATATGCCGAGTCGCGTCGAGTCGGCTAAGTAGGTGAGCCAACTCGACAAGCCAGCCCAAGTCTGAACTGAATCCTTCATGCATCCCTCTATTAATACTATTCATTTTCCAAAGCATAAAATTATTTTTAATACTAAATTCCAATCTTGTTCTTACAAGCAATTAAAACATTTTTATTTCAAAACATCCCTTCCTAAACCGAAAAAGCTCGCTTGACTCGGCATTCCCAATATGACTATTTGTTGATGTAGATGGATGACTGCATAGGCATGAAATCCACAATGTCTATCAGGTATGCAAATGTTAGGCATTGATCCCGAATATGAACCTGATCCAAGATTTAGGTAGGCCTCACCATAAAAAATGGCGCAAAATCTACTAAACCCCTAAATGCATGTGGTGTGATCCACCTAGGTTTCAGATTGTGTGAATTTTAGAGAGCTCCTTCATCCTGGCAAGAATAGCCATATGAATGGATTGAATGGCAATATATAAACCAAAATGGCCCCATACACAAAAGACAATGTGCATCTCATCCCAACTCTTCCCAATGGTGTGACCTACATGAGTTTGGGACTAACCCAATTTTTTTATTTCCAAGGTGAACATGAGGCAAGACAACTGATAGACTGCACGTATCTTAAGCATGTTCACCCCTACAAGGTGCTCCGTAAGTTATGGGCATGCCCCGGTGAACATGAGGCAAGACAACTGATAAACTGCACGTATCTTAAGCATGTTCTCCCCTACAAGGTGCTCCGTAAGTTATAGGCATGCCCCCCCTATACATGGATCGAAAGATTGGTAAGTATTGACAGATGTGGTCGTGTCATATCTGTATTAGCTTAATACAATAAGTGATACAGAGCCTATTAGGCCCCATCTTAGAATCTTGGGGTCCATTAGCTCGTGTCAGACCATAGGTAGCATATTAGTGCCGATACAGCAATCATATGTTTGTATAGGATTATACATGTATTAGTGCCCCATTTTTCATTTCTGTTTCCTTTCTCTCTCTTTTGGAGGCATGTGGAGGGTTTCTAAGCCATTTTCTATCACTTCATAATCAACTTTGAGTATCAAAACACAAACAAATTTCTAGATTTGACAAATCAAAGATTTGGTGTCCGGTATGGAGAATATAAAAATTTAGGTAAAAAAAAAACTTTTTTTTCTTACTAATTTTGTATCCTTTCAATGTTGTATAACCAAATCGACAACATCTTGTTCAATTTGGGCATATTTATTTTTCAATTATTTTGATTTTCACCATTTTTTGCCTATATATTCATGCATCCATTAAGTGTTTATATTCACATCCATTAAGTGTTTATATTCATACATCCATTAAGGAGCTAGCCAACGGCCAAATTGCATTAACATGTGTGGAACACCTGATAAATAGATGCATCTGATTTTCTAGGCATGGTATAGGAAGAGAGTGGACCACAAAATGAATGGCCCAAATTTCATGTGGACACATTATGGATGAGAAATGTTGTACAGAATCAGAAACTAGACAATCATGGCCCAGCTGGTTGACTATACGACTCGTTAGATGGGTGGTCTTGACCATCAAACCATGCATCCAATTCGACTACATTTATGGAATGACCAAGCATTGGCCCCCGCAAATACGAAAACTCCTCCTTAACCGTCTATTCAATGACCACGAGGAAGATTGTCTGATCACGCTTCTGTTGGACTGCTAACAACCGATAGTACGGCCCAAATTTTTGGGCAGTGTAGGTTGGAAGCGATTCAAATCTTTTTGAGCTTCAACCTGCTATTGCAAAGCAATCCAAGAACCTGGAGATCAAATCCGAACCATCAGATAAGCTATTATATTCTTCAATCCATAGAAAGTTAATTTATATTTCAAATATTTAAGATTGAAGTTCCATCAGATATTTCATTTTCTCTTTATTAAATAAATTTTTGGGCACACTTTACGTTTCCATATCTGTGCTTTAAATCATTATCTCATTCATTTTCTTATATATTTCAATATTTGTTTTTTAAATGTTTATGATTTTTTTCTTAACTGATGTTGTTAATTAGTATTTAAGCCACCTAGTAGTTTAGCAATGTATCCCCCCCATTTAGGAATTCAAATTGAACAACTACAGTCATTCGACATGAAATTGTTTGTTCTTTGTGGATTCCTAAATTGTCTCATTCAGTACCATACTATGTATTTAGATTGTCCTCGTTTTCAGTTTACATGCAGTTGGAATTTCGGTAGCGTCTGCTTATATTTTCTCCAGATATGTGGTTCTTTCCTGATTGGTTGCCTTTATCCATGAATAATGCATTATATGTGATGTGACAACTGATCAGTATTGAATTTTACATATATCTGGAGAATATAGGGAGATGCTCCTGAAATTTTGGCTCGCATGTAAACTGTATGAGGACAGTACATGGTATGTTACCAGATGGGATAAATACAATTAGCACCTCTAGATAGAGACAATTAGAAATAGGTGAGACATTTAGAAACAATTAGCAAACAAAATTTTAAAAAATTCGGGAAAATCTATAGTTATGTATATGTATGTACCCCGGCGGTTTTATTGATTAGGGGACTATTTGAGACACTTGTGTCTTGCAGTTTATGGAGGTGTCCCGATATTATTTGTACTATATATTTATATACACATAAATGTGATTGGTTGATTGCTTCAACCTATAAAAGTCTCGATCTTACCTTACCCTTATTATTTTTTTATTTATAGATGACTAGGGAGGAAAACCTAAGTGCCCCAGGTGCCGACATCAGTCACATCTCTCCTTATTGTGGAGAGAAATGTGACAGAAAATAAAGTTGAAACGACTTCAGGTTCAGTGAAAGTATTAAAATAAAATAAAAAATCAGCGGTATGAAAATTTTTCAATGAAATTACGCTACCAAATGATTCAGTTAAGGTTAGATGCAAGTATTGTAAAACTCTTTACAGCAAGCATTTTGGTTCTTCTTCTACTCATTATCATAGGCATCTTGATAAATGTGTTAAGAGAACAAGAACGTCGACCGGTGGAGTCCAGCAATTGCTTTCATTTACTGTTTCTGAAAAGGACGACTCTCAAGCTACACTCTTCACCTATAAGAATGATTAGGAAAAGTTGAAAGAGTGGTATGCAAAATTGGTAATAGTTGAAGATAAGCCATTTAGAATAGTAGAAAGCAAAGTTTTTATACAATTTTACAAATTCCTTAATCCCAAATGTGAAAAGGCCTCTCGTCTTACTGTGAAAAGAGAGTGCATGAAGATGTATGCAAATGAGAAAAGCGGACTTAAAAAGCTCTTTTAGCATCTGTATTAAGAATAAGTTTGACTTCGAATACGTGGATAACATTAAATCAAAGAAAGGGGATAACATTAAATCAAAGAAAGGGATACATGTCATTAACCGTACAATTCATTAACACGGATTGGAAACTCCAAAAGAAGATTATAAACTTCCGCTACATTCCTCCTCATACCGATACGGTAATGTCGGACTGTATCTACAATTTTCTTGTTGAATGGGCATCGAAAAGAAAATCTTTTCAATAACTTTAGATAATGCCTCTTCCAATGACACTTTGGTTAAGAAGCACTTTGGTTTCTTTCTTACGTATCAATATAAGGTCACTGGAAATTTATTCTTTGAGGGAAAAATATTCCAAGTCAAATGGTGTGCCCACATACTAAACTTGATTGTACAAGAATGGTTGAAAGCAATTAACTCTACGATCACCAACATACGAGATAGCGTCAAATATATAAGGGGTCACCTTCAAGACTGAGTAAGTAGAATGATATAATCCAACGTTTGGATTTGAAATCTAAAAAACAGTTGAAGTTAAATGTTTGCATACGCTGGAATTCAACTTATGAAATATTGGATACTACTTTAGAATTTAAAGTTGCTTTCCCTGAACTTGCGGGGGGTGATAAAATGTAGACATATATGCCTAGTGATGAAGACTGGACAAAAGTTAAACCAGGTTCACTAGTTTCTCAAAGTTTTTTACAACTGCATGAAGATTTTTTTATGGGAATAAGTATCTTACGGCAAATCAGTTTCCAGAAATTATTTTCACTATGAATGCTCTAAAAAAGTGTGCTGATGAAGGCCCAAATTTTTTTATAAGTAATGGCTCCGAGAATGCAAATGAAATTCTATAAGTATTGGGCCAACTGCCATTTGTTAATGGTCATTGCAATTGTTATGGATCCACGATACAAGATGGCAATGGTTAAGTACGTTATCAGGTCGCTTTATTCCAATTCTGAAAGAGTTTCAGCGGAGACCGCCATTATTCGTGTTGTAGTTGAAGACTTATTCAGTTCATATGTTGGTACTTTCACCACAACATCTAGCACAGTAGTTACTCCTCAATCTAGGTGTAATACTTCAATTGGAGGAAAGCGACTTCGTGATCTTATGTAATTCTTAGATGAAAAAGAAACAGAGACGCGGAAAACTGAATCAGAAGTAGAGAAGTATCTAAAGGAGTCAATCATAAGGTTACAAGAAGAGGATTATGATGTTTTGTAGTGGTGGAAGTCGAGAGCTCGTGAATACCCAGGACTTTTAGTAATGGTTCAAGATATATTGTCAATTCCAATTTCGACCAGGTCATCAGAATCAGCTTTTAGCACGGGGAATAAGGTATTGAGCAAGTATTAAAGCTCGCTCGCCTCGAAAACAGTTGAAGCACTTATATGTAAATAAGATTGGTTGCATCAGGGAATTCAACTTTAAATTCTAAAGCAGTATCTAACATTTTATAAGTTGAATTTCATCGCGTGCAAACATTTAACTTCAATTGTTTTTTAGATTTCAAATCCAAATGTAAGATTATATCATTCCACGCACTCAATCTTGAAGGTGGCCCCTTGTATATTTGACGTTATCTCATATGTTGGCAATCATAGAGTCAATTTCTTTCAACCATTCTTGAACAATCAAGTTGTATATGGGCACAACATCTCACTTGGAATATTTTACCCTCAAAGAATAAATTTCTGACGGCTTTGAATTGACTACGTAAGAAAGAAACCAAAGCGTCATTGGAAGAGTCATTATCTAAAGTTATTAAAAAGATTTTCTTTTCAATGCTCATTCAACAAGAAAATTGTAGATGTGGTCCGACATTACCATGTCAGTATAAGGAACATAGCGGAAGTTTATAATCTTCTTTTGGAGTTCCAATCTACATTAACAAAGTGTGTGGTTAATGACATGTATCCCTTTCTTTTATTCAATGCCATCCACATATCCGAAATCAAACTTATTCTTGATACGGATGCTAAAAGAGCTTTCAAGTTTGTTTTTCTCAATTGCATACATCTTCATGCACTCTCTTTTCACACTAAAACGATAAGCCTTTTTACATTTGGGAAAGGAATTTGCAAAATCCCATAAAAAACTTTGCTTTCTACCATTCTAAACGGTTTCTCCTCAACTATCACAAATTTTGCATACCACTCTTTCAGCTTTTCCTGATATGTATAGGTGGAGAGTGTAGCTTGAGAGTCGTCCTTTTCAAAAGCAGTAAATGAAAGCATCTGCTAGACTCCACTAGTCGAAGTTCTTGTTCTCTTTGCACATTTATCAAGATGTTTCTGATAATTAGTAATAGAAGAACTAAAATGCTTGTCGTAAAGAGTTTTACAATACTTGCATCTAATCTTAACCGAACCATCTAGTAGCGTGATCTCATTGAAAAATTCTCATACCACTGATCTTTTTTTCCTTTCAGCGAACCTGAGGTCATTTTAACTTTGTTTTCTGTCACATCTCCCTCAACAATAAGAGGAGATGTGACTGACGCCGACACCTGAGGTACTTGGATTTTCCTCACTAGTCATCTATAAATCAAAAGATAACAAGGGTAGGATAAGATCAGGACTTTTACAGGTTGAAGCAATCAACCGATGACATTTATATGTGAATATAATATATAGCACAAACAATATTGGGGCACCTCCATAAACTGCAAAACATAAGCGTCTCAAATAGTCCCCTAATCAATAAATCCATCAGGGTACATGCATATACATAACTATAGATTGTCTCTAATTGTTTTAAATTTTGTTTGCTAATTATTTCTAAATGTCTCACCTATTCCTAGTTGTCTCTATCTAGAGGTGCTAATTGTCTCTATCCCATTCGATAACATACCAAGTACTATCCTCATTCAGTTTACATGTGAGCTGAAATTTCAGCAGCATCCCCCCATACTCTCCAGATATATGTAAAATTCAATACAAATTAGTTGTCACATCACATGTAATGCATTATACATGGATAGAGGCAACCAATCAGTAAAGAACCACATATTCGAAGAAAATATAAGGAGACTATCGAAATTCCAATTGCATGTAAAATGAAAACCAGGACAACCTAAATACATGATATGGTACCGAACTGTCCAAAATGAGACAATTTAGGAATCCATAAAGAACAAGCATTTCCAGTCGAATGATTGTACTTGTTCAATTTGAATTCCTAAACGGAAGGGGGATACGTTGCCAAACCACTAGGTGGCCTAAATACTAATTAACAACATCAGTTAAGAAAAAAAATCATAAGCATAAACATTCAAAGAACAACTATTGAAATATATAAGAAAAAGAATGATATAATGATTTAAAGCACAAATATAGAAACGTAAGGTGTGCCCAAAAATTTATTAAACAAGAGAAAAGGAAATATCTTATTGAACTTCAATATTAAAAATTTTAAATATAGATTCACTTTCTATAGATTGAAGAATAGAATAGCCTATCTGATGGTTCGAATCTGATCTTTAGGTTCCTAGATTGCTTTGTAATAGCAGATTGAAGCTCTAAAAATCAAGCTGACCAGACGATCTGCTTTGAGTTTAGCTATCATTTCCTTCTTGGTAATCCAAAATATCCAAGACAAAAGAACTAGTGTACCATGGTATTTTTAGGGCCCAAAAATCATCTACATCCAACCATCACGCAGGGACACCACATGAATATGGAGGTTTTATGGGAGGTTGTTCATCATTTTCTTTGATGTAGAGTGTGGACCACCTGATGAATGGACCGACTGATTTTAGAGGTATCCCGTTTTCGCAGTGGGACAACTCAACTGTGCGGGTTGGATTTCCTTAAATACAGGCAGCCAAGTTGTATGGTTTTCTCACATATAGCTAGTTGCGGGTAACAAGCTATCATTGTATAACATCCCTTCTCTTATAAGTATGATAAAATGGTAGGAGGATGCATACTGGAATGAATGGAGAACTTTTTAAAAAAAAAAAAGGAAGATGGCTTCTGCAATCACTCGGAGAAAGACGCACTTTGGTGAGACGATGGTAGCCTCTCAAGTCATGATAAAGAGGTAGAAAGAAACATACCGGAATGAATGGAGAGCTCGTAGAAAGAGAGGAAGATTGAAGATGGCTCCTGCAATCATTCAAAGACTCAGAAAGAGATTGGAAATGAGGGTTTTGGGAAGATGAAGAAAGGGGGAGAAAAGGGGGGGCGGGCGTCCGGGTGAGTTAGAAGGAATAGCCTAATAGGGTTTTTTTTAACTATTTAAAGGTCGAGTCGAGTCGAGGTCGAGCCGAGTCGAGCCTAAGACGAGTCGAGGTCGAGCCGAGTCGAGTGACCCAGTGCTTGACTTCGACTTGTTTTTTGACTCAAGCTCCGAAATACGACTCGCATTGACTCGTCTCACTTAGTCGAGGCGAGTTGAGCGAGTTTCTCGAGCTCAGCTCATGACCAGGCCTACATGTGAGTCCCATAGTCCAACCAATTCTCCATCAGGGCCAGTGTGGGTCTCACAGTCCAATAGGACCTTTGATCTAGTCCAAAATAATCATTAAAACCTTTGAGTTGAACTAGAAGGTTTATCAGGTCACTTTGGACCCTTACCATGGTCTATATCTACAATGTAGACAGCTAAAAAGGTCCAGATCTTCAATATGTATCGTTGGAAATGGCTTGATCTGAAAATTCAGACCTTGGATGGGCCTAATCTGGACTTCATTTGAACTTTGAGCCCATGTATATGCCTGACTACACAATCAGCCATATTTGGACCTAGGTCGGATGGTTGATGGGATGGCTACGGTGCATCATTTGTGTTAATTGTTGATGATTACGCAGGTAGTACACAATGTAGACCCTTAACATGGTCTACATCTACTATGTAGACAGTTGAACAGTCCAGATCTTCAATATGTATGGTTGGAAATGGCCTGATCTGTAATTCGGACCTTGGATGGGCCTAATCTGGACTTGATTTGAACTTTTAGCCCTTGTATGGGCCTGATCACACAGTCAACCATATCTGGGCCTAGATTGGATGGTTGATGGGATGGCTACGATGAATCATTGTGCTATTTGTTGATGATTACACATACACATTTAAAGGCACGTATGTGTAATAGGTTTGAAATCAAGGACCTTGGTGCCTTGCATACTTATTGTTATTTCTCAATGGCCGTATGTGGTTGATCTTTTGGAGGAAACATGAATTTTGGACTATCAGTTCATTCAACCATGGATCTTAAAGAAAACTTGGGCATCAATAGTGGTGATCTACTTGATGATTCGAGAGTTTATAGAACATTGGTGAGACTAATGTATCATACTATCACATGAAGGATATTTTGTGTGTTGTCAGGGTTTGTTACTCAGTTGATGCAGACTCCATGCATATCCAGATGGTACCTCACATTCTTTGGTACTTGAAAGCTACTCTATGAAAAGGATTAAGTGCAATGGCCATTGTTATGGGTAAATCCGATCGCGGTCCTGATCATGGCCCAGAAGATGCGCGACCGTCGATATATGGTCCACTAATGCCAACTCAATACACGTGTCAAACAAAGATCCAAGCTTGTCAAGGTGGAGAGTCCCCATACTCAATTAGAATCACGGATATAGTTCTGAGGCCTTGGCTTCGGCCTCAGATAACGGACAAAGTCCTGAGGACTCGACTTCAACCTTTGGATAGTGGAAATGGCCCGAGGCCTTAGATTCGGCCTCAGGTGACGGAGAAAGTCCTGAGGACACGGACATAGAACTGAGGCCTCAGCCTCAGTTACTGACGCCTGCCATATTGTCGCCATGCCATCATGACAAATGTCGAGTGCTATCTGCACCAGACGTCCTCGGATCTGAGCACTTACCCCACCACCATACGGAGATAACGATTAGCACCGGGATACGCAGGATCCGGACGTTATAAGGATGATCTCGATTAATCAAGGATCGTATCCTAGACGGGATCTACAAATCCACCGCCATTAGCTGGAATCATCACCTCTAAAAGGATACCTCCGCTTACTCCTCAAGGTACGCAATAAGCAACCCCTAAACACAACAAAAGTGATTATGCTTAATCATTTCCCTTACTTAGGCATCGGAGGGTCCTTAGCTAGCGACCAGCACCCCCTCACGATCTTCCTTTGTGATCACAGGCCAGTCAATTAGCATCGTCCATCATCGTGTCCCCATCGAACGACGAAGACCTACCGTTCATCCTTGATCAACATCTGTTGTGCACTTTTGGACGTTAACAGCCATCTTTGTTTGTCGATTTTTTATGTTAATTGAGTTGGATTTCCTAGTGATCAACTATCTGATTTTGGTTGGTACAACTTTATTGGGACCAATCTGGTAATGTGGAAAAGATCCAAATCGTGTTTGCACTGGTGTTTCAAATAGTGCCTATAGCGTAGCGATAGTGTACACTACATAGCGTAGCGCAGCCATAGCGCTACGTAGCGTAGCTAAATAGCGTAAATCCCCTGTAGCATACGCTACAAAGGCCGTAGCGAGTAGCATTTGTAGCGTACAGTACAATCTATTTTTTTGCTTCTTTTTTTTTAAGAGTGATAAGAACATTCATTTATTCATTTTACTTTTGTTTGTTAAAAATGGTGTAGAACTCATATTATAAAAATAAAATAAAAAATAAAACTTAAAATGTAAAGTTAAAATTAAACTTTTCTTTGTTTACTTTGACTTAAAACGGTGGTGTTCCTTTGTTAAAGTTGGTGTGAAACTCACACGCTAAAAAACCTTTAAAACTAAACTTAAAAGAATAAGGGTTTCAAAAGAGGGAGTTTTCAAAAATCCCTCTTTATATAGATGACATCTATATTGTACTCAATATTCTTAACCTGTGGGATTGGTTTGATTCAAAAAAATTAAAATGGTTTGCTTAGAAAGTTGTTGATGTAATAATTATTTGATTCGAGTTATGACTTTATATGTGGATTGGCTTTTGATAAATGATAATTAATAACTTATTTGAATATGCTTATACTTGAAAAAATTAATCATCTTTTAGAAATTTTTATATTTTTTTGCTTTTTTTTTACTATTTATTATATTTTTTTCTATATTTAAATTAAAAAATAGAAGTATCATGTAGCTTATGCTACACTCCACGCTATTTACGCTACACGCTATGGAGGGTTGAACGCTATGTAACATGCTACTGCTATTTAAAACACTTGTTTGCACACCCCAGTGCGGAAGCAAAATGCAAAGCCATGGTTCATTCAATATGTGAACTTTTTTAGCTCCGTACACGGTAAAAAGAGATTTGTTTATTGCCACTCAAATAATCAAGTTACCACTCATGTTGCCAGTAATCTGGTCTTTCATGAGTATACTAAGCATATTGACATCGATCGCCACATTGTGCATGAGAAGTTGGTGAACAAATAGATTGTTACTAAGTATGTTTGGACTGGTGATCAAGTAGTAAATGTTTTAACTGAGTCTCTAAACATGATCAACTCACTACTATTATTTCTATGTTAGGCATGGTTGATACATCATTTGGGACTTACATGAGAGTTTGTGTACTCTTGTAAGGCATATGGTTGATTTAGCAAACCAAACCAAAGTACCTTAGGGGTTGGCCTTCACCATGCTCAAACACTCAGCTTCAACCATTGGAGGATGATGGGAGGCAGGTGCACTACTAAAGAAATTGATAATGAATCAGTTAAGGATATGAAGCAGCTTAAGCTCCAAACACAAACGGTGGTTTCTCAAAATTCTCAAGTGTCGGGTGATGGATTTCTATTGAAGAGAGGAAAATCAGAAAGATCAGTTTTACCCTCATCGTACTCTAAATTTCTAATTTTTTGTGCACATCCCTCCAACAGATGGAACCAAAATTTAGAGAATTGCAACCGTAGATAATACTTGTAGACATGGAAACCACAGAGGGCAAGAGCAATGTAGTCATGAGTAATAAATCTGATAAATTTTGTGACAAAATGCTGGCAAGGATTGCTTGCTATACCTGACAAATTGTCTCGTACACGTGCACCAATGATCCGTTCACTAACCTCATCCTTGAGAAAGGAAATCACCTCCGCATGGTTAAGAACTGCTGCGCCAGCTAAGGCGGCAGTGCATGCCAATCCAACATTAAGTCGAGAATCATTCATCTGTCCATCATAGTATACAACTGTACCTTTCAAGCTTCTACCTTTCCCTTGCTTTGCGAGAGTGGGGAAAAGTTCAACTGACTCTATAGCAGAGTAATATCGAGACAAATGCAGCATGCGTGGGCCAGCAACCAAATCATATAGTTTCAATCCCATCCAGTAGTACACTGCTTCAAACCAATCAAAACATGGAGTCATGCATGGCAAAGCATGGCACAAATGTGGAGCATTCTCAATAACCTGCTTACGCTCCTCGAGTGCATGGAAAACCAATTTCAGCTGTCCATAGTCAAAATTAAAGACAGCTTTCTCCAAGTAGCGAACCCCTGTATAAGCAGTAACAAAGATTAGATAAGATTAAGTCGTAAATGAGAAGGATCCTTCAATTCATATTTTGTTCATATTATTATACAGCTACTAACATTCAAGAGAAATCCACTTCATGAACACAAAACTGATCTGATGGATTATACTTGGTAATATAACAGAAATATAAACACCAAATAAAAAACAGATGAAATAAACCAGGTCGTATAAAAATAAATTAAATTGTGCAAACAGGACAGCTGAAAGGAGTAGGTGCAAGTGCATGTAGAAGTTTCACATGATATATGAAGTGGTCTGAGACTATCACCTAATCATGATCACAAGCAATAGCTTATGATGCCTATTGGATTGCAATAAGTGCTAATTGTTAGGTAAAGTCTCTTTCAAACTATCAAAGTTCACACCAGTTTGATAAAATAGTTTCCAATAATGCTGACATCAATATTTACATCATTAATGCAAATCATTATTGCATTCATCACAAGCTCCTTGAACTACTACATCAAGCACAATTATAGGGTCATAACACTAGATACCTTATTTATGAGGGACATTGATGTAGAATATATTTTTTAATAGTTATAATAACAGATACCGTATTTATGAGGTATATTGACCCATAATATATTTTTTAATAGTTACAATAACTTTATTAAAACCAAACAAAAGAGAGATGGAAACAGCCAAACAAAACACACAGATGATGCGGAGTCATCTGGTGCACAATTAACTTCCTGTTACATCCAGCAAATTCCTTTTGACCCAACACCCAGCTTACAATTTTACTCCTCACAATGTGAAATAGATATACATGTGATTTGGATTTGTTACAGAAAGATCTGAAATTGTGTTCCTTTCAAATCATCCAAGTCAACAATGATCGGTGATGGAGAGATCTATTCCTTTTTCCTTGTGGCCCTCCCATCCAAGATTGAAATAAGCCTTGAATTGATCTTTGCATCACCCACTCTATCCCAAAGAAAGTAAAAATCCCCCACCAAATACTCAAAGAGAAGCTACAAGATTGCCCGCAATTTCTTCATCCCCAAGACACAGAATGCAAACATTGGGAATGATCATTTTTCTTGACCTCATATGATTGATGGTAAGGACACTAACCTTCCAACCAACCCAAAAAGGGCCAACAACTGAAGTGGATCTAGGAATCTACATATGTGCACAGTTAAGGAGGTTGACATGACCCTTTTCCACAAGTGAGCATAGAGCAGAAGGATTTGCCCCAGAATCTCTCCAAGTCCCACCATCACGAATCCTTGTCATCAAGAGAAAGAAAAACAGTTCAACTTTTCCACTCCTCTATCAAATTTCTTCTTAATGCCAATGTCCAAACTGTATGGCTCTCGCCTCTATTGAAGACTTGGCAAACCATGATCCCTCTGGACAACACAACCTAAAAAAGCCCAAGCCCGAGGAAAATTAAGCAAAAAACTTACTTACCACTCCAAACATCATACCAAAAATGGAACCTCGGACCTTCCCATATCCTTCTTTTAATATTCTTGCTTTCTGAACTATGAACCGATCTCAAAACATGTGATGTCATGTAAAGAAAAATTAGCCCAAGTATACCAATTTCCTTTTCTCACACCATCTTTATTAGCAACCATGCGCTTACATAAGCTATTCTCATCTGACCCAAATCACCACAACCATTACCAAGTAACATCATGTTCGTGAACCTCAAAATCTCCCTCCATCCCCTCCTTCCATATTTGGCTTGCATACTTCTCCCCATTCAAGGAGATGAAGTTTATGCTTTTCTCCCACACCTTTCCATAGAAAACCCTCTTAATTTTTTTCTTAAAGGTATGAACAATGCTTCTCAGCATCAAACAAACATACAGTAGATAGGCATATTGGCAAGGTTCGAATTGATTAGGTTGATGTCCCCTGAAGGATAAATATCCGCTCATCCAACTACATAATTTTTTCGACCCTTCCACTACCACATCCTACAACTGCGAAGGAGTTTTTCCCACACAAAAAGGCAAACCAAGATATTTGGAAGGCACTTTCCCATTTTTGCAACCAAACCCTCTCGCCCACCCCTCAACATCCTCTTCAAGCAATCAAATCCCCAACATCTTGCTCTTTTGGATTGAAGGCCCAATACCACTTCAAAGCAATGAATCAGTTTTCTCCAATTTTCCATTTGCACATTGAGTGTAATCCACAAATTGGAAGTGGGAAACTATGAAATTGCATTCTCCGCCAGCACTTGATCAATCACTCATTATTTGCCTTTGTTAGCATCATACTTAGCACTTCCATGACCATCGCAAAGAGAAAGGAATGGTCACCATGATGCACCCCACTGGAGCTTCTGAAGAATCCTTTTGGAGAGTCATTGATATGAAATGAGAATGTTGTGGATCCCATCCCATACACATCTGTATTCACTTCCTCAATCTAACTCCAAAGCCAAATCTCCTGAGCACATAATTCGTACATTCCCAATCAACAAGGCCATAAACTTTTTATGTCTAGTTTACAAATGACAGTCAGCCTTTCCTCTCTATACCTTGAACTGATGCATTCATTGCAATTAGGGCCCCATCTAAAATCAGCCTCCCATGCATGAAAGCCCCTTGAGACCATGAGATTATTCCCACCAACACCCTTCTCAATCTAGAAGCCAAAACCTTAGCCAAGATCTTGCAAGGACTTCCATTAGTCCTTAAGAGATAATGTGCCCTTCATAGGAATCAGGGCAATAAATGAAGCCCCCAACTCCTTAGAATTCCCCTGTCATAGAATTCCGACATAAAGCTCAGAAGGTCATCATTTACCTCTTCCCAAAAACTTGGAAAATAGCAATGTGGGCCTGGATTCTCTTTGCAAAGATCCATCACGCTTTCACCTTTTCTTCATTATATCTTTTTTTGTCAATGAAAGACTAAAGAGTTTTGGGCACACCCAGTCCTCTATTGTAAGGAGCTTTTTTTGGAGATATGCTTCAAATGGAACTCAACAATGGCTTCACCGATCTCGGAGTGGTCATCTATCCTTTCTTTCTATGAAATGTCGTCTGAGGTTAAAGCTGGGCAAAAGTAGGTCTGTCTGGACGCGTGATGGTGTAGCATATGAAGATGAGAGGAGAAGAGAGAAGGAAGAGAGAAGGGAAGAGTACGTGAGAGAGATGGAGGAGAGGAGAAGGACATGATTGTTAAGAGTTTCACGTCCTCTCCTCCTATTTTATTTAATAAAAAAATAGATAACAGGATTGCCCAAGTCCACAATAGGAGGCCCATTACACAAACGAGCCGGGCCCTTTAATTCTCTAACACTCCCCTTAAGCTGGAATATATTAATTATGCCCAACATGTACAAATTTCAGAACTTTGTGCATGTGGAAGACCTTTAGTAAGAATATCAGCTAACTGGGTTTTTTTATGACACATGCTCCATACCAATTTCCCTGGATGCTACTTTCTCATGAATAAAATAGCAGTCTATATCAATATGCTTCGTCATTTCATGAAAAACAGGATTGTTAACTGATAAGTGTTTAATTTTGTATAATTAACCCTAGTTATTAAGAGCATTAACATTATTTTTCCAGTTAATTATCCCTCATTAGATGGATTTTTATGTTCAGGAGATTAGGAGAGGCTGAGGATAATCCAAGCTTTTCATGGTGATTAAAGGCCAAATTCGAGCGTCTTTGCGGCCCTGAAGAAAATTGAGACGTAAAGATCAAAGGCTGGACCATTTTTGACGATGGAGATGGAGTGAGGATGATGCAAATCCGAAGTACAAACTGCACGTTTTGGAGATCCAAGTGCTTATGTTGGATGGTCAGGATTGGGCATTAACACGTGATTGGACGCCTACATGTGGGACCGGCCACAAAATCTCATGATTCGCAAGTGCATACAGGGGTGGACACCTCAACTCCAATCCTCCAACATGTGTGGCCAGCAAAAGGAGGACATCTCCTCATGATCAACAAGAGTGGACGCTTGCCCACTCCCACATGTGTGACCAACGGATGGTGAACGTCCCACTCAACACACCAGTATGGAGAAAATTCCCAACTCCAAGGACAGTAAGGTGGATCCCACCTTTCATACGTACAGGAAAGGAACTCCACCTCATGCGTGCATCATCCATCACCGTCCATCATTCTAGCTCATGTGCTAGCAGTGGAGATCAGCTACCATCCACCACATGTGCAGCACGTTGCTGATCTTCAGCAGCTCCTACATGTCCAAGTGCTGCACACGCGCATGCAACCAGCAAATGGAGGTTTCCATCTCCTCCGTCCAACAACTCACCCAGCAAGGTGGACCTCACCATTCATGCCTTGCACATGCCAAGCTAGAAGCTCATCTCCAACCATCCATTCACACGACCAGCATCATCCAACATCTCCAACCTGCCACACGTGCAGACCAGCTATGGAGGAGCTTCCCTCATGCGTGCTCAGTAGATAGTCTCTCCAACCATCCATCCACACGTGCAACAAATCCAACGGTGGGTGTCTCATCTCCCACGTCTCCATTCCCAGCAGCTGATGGAGTTCTTAACTCCCACACGTGCAAATGAAGGAAGGGTGTCTTCTCTCCTTTCATACGTTGTCTGGAAAGAATGGAGAGTGCCAACTCCAATGGTCACACGTTCAGCAACAAGCATCCAAAGAAGCTCTCTCATCAGCAGTGGAGTCTTCTCACCACACGTCCAAGCAGCTGCAACATCCAGCTGCTTCTCCGACCAGCAGATGGGAATTCTCAACGTCTCCAGCGTCATCACCATCCAGCACAAGGTGGACCCCACTATCAGCATCCACTAGAGTTTTAGTTGATCTCATTCATCCATTCATCAGATGTCCTACCTCCACCACCAAATCCAGCAACTCAAGGCAAGCCTCTCTCTCTCCAACTCTCTTACACATGTGGGACTAGCAAAGCAAAAGAGATCTCACTTGAGCGGTTCCACGTGTGGAAAATGATGTACTTTTTTCCTCTTTCACATGTGTGCTTCCACTTGTGTGGAAGAGGATGTACTTTTTTCCCTCTTTCACATGTGTGCTTCCACTTGTGTGGAAGACCCTCTCTCTCTCCCTTCTCCTATAAAAGGAGCTCCTCTGCTTCTCATATCCATCATCCCATTTCATCTCATCCCATCTTGTAAAGCAAGAGGAGTAGAATTCTTCGTCTTCTTCTCATTTCCATCATCCCATTTCATCTCATCCCATCTTGTAAAGCAAGAGGAGTAGAATTCTTCCTCTTCTTCTCTTCTTCTCTTTCTTTCCTTCATAGAATTTTTCTTTTCTTTAAGAGTTAGTCTTCCGTAGAGTAATGATTGGCTAAACCTCTAGCTAAGGCTAGGGGTGAAGCCTTTGGTGAAATTGCAAGGTTTGGTTTTTCATGGTTCAATAATGGTGTGAATGTTGAAGTTCTTCTTAGTTGATTGATGTGGTTATCTACCTCGGCGAAAGCTAATGATTTGCATAGCCCTTGATCCATCGTAGACTCCGGGCACGATGAATGCTTGAAATTCCTTGCAAATCAATTAGTTAGTTCATGGATCGGTATGATCCTTTAATCCATTGTAGACTCCAGGCACGACGGATGCCTAGAATTCCCTCCAATCAATGAGCTAGTGCAGGTAAAGTTATCGATCTATAAAATCCCTTAATCCATCGTAAACTCCAAGCACAGTGGATGCTTTGGATTCCCTGCGATCGATTCACGAGATCTTAACAGTTGGATCAATCAATCAAAGACTCTTATCTTATAAGTATGCATTTGATCTTATAAATTTGTGATCTCCAATTGATTGACTTATTTTAGCAAAGTTGTTAATCTGTAAAATTATTTGATCCATTGTCGACTCCAGGCACGGTGGATGCTTGGAATTCCCTGCGATCAACTAACGAGTCCTTCATGGTCAAATCAATCGGTTGGGATCTCTATCTTTTATGAAATATGCAAGTGGTTTAACTGTTTCATCTTCCGATTGAAACAAATCCTTATTTGATTTCAGTTGAGTTATAGTTGAATCAATTGATCAAACATTTGGGATTGATCAAAGGTGGATCCCTGAAGCCTTAGCCATTTCTTATTCTTGTTCTTCACACACACACCTTGCTCCACTCATGTGGATTAGATCAGTTTTCATCTTTCCCCCCTAAACTAATTCCGTTAAGTGTTCTTATTGCCCAATTCCCTGTGGTTCAACCTCAGTCTCAACGAGTATTTACTACTTCACTACCTACACTTGGGTGTGCAATCTTCGGCTTGTAGCATTAACGATGTGAGTTGTGACTTGGTTATCACTTTACAATGGAATTGGTGCTTCATCAAACAGTTGAAGTTCTTGGAGGTCCATAGAAGTTCGCATACAGTGCGGCCCATAGCACTATATTCGACCTCAGCGCTAGACCTTAAATAAATGCACAGTGCCATGAAGTAGACCTTCTGTCTATTACTAATCCAGCCTAGTCTATATCGACATAAATAGCCTTTAACCATAAAATAGTCATTCCTCCTATAAATGAGCCCCCGTTCAGGTGCATCCTTTAAGTAGAGCAAAATTCGTAAAACTACATCCTAGTGATGCGTCCTTAGTTTGTGCATGAATCTACTAAGCATTCAACAACGAAGGAGATATCTGGACGAGTGACAGTCAAGTATATAAGCTTGCCTACCATTTTTTTGTATTTTTCCGAGTCTGCAAGAGGCTCCTCCTGATCATCACATGGTTTACATCACAATAATGATGTCTCCTATAGCGGTCCAAAGTGTATTTGTGTTAAGATAATAAGATACCCGAGTTGGATTGCACCACTTCAATTCTACGGAAGAAGTTTAAAGGACCAAAGTCTTTCGTTTAGAACCGATGTCGTATATAATTCTTAACTAAAGCTATCTCTTCATCATCATTTCCAGAGATAACGATATTATCAACATAGACGATTAGAATCACTACTCCCTTAGGTCCGTTCCTTAGAAACATCGAATGATCGACTCTGCAATGACAAAAGTCAGTCTAAAAGAGACCTACTAAACTTTTTGAACCATGCACGTGGATACTGTTTGAGCCCATAGATGGCTTTCCTCAACTTGCACACCTTCCCACTCTCCCCCCCTTGAGCAACAAATCCCGGAGGATGCTCCATGTATACCTCTTCAAACAATTTACCACTGAGGAAAGCATTAGCGACATCAAGTTAGTAAAGGGGGCTAGGCCCTATTTGCTACAATAGAGACCAAAACTCAAATAGAGTTTACGGTACAGGTGAAAATGTTTCCTCATAATCCAAGCCGACAGTCTGAGTGTAGCCCTTAGTAAAAAATCGCACATTAAGACGCTCAATAGAGCCATCTGGTTTATATTCGATCGTGTAGACCAATCTACAAGCAACAGTCCGCTTGTCAGTAGGAAGAGAGGTCAAGGACCACGTGCCAGTTCAATGTATGGCAAAGATCTCATCCTCCATAGCTTTCCGTCACCCTGAATGAGCAAGTGCATCATTGAGAAATGCAGGAACCACATCATGAGACAGAGACAAGGAAAATGAGCAAAAAGAGGGGAGAGAGATGGTGACAAGAAACAAAATGAGACAAGGGGTGAAGAGTGCATGATTGAATACCTTTGCAAAAGGTAATAGAGAGGTCCAAATCAAAGGGACCTTGAGGTGAAGAAGGCAGAGGAGGGACCTTCAACAGCAACGGCAGTGGGGAAGGGGAGGCACGTAACACGTCCTTACTTTCAAATGAAGGCGTGGGAGGTGGTAGCCTAGGGCGAGGTTAGAGTGGCAAGGGGTGAGGTTAGGATGAAGAATCTTTGGAAAAATATGGTTGGTGGTTGGGTCTAGGCACCTATATCCCTTCTGAGATCTGGAATATCTCAAGAACACACATTTTAAAGCACATGCGTCAAGTTTATCGATGGAATCACCCAAGTTATAAACAAAGGCGATACATCCAAAAACTCTAGCAGATAATGCAAAAGGTTCAACATCGGAATATAAACAAAGAATGGACTGGTTGTTTAAAGAATAGATGATGGTTGCCTATTGATGAGGTAACAAGCAGTGAGCACTGCATAACTCCAGAAACGCTTAGAAACATTCATGTGAGTTAAGAGTGAGCATGCTACCTCCAATAGGGGATAAATTTTCCATTCAGCTACACCATTCTATAGTGGTCTGTAAGGGCAAGAAGTCCAGTGCGTAATGCCACATAAAGTGAGGTAATTCGCAAAGGAAGAAGATACATATTCAGGCCCATTGTCAAATCACAGGAAACACATTTCCCCTTGAAATTGGATACAGATTTCCATATGATAAGATTTGAACACTTCAAACAATTCATAACGATCATGTAGTAAATAAATCCAGGTCATCCTAGAGAAGTAATCAATAAAAGTAACAAAGTAATGAAATTTGTTCAAGTTGGCACCCGAAGGAGACCCCAAATATCTGAATGTACTAAATCAAAAGGGGATAAACCACAATTTGAAGTACGAGGTAAAAAAGACAATCACCTATCTTTTGGATAACTGACATGCCTCACAATCTATTTTGGTGATACTATATAAAGATAGAACCCATTTACGCAAAGAATCAAGAGAAAGGTGCCCAAGTTGGGCGTGCCATACTGAAGGAGGAAAGAAATTAGCTGAGAGTAATCTAGAGTCCATGCCTTCTGGTTCGAAGTAGTATAGCCCCCGTAGGTCACGCCCCCCAGTCTACCACTAATCGTCGCTCTTGTTCGAAAGTCCTGAAAAACACAAAAAGATGGGAAAATGTGATGGAACAATGCTAAGATTTAGTAAGTTTACCAACAAACAAGAGATTCATAGGAACATCCAGATCCATAGCTCAAGTGGGAGACTGAGCTCGTTTCAACACTTGAGGTCTTGGTATCGATTCCCAAGGGGGATAGCTAACATTGTTGTGTGACTAACAGGGATGTGGGTATACTAACAGTGGGGTGTGTGTGCTAACCCAACCAGAGAGAGAGAGAGAGAGAGAGAGAGATTCATAGGAAATTTTGGCACAAATAAAACTGAATCCAAATCAAAACTGAGTGCTCGAAAATGTGGTCCCTTTACCTAGGACCTAAGAGAGTGATCAAACAGCTAAAGATACAGGTAGGCAAGAGATAGAACAATCAAGGGATGACAGTAGTAAGCAGGTACCTATCATATGATTTGTGACCCCGATCAATCACCCATGGTGAAGATCTAGCAGATGTAACTAAGGCGCTACCTGAGGTAGCAAGTGAGGTGGATGTGTTGCCACCATAATCTGTGGTTGAGGTCATGCTAAGTAATTTCTCCAAGTCAGCTAGAGAGATGATAACTGATGTGCCTGGAGAAGAGGTCTCACTAGAGAACATGGCGAGATTGGCTTGAGGAGAGCCATTCTTCTTTATGAATTTCCAACATTTATCCACTATAGTCTTCTTACAATAAATGCAAAACCACTATTGTGAAGAGGATCGACCACATCCTCCACCACGGTCGCTCCTAGTCCTAGTAGACGAGCATTTTTTTTCTAAAAGGTAGCCAATTTTATTAGGAAGAAGCATATAAGGCAAAAAAGAATACCATAAAGGAAAAGGAAGAAAAGAAAATCACAATCCCATGAGTGTTAAAAGGACACAAGCATCCAAGTCCTTAAACCTGGAAACCCACTCTACCACCCAATGCACCATCTTGCGTAAAATCCAATCTTCCCAATTCCAATCTATTCTCAAAACAGCGCCTATTTCTCTCCCCCCAAATGACCCACAAGGTGACCATCCCCACCAATCTCCAAACCACGTTGTTGTCTTTACCAATACCGCCATCGTGCCACAACGCCAAAAAGGAACGGAGAGAACCCGGCTTCACCCAACTGACATTATGGGTGGCAAGAAAGCTATCCCAAATCTTCTTCAAAAGGCCAGTGCAAAGATGGTACACCAACTTGGCGTCTCTTAAGCACATAATGCATATGTTCAGGAGCACCAAACCTCTGGTGCAAAGATTATCCACAGTTAGTACCCCATTCTTGCCCACAGACCAAAAGAAAGACGCCCCCATTAGGGGAGCTCCGTAGTTCCAAAACTTATAATTGCGGTCTGACGTGGCTGAAGAGGAAGTGAGAAGCTTGCAAAAAGACCTAATGGAGAACCCTCGAAACTATGCCCAATCCAAGTCACAGAATCCTCCTCAAACTCTCCTAGATGAGCAGATTTTAACCTCTCCAAGAGACTTAAAGCGCCCCCACTTAATGAGAGACCTCTTTAGCAAGGAGGTGCCCAAGTAACCTCTTCTCCCAACTTATCAAAACAGGTGTGAACCAGAATATTAATATTTGAGGCAAGGACTGCCAAGCTAGGCAAAGCCTCCTTAAGCAGACAATCACCAAGCCATAAGTCCTCCCAAAACCAAATTCAGGGGCCATCTCCCACCACGAACAAAGTTCCTTGCTTGAACTTCGGTGCAATTGACAATATTGTTTACCCCCCCCCCCCCCCCCCCCCCCCAAAAAAAAATCTAATTCCATACTTGTCATCACCTCCCTACAGAATATCCTCCAAGTCGAACGGCCACAGCCACTTGCCCAATAGGGCCTGCTTCGGTGCTTCCATTCTTGGGTGAATGGGTGGTGAAGTGACCATTCATCAGCTAGGCCGCGAAATCGAGCATAATGCGCATACAAATTATCCCCCTGTTTAATCGTCTAGAACTTAGAGAAGATACCATAAAGACATATTTTTCACTACGGAATAGAGTTGTCACAAATTGTCCCAAATTTCTTTGACGATCTATTGATACATCACATTATTGTAAACTTACTCTTCCATATAGTTGAAGAGCCAACTCATAACTTAGCAATCATTCTCTTTCCACTTAAAGAAGTTATTGGAATCCTCACTTGGGCCATTCTCTCAAATATGTTTGTATTTCTGTTTGGATTGTAGAAAGACACTGACAAAGCGAGCCCGAGCCAAGTAATTCTCAATGCCCCTCAATTTAATGGACACAGTTTGCATATTCTCAATTTTACTTTCAACTCAGGGACTCCATTTTCAATCAATTACAAAATAATTGGCAAACTGAAATAGTAAGAATTTGTTACCATAACAGCAATCAACCAATGCATGAGAAGAGGGTGGATCAGCAATGATCAAAGCTCTCTCAACGGTCTGCAACAATAGCCCACAATTTAGCGGCAAACACAAAACAATAGCAGCAAGTTGATTTCTGATGAAGCACCGATGAGAACGATCTAACAGAGGGTCTTGCAACGTCAAACACAAGGTCTAACACAGGCACAAAACAGCACGTTGATTTCTAATGAAGCAGATGTCTTGCACGTTGGTAACACAACACAAATCAGCATGTTGATACCAAAGCACGTTGTCCTTCACACCAACAACATCAAATGGTCTTGCAAACTAAATGGGTGTTTTGCTAGGACACGTTAGCACAAGGGCCTAACCAGGTCATTCGAACCATGTCAGAAGAGTGGGCCACAAGTAACGTCAGATGGCCTTGCAGGCTAAGTGAGCATCGTCCATGGGCCAAACACATCAGATGAGTGGGCCACACGCAACGTCGGATGGCCTTGCAAGTAATGGTGTTCCTCTCTTTCTGCTTCTTCAAACAAGACGAGGCAAGCCAACAATCACAGAGCAAATCCGACATGCTAGCAAACACACTGGCAAAACACGATCCGACTAATCCAGAGAGATCTAACCGATCGCTAGTGCAAGATTGGATTGAACTGATCCAAACATGTTCGCCATTACAAGCAAAGAATCCCGGATACAACCGATCATCGGTGCAAGAATGGATCCAACTGATTCAAACATGTTGCAAGCAAAGAACCCCAGATCCAACTGATCCGAGAACACCGCACCAAGGGAAGGAGATGTCACACAAGGTCTTACTCCATTAACGTTGACACATTAGGGCAGATACCAACTGGTTTTGCATAAAATGAAATAGGCAGGAGGAGATCAGTTTACACTATCAAACTTGCAATGCCAAGCACAAAGATGATGCGCGGGCATGGGTAGAAATCAAGATCGACGGGTCACACAGGGACAGATCAGATCTACTTTGATACCATGTCAAACGTCGTCTTACGTTAAGGCTGGGCAACAGCAGGTCAGTCTGAACGTGTGATAGTGTATCAAGTGAAGATGAGAGGAGAGCAGAGGAGAAGAGAGAAGGAAGAGAGGACGTGAGAGTGCATGAGAGAGATGGGATGGGAGGAGAAGGATGTGGGAGTTAGGGTTTCACGTCCTCTCCTCTTTTATTTAATAGAAAAAAAATATAGATAACTGGACTGGGCACAGGTCCACAATAAGAGACCCATTATACAAACAAACCAGGCCCTTTTATTCTCTAAAACTTTCCACTTCCAAGTTGAGAAATCGATTGCTTCTTCTCTTATTGGCTATGACATGGAAATGTTTTGTCTTTTATCTCCCTCCTTTAGCCATGGCACTCTAAACTCTATGCAAGTTCTTCTCTCAGTTACAGCTAACTATAAATGGCCCTTATCAATTAGAGGTATAGGATCTTTTCCCTTCATGGCGATTTGCAAGAAGTTTATATGACTTCTCCTGGTTTCAAGTCCCTAGGAAAAGAAGAAGTATGCAAGTTGAAGGAGGCTATCTATTGCACGAAACAGTCACCCTGAGCATGCATGGTTTGATAAATCCAATAGCACCATCTCTCATATTGGGTTTCTTTCTTTCAGTTTTAAAATGTCGCACCAATCGATCCCATGAGCTTTAGATATGGTAGGATTAGGTGATTGCTAGTTTAAACAGCTTATAATTGGCATCTCATAATGGGTTGCTAAGAGGTAAATAAATCAGATGATCATACCCCACTTCAGGACAAGTGTGAAAGGTTGGATGCATAGTGGCCAAGCTTCAAAACATACATCGGAGCACATATCAGCTGACCTCAAATTGGATATGCATCATGCGCACCGTCACATCGACGTGAATGTTAATTTAGCATAATATCACCTATAAATACAGAAAGGTGTGTCGCTATTGGTATTTTTCTCTCGAGTAATCAAAATGTATCAGTATCAACAGATAGTCTGATACCTTGTTAGGTGGGCCCATCAATGGGAACATTCTGGTCATTTCATCTCATTGACCATTTCAAGGTTAGAAAATGACTCTCATAAAAAAGAGAAGTATCGGAAATTTCAGGCACTTAAAGTCAAAAGCAGAACTCCAAACCAAACTCATTGAAACCAAAAGATCCAAAACTGCTTGAGATAAGAAAACGAAAATCAGAAGACAAGTAGAGAACAACTAATCCAATCAAATATGAAATCCACACCGTCCCTTACCTCCATGGATCAACTTGGTGGACCGGGACGATGTCCCCGACGAGAAATCCTCCCGCTCGACGAGCCCCACGCGGAGGCCCCTCGTCACGGCATCAAGGGCGGCCCCGCACCCGGTGGCCCCACCCCCGATGACGAGGACGTCGAGGGGATTAACGGAGCTGCTGCCCATAAGGGCGGACGCCTGGACCTCCCTCGACGGAACGACGGCATTCGGATCGGCGATCCTGCTCCTGACGCTCTCGAAGCTCCCTCTGTCGTTCTCCGATACTAGGGCAGGATCACGGATGTTAAGTGCTCCCCACGCTCCACCGGCTGCTGCTACAACGGCACCGATGCCCTTCAATCTAGCAGCGGTGGCCATGATGGAATTCTTGCTTTCGCTGCCTGCAGATATGACGCTGAACTATATATAGACTGTTATGGGGACGCGAGATAGGCAGAACTGTGTCTGTCCCGATCTGGACATAGGGAAGTGATCTGAGGCGCCACTGTGATGTATGGTTTTTATCCACACCGTCCATTCAGTTTGTCATACCATTTTATAGTATAAGACCAAAGATGTGGCAGATCCAAAGCTCAAGCGGGCCACACCCCAGGAAGGATCGGTGATAAAGAAGTCACCGGTAAAACCTTCTTAGGACCCACCGTGATGTTTACTTGTCATCAACCTGTTAATGAGGTCACATGGACCTGGATGGAAGGAATAACACATATCAGCTTGATCCAAGACTTCTGTTGGTCCCAAAATGTTTTTAATGGTAAGCATTCAATCCCCATTTTGTGGTCCACTTGAGCCTTAGATCTCCCCATTTTTTAGTTTGTAACCTAAAATGATATGGAAAAATGTATGGACGGTGTGGATGAAACTTATACCTACCGGTGGGCCCCTCATAGCCCTTGCCTCAGTTGCCTGTGCCGAGAATGGGACAGGACGGGTCGTAACTGATCCGCGTCCCTAGTATGGTGCGCGGTCGTGTAAAAACGGAGTGGGATTTTAATTGGAGAAGGTGGCGAGCCCAACGGTTTGATCAAAAGTTACCGTCCATCGAGCGGATAAATTTCAGAATATCACGTGAGTTCGAAATCCACATCCAACGTGTTACAATCGAGTGGTTAGTATGACAATAACGTAGAAAACAATGTATGCCGTTGATAAATAACAAGATATAATTATGGTCCAAATAATGATATGATCGAGCTGATATTTTGGTATATTATTAATAATGGTGTGACCAACCTATTATACGGGTTGGAATTTTTAATCATGTAAGAGGTTTGAAGATATTTACTGGATGGACAGTGGTCTATGGTCCCGACTGTTGGACTTGAGAACTTCTCTTTCATTGAGATACATGGGATTTTTAGTGCAGTAGTAGCTGTCAAACTCTCCAATGAAAAGATAAGCAGTAAATTTACAACAATCATCGTGTTTCAATTTTCCTTACGGCCGAGAACATACAAATTGTAGGATCCACCGTTGATGGAGCAAAATCTAAAATTATAGTGATCAAGAAATTCTAACCATCCAAAGTAATGGCCATCAAATGGATGATCATAAGTAAAACAGCTAGGGGTCCGACTTCAAGGGCAAACATCGATGGATGGTTTCTATTTTCGAAGGATGAGGCATTTTATCATGGATTTGGGGATTTGAGAGGATTTGAGGGGGTTCAAATCCCATATATATTTGACACACAAAGCAATTGGGGTTTCAAATCCCCTTGGGGTTTGAAATCCAAGGTGAAAACTTGGATTATATCTAAAATCCTTCTAAGAGTCACATGTGGAACATGTGTGTCACTAGCTATTGATCTATTGGGCACATGGCCCACTAATAATATCTCAAAACATTTAGATTATCAACCGCATCCCTAAAATTGCATCCCTAAAATTACTTTAATAGGATGATCTACGTCATCCAAACATTGTCCATTTAAATAATGGTTAAAAATTATTAGTTAACCACTTGGATGTGGTCCTCTACTTGTGGCCCATCTAAGTCTTAGAATTTCATTATTTTTTGTCAAAGTATATATTTTAACGGGCTTATTACAACCACTATGTAAAACAATACACACATACACTAATTAGGGATATTAAGTTGACTTAATAATTAAATTTAAACCCCTGTAAATACCATACATTTGGATTACAGGTAGAGCTGTACACGAACCGAGCTAGCTCGAAAAGCTCGCTCGGCTCAGCTCGGCTCGAAAAAGCTTAGCTCGGCTCGATTCGAAGGGTGGATCAAGCTAAGCCAAGCCAATTCTGTGGGCTCGTTGGAAATTCGAGCCAAGCCCGAGCTTGACCGGAGCTCGGCTCGGCTCGGCTTGTAGAAGGCTCAATATATTTTTTTTGTTAAAAATATTATATATATATATATATATATATATATATAATATTTTTTTCCAACGCCCATTCGCTCTAATTCCAGTGCCCTTTCGCACTCACCCGCCCACCCTTCGAAACCTTAAAAAGCAAACCCCCTCAAGCTGAATCGACCTCGCCCGGCCTGATCAGCGACTCCCTCCGGCCGTCGGCCTCCACTCTAATATATCTCACCGGCCTCACCTCCTCTCTCTCCGGCTCTCCTTCATCTCTAATTTCTCTCCCCTCCTCGCCCAGCCTCACCTCCCGCCTCTATCTCATCTCTGCCTCTCCCTCATCTCTGCAAGTTCGATGTAGGCTCGAAAGCTCGGCTTGAATTCAAGATCGAAAGCTTAAGCTCAGACAGGCTCAAATAGGCTTGAATTCGACTCGAAAGCTCGTCCAAACCAAGCCAAGCCCATCACCTAGGCTCGAGGACCAAGCCGAGCCAGGCTCGAGCCCATGTCGCCCGCTGACCAAACCAAGCCGAACTGGGAATCTTGAGACGAGTGATGACAGGATGAAACTACAAGAGTGGGAAGCCCATCTTCAAGGCTTCCCACTCTTGCAATTTCATCCTAGGCGATGACACTCTTGAGACTTGTGGCCTTCTTTGCCACAATTGAAACATTTTCCCGAGAATCGACAAGGTGTTGGAGGATTAGTTACTAAATTCTTGGGGTTTCTGCCCTGATTCAGGGTCGGATCAAAGACTACTTTTTCTTTTCCTTTGGAATCCTTCTTCGAGTCCTTGCCTTGGTGGAATTCCAAGTTATCTTTTTCCACCACTTGGGCGCTAGCAATCACTTCTGCATACATGGTCAGACGCATCGCAACCACATATCTTCGAATACTCGGTCGAAGCCCCCTTTCAAACTTTTGAATTCTCTTCTTCTCATTGACTAAATAGTCTTGTGCAAACTTACTCAGCTCGGTAAATTTTGCCTCATACTCGTTTACAGACATATTCCCTTGCTCTAGGCGAAGAAATTCTAGTTCCTTCTGCTCTTATACATTCTCCGGGAAGTACTTTTCATCAAATTCCTCACAGAATTTCTCCCATGTCCAGACTATTCTTGCCGGGGTAGTCCTCTCTTTAGTTTTCCACCACAGATACGCCTCACCTTGTAATACAAAAACAGCAAGCTTCACCTTTTGCTCCTCATTACAACTCATAACATCAAAAAATTTCTCTAATTCCATCTTCCATTCCAATGCTTTAGCTGGATCTGTTTCTCCCTTAAATACTGGGGGAAACAATCGCTTGAACTCTTTTACCAAGCTTCCGGTTCTATTGTATTCCATAACTTCTTCTTCAGGGTCGGACGGAATCCTCTAATTTGCTTGCATCTGTTGGTTGAAAAGGTTAGCCATTGTCCAAAGGACTCTGACTACATCGCTTAGTGTTGGGTTTGGCCCAACTGGTGGCACAGTTGAGGCTGAAGCAAATGACGCAGCCTATGTCGCTGGAGCAGACGGTCCTGCTGTAGCTCCTTGATTGGCAGGTGTCTTCTTTGATCTCTTGGGTGTCATTAATCTACGAAAAGTAAAGGGAATGTTCAGAAGTATGTTCTAAGTTCTTCATTACTAAGGGAGTTCAACCCTGATACTATTTTTCTTTCTTCTATGTTTTCACAGTTCTCCCTAACTGTCATGTCTCGAGATTTAGCACTAGGGTTGGCCAGGCCCTAGTCCGTCATCGCGAGATATAAACTATCACCCTAAGCCTAGTATTCTACCAGAACCTAGGCTCTGATACCAAACTATAACACCTCAACCTTGGATATCCGAATTCCATCAATTCGGGTATCGAGTTCGAGGTATTAGCTATCATATTGTGCTAAAATTAAACCGTAACATATTCACCCACTAAAATAAAAGTTTAATCATCATCATAGCATATAACTAATTATTAATTGTCTCAAAGTATCAAATGGCCCTAAGGCTTATGTCCGAACTAAATCATTCAAAACATAAATAACTTCATAGATATAAAGACTAAATTCTCTTATTTCCTTCTGGCTCCTCCAGCAGTTATTCTATCGAAGTCATATTCATAGAGACGCCTCCACTATGTCTTTTCCTGGATGGTTTCCATATACAACATCGTGTGCTAGAAGCCTAATAAGTAATCATAATTTGCATGATTCAATACATATCATGTTTACCAAAATAACAATAAAATATGCCATCTATCATAAACACAACTCCATACTCAGAAATCACCAGGGCCATGGCTGCGCACAGCTTCCGGCCTGCCAACACCCATTCAACGATGAGTAGTCTATTCTAGAGCTGACTATACTCCTTCTCCAGCCCCGAGCCGCAGCCTTGGGAGGAGGCCCTATTGGTACCAACTCGGGTTCCGGTTGGGAACTCTGCCCGAGAATTTAAGGGATTTCTATCCCCGAGTTGTCTGGTGTTCAACTTCAACATCACATTTCAGATAATGACATATATCAAATAAGCAGTTTATATCATAAGATTCATGAATGCATCTTGATTAACAAACGAAGATAAAGATTTATAAGACTTTCGATAAAGATCTATACTTTGTTAAATAAGATCCATCGTTCATTCAAATAAATGCAGTGGGGCCCACCGCTATATTACTTGTCAACGATGGATCTTTCATCTAAAACCCATTTGTCATGTTTCTAATGACAAGATCTTAAGGTGGGGCCCACTTAAGATCCAATATCAAATACATGGGGCCCTACTGAATTGTATGATTCGATTAAGTTATACATCAATTCTTCCTTTAACATGGATTTCATATCTCGTTCTCAATCTAATTAAATAGGTCAAGATCATATAGTGGGGCCCACCTTGAGTGATCGTAACCACTCACTGTAAGGTCCACCATATGAGATGATCATCGTGCATCTCAATCAAGTACAACATTAAATCTAAATTTAAGATTTCTCATCATTTATCATCCACACATCTTAATCTCCTGGTGGGCCACCATCTAACAACACAAGTAATGATATATGGTCCGCCCCATGGGCAGGATCACGTGTATTAGAACTGATCTATTTTTTTAGTGTGCTTATTGATCATTCCTTCAATGTGGGGCCCACTACACTTGATCGAAGTATGATCTACACCGCTGACCTAGATCCCTACCAAGTGATCTATCATGATCAAGTGATGCTCTAAATAATACAATGTTTGGTTATGCAAAATCTACTATTTGGTCATGGTGGATCTTAACAAATGATATAAATAACAAAATCTATATTCTTTCATGATTTAATCTAAATTGGCGCGTCTTTTGATAAAAGGGATTTAATGTATTCTAAACCATTAGATGTAGATCAAATTGGAAAAATACCTCTAAGGCGCACTTTGGATAGGATTGAGCGGCTCAGATCAAGTAGGGTCGAAACGGGGCCCACTTATCAAGACATCTTTCTCACTTTGTATGTATGTGTGCAATGACGGTAAGAAATGGTGCACACCTCTTTTTAAAGGGTTTATTTTATGTAACGTATGAGGTATTAAAGAAAAAGTTATGAAAAGAGAAATTTAAGAAAAAGGTTACGAGAGAGAGATTTAAGAGAAAATCTTATTTAAGAGTGTAGCTTAGAGTACGTACACGTGTCACTCTCAAAGTGGGTCCCACATAGGTGGTCATCATCATCTAAAACATTTATCTGTTCCTTGAAAGTGAGCACATCCTATTAAAATTTATTTCATTCTCAAAAGATACTGGGATAACGAGATATGATGTATTACCGTTCATAGCCATGAGGGCACACCTATCAAAGGTACTCTCTCAAGATCATGGGTGGGAGTATATACATGTTTGTGTGTGTGCCAACCTTATATGTTACACATGGTTACAAAATATTAAATTCTGACCACACAGAATCATAGACCATGATGTACATGTACATGAAAAAATAGTGGCAATGTTCAACTATGTATGATAGATGAGATAATGGATGGTCGTGATGATGCAATATACACATGCACATGATTAGAAAGATCTAAGTATATATATGATATAATCAAATCAGATAGCATGATGGGTCTACTTAAGATGAATCATATGAAAGTAGTTTTACACAAATCAGATTACTAGATTGGTTAATATCTTCGATAAATTGTGGTCATCCATATATCCGGCCTCACATCTCAAGTTCTACTTAGGAAAAATTATCATACTTATACCATTTTGAATGTTATAATACGATTTACAAGATGATCAGCACACATTGGATGGATCATTCTCTAAGATAGTCAATTTAGAGGATTTAAGTCATTCGTCCATCGATCGGACCATTTATAGGACTCGAATTGACGATTCAACTGTAGGTTTACGTTTTATATGACATAGATGTACGATCCATGGTTTAGATCGATATTTCATAAAATAAATTGATCTATATTTATGGTCAAGTATCATATGATCCACTCAATGGTCAGATTTTATCTTAATTTAAAAAAAAAATTACACCTAAAATTTGTTCAGTATATTACATAAAATGATCCCAAAATATTGATGGACGGCATGGATAGAACACATAAATCATGGTGGCCATGGAGCTTTTCAGCGAAGCATAGTACCATGTTGCACTACGCAATTGGAGTCCATGAAAAAGATAGCGTGGGAAGTAGGGCTCTCAATGGGTCGGATCTGGATCGGATCCAGTTGGATCCCGCTCCAAGTCCGTATATCTGTAGACGGATTCGGATCGGATTCGGATCTAACTCGGATCCAAAAGGTGATATCCATATCTAATCCATTTATAAATTGTTAGATCAATTTCCGATCCAAAATCCATATAACTATCGGATTCAGGTCAGATCTAGGTCCAAATCCACCCCGTTACAAATTTAAAAATATATATAATATAAAATATATCATATAATATATTTAATTTAGTAGAAAAATTATGCAAATCCCATTATTTATTGTGGTATGGTCGACCTAAGAGTGGCATGTCTCAATATTGAGACATGGCCTAAAATAATCTGTCAAACAGATGGCCAGCATAAATATAACATATATAGTAAGGTGACAATGAGTCGAATCTTAATCAGATTCGAATCGAACTCGGATATGTTCCTTTGAATCTAAATCCGGTCCATGCAACTAATCGAACTTATTTTAAGATCTAAATCCGGTCCATTTAACTAATCAAACCTATTTTAAGATCCAAATCCGCATTATATGGATTCGGAGCGAATCGGATCTCGGATCTGACCCGCTCCATTGAGAGCCCTAGTGGGAAGGTCGCGGATTAGCTAGTGGACCATTATGCTACTAAAGTGACGTCACCAAGTTCTTAGTGTCCCACCATGATGTATGTATTATATCCACACCGTCCATTCATTTGGAAAGATCATTTTAGGTCACAAGCCAAAGAATGAGGAAGATCCAAAGCTCAAGTGGACCCTATCACAAAAAACAGTGGGGAGAATGATGCCCACCGTTGAAACCTTCCTAGGGCCCACCATGATATTCATTTAATATCCAAACTGTTCATAAGTTGACACATACATGGAAGAAGAGAAAACACAAATATTATCTTGATTGAAAACTTCTATGGCCCCCAAGAAATTTTTAATGGTACGCGTTCAATCTCCACTGTTTTCTATGGTGGGTCCACTTGAGCTTTGGATATGCCTCAGTCTTTGGATCATTCCCTAAGATGATCTCTCCAAATGGATGGATGGTGTGGATACAACATATACATCATAGTGGGCCCACCAAAGTTGGTGACGTCACTTCAGTATTAGCGGGACACGGCGTCAGTAGTTTATCCACATCTGTGTGGGAATTCCGCCAGCTCTATCGCTTCGACCGATCTCTTACCCCGAGCACAACTGCACCAAGATATACTTCTTGTAGACACCCCACCTTCGGCTACTCTGTTGGTAGAGATAGCTGGATGAATGGAGGACCATACCCCCAAATTCCAAGTCCAAACTCAGCCAAACTCACCCTTGTAAGCCCCAATCCATAGCCCAACTCAAGCCTGAACCCACTCAACTCGCCCCTAAGCATCAGCCTGAAGAACCCCCCATAAGAAAAACTAGTCAAAAAATCCCAAAAAAGTCAAACTCACTGAGTCAACCCGCTGAGTTAACCCATTGAGTCAACCCGCTGAGTCAACCCGTCGAGTCAAAACACCAAGTCAACCCGCCGAGTCAAATCACCGAGTCGACCCGTTGAGTCAACTCACCGAGTCAACCCACCGAGTCAAAACAGCAGCCCCGAGACATGACCGTACCACGCGCTGGAAACCAAGGAGCGTCCGTATGGAGGCCGCCCAAACATATTTACACAAACTGCCACTGCCCTCCGCTATAAATTCACCTCTCCCATTCTCATTTCAACAGACAATCCAGCCCGGAGAGAGTCCGTCCGTTCCGAGTTTCCTTCTCCACCCCTTAGCCCATTTTTCAACTAAGGAGAGCCCGAGTGAGGAGAGCCTAGCCCTGATCCAGCCCAGTCTGACCGCTGGTCCAAGTCTCCCAAGCCATCCAAATCTTGATCCAGCCACTCAAAGCCAATCCTTGCGACACCTCCGTCCATCTAGCTACTCTTTTACCAGCATCATCTCATTCGCATCTAAACACAAGTGCAATATTTACTTTTCTTCCAACCTCCTTGCTTCACTACGAGCACCTTGATTATTCAAACACACTGCATGCATTCCGCATAAAGCACCTGTCAGTTCGAGCGTATGCTCTGGGCTTGCCTGTTAATGGAACCCGCCCATCAGAAACTCTTACTGTTCAGACCCGCATTCATATACATATCACTACAAGCACCTTGATTATTCAAACACACTGCATGCATCTCGCATAAAGCACCTGTCAGTTCGAGCGTATGCTCTGGGCTTGCCTGTTAGTGGAACCTACCCATCAGAAACTCTTACTGTTCAGACCCGCATTCATATATATATATTACTACAAGCACTTTGATCATTCAAATACACAACATGCATTCCGCATAAAGCACATGTCAGTTCGAGCGTATGCTCTGGGCTTGCCTGTTAGTGGAACCTGCCCATCAGAAACTCTTACTGTTCAGACCTGCATTCATGCATCATGTCATCTATGAGAATATAAGAGGATTAAAACAGACTTTCAAGTATTAGTTCGATTCTATGAAGTAGAGACCGTACTTCGGTACGGGCAGTGTGTGGGGTGCTTAACCTCTTCCCACCCTGTAACCGTGATCCCTTACCTCGAATCTCTGGCCACAGATCAATAGGAGTCATTTTAGAGGAAGGAATCTTCGGATCCCATTCTCTAACGTTTCTACGGGGTCTAGCCGACTGTAGATTCGAAGTAACTGGCTAGTGGCGACTCTGGTCTTATATAAACTCATTTAAACACATCCAGCTTAAACACGACTACCAAACAAAGCCCTCGAGAACGAGGCAAGCCAGTGGCACAAACGGCGATTCGCACTCACGCATCTTCTTCTTCTTTTCCCGAAAGGAAAGGGACGAACGTCGTGTGGGAGCGCGGAACGGCGAGGGTCCACAGAATGGCGACTCTGCTGGGGAATGAATTAATCCCACTAATAGTAATCCGACTTGAAAAACAGAATCCTTCCCATACTTGAAAGTCATTAGTCTTCATACAATCTCATCTGCATAGCATTCTACCCAAAACCCAAAAAAAATAGAAAACCCTAAAATCCAAAAAAAGTAGAGTATAATCCTCACCATTGCGCCTCCTCGGGCTCAACGTGTTCGGAAACAACTTCCCTTCCGCAACATAATCCGCACTCGGGCTCAGCAAGCCATGTCCGACCACGAAGAAGAAACTCATCTCTTCCCTGCTCTTGAGATGACCGAAGCGCAACCTCAAGCGCAACAACCAATTGAGAATACTCCAATCATGCAAGAATTGGCACAAGGAATGAGAGCAATGCAAGAAATACTCTTACAATTCATGCAAGCACAATCCATCGCAACAGCCAACAATTAGGTTGGCCCAGTTCAGCAATCTCAGCAGCCATGCCGGGTCCCTCCGGCCTCCAGTTCAAATCAAGCACAACCATCGGAGTCTGCCCAAGACTACCGACAGCAGCCGTCTCAGCCCTTCGCTATGGGGCATCCTCCTCAATACCTTCCCGCGACGACAAGACCGTCTCAGAGCACTCCTGTCGCAGGGACTTCCAGTCAGCTTTCAGTCAATCTTGCAAACAACAGTCTCAGTAGATCTCAGCATGTCCCCACCGAGGGGACCCCTTTTCAATTTCAGCACATCCCCGCCGATGGGATTTCAATTCAATTTCCAGCAACAGGGACAGCACTGGCGAATGCCCACAATGGGGGTCAGTGTCAAGCCCACATCAATCAGCGGACAGTGGCGAATACCAAACAAGGGGGTCACTTCCCAGCATCTCAGCCTCCTGCAAACATGAGCACTTTTCAATTCCAGCACATCCCCGCCGATGGGATCCCAGTTAATTTTCAGCAATCTTCAATTCAGCAAACTCCAGTTAATTTCCAGCAATCTTCAATTCAGCAATCTCTAGTTAATTTCCAGCAAGTTCCAGTTCAACCTTCAATACAGTCTCCAATTCAGTTACAGTCCTTTCAAGCACAAGTTCATCCGAATCCAGTTCAATCATCAAATCAACTTCAGCAACCCACAGTTGCTTTTCAGCAAACCCATAGGGTCGAAGACATCGACCACTATGCCGAAGAAGAACGTGCCTTAATCCAAGAGGCACCAGTCGCTGGAACAGATCATTCAAGACTGGACGAGTTGAGGGAGCAGTTCCATATCTTGCAAAATCAGCTTCAGCGACAACAAGGAATCGATCTACCTTCGACCAAGTTCAGAGACTTGTGTCCTTTCCCAGATGCTCAAGTACCTCAAAACTTTGAGGTACCAAAATTCAAAAGATACAATGGCAGCGGTTGTCCCACAGCACATCTCAAGGCCTTCTGTGGAGCGCTGAGTGCAATCTCAGGAAATGAAGGGGCCCTCATTCGTTTGTTCCAAAAATCTCTGAAGGGCGATGCCCTAGATTGGTACACCTCATTGGACTGCCACCACATCAGGACTTGGGAACAGCTTTCCCAGGCTTTCATCGACAGATTCGCATACAATCTCAACATGGCACCCAGAAGAGCCGACCTCGCAGCTCTCAGGCAAAGGAGTGATGAAACATTATTTGCCTAAGTGGGACATTGGCGAGCTATGGCAGCCAGAATGCGAACCCCTATCAACGACGAAGAATAAATCTCCATGATTGTTTATTCAACATATCCGGGCATATTTGGATATCTCATCTCGCATCCATACGCGAATTTCTCACAGTTGATCCGTGCTGGAGAGCATGTCGAAGCAGGAATCCGTGCCGGGACAATCTCCCTATGGCCTCATCAAGCCACTCCAGTCAAAAGGAACAGAGTGGAAGGAAGACCCATCGGATATGGGAACAGAAACCGCAGCGGTTCTCCTCCCTGCCCGACAGAGGTAAACAACATTAGCACCACTGCTCAGGGTAATCAATACGCTCCCCCACAGGGACATCAACAGCATCAGCAGAATCAGGTTCAGCACCAACCTCAGAGGTATTAACCACGACCAAATCCGCAACCACAGCCACAACAACCTCGACAGCAGCAGCAGTTCAGAGGAAACGGTTAATATCCATACCAGAATAGGCAGAATTACAAGGAGCTCAGGAAGTTCACTCCACTCACTCAGCCACTTAGTCAAGTCATGACTATGCTGGTACAAAAGCAGTTACTCACTCTGATGACACCTAGGCCTCCTCCTCATCCTCTGCCTCCGAACTACCAAGAAAATGAGTATTGTGCCTACCATCAAGGGCGTGGCCACACCACTGATCGATGCTTTACTTTAAAGAATGCCATACAAGATCTGATCGACGACCGAAAGATCGTCATCTCGGTCCCTGGAACTCCTGCAGCAGCTCCCACCAACATTCTTCAGAATCCTCTGCCTCAACATCAGAAGGACCCCAGTTCGTCTCGAGGCCCCACCGTCAACAGCATAGAAGAAGGAGAACGCCTCGATCGCTTCTTCTCCCCCATCCAATCCATTCGTGCCTACACTTATGGGCCGACAAATCCTCCTCCGATCTTGCAAGGGGCAAGTCCCTTTCTTCCTTCAGTCTCCGAGCCAGTAGTACTCGAAGGAACACTTCCATATGATGTGCCAGTTGTTCAAGGGGCATCTTACGGCCCTTCATGTTGGGAACCAGTCGTCCTGGAAGGAGTACAATCATACATCGAGCCCACATACGAACCTGTCATCTTGCAAGGGGCAATTTCAACACAGGAACAATACAATTCGCAATGGAGGGATTATACTCATCAGCAACAAGAGCCTATTGTCTTGGAAGGAGATCCTCCAGTTGAGCCAGTCATATTGCAAGGGGCAAATCCCGGAGGTGTGTCAATCACACTACAGCAGCTAGGACGAACAGAGAAACCCCCTGCCATATCAAGAGGACCAGTATTCATTCAATGGGAGCCTCCTACTCCAAGAACGGTCAAGCCAGGACCGCAACCTTATGTGATCTATAAAGACAAGCCTTGATATTACCCCTTCAGCACAGGCAACAATGTAGTTCTCAAGGCAAAAGCTCCCTACGAAGAAGATCCGGTACCCATACCAGCACCGTTGCAAGAACAGGTGGTCATAGAAGGCAAAGGTGAGGAAAACTATAAAGAGGTCCCATGGCACTATCCAGAATGTGAGGAAGTGGGAATCATGAATCCCGATGGGCGTTGCATCTGAAGAGATAATCAGAACAGAGGAGATCCCAAAGGCGCTCTCTCAGGCCTCAGCAACAAAAATGAAGCCGCATATGGGAGCTACTCTGCACATCTCGCATACACCGAGAAATGTTTGTCAAAACCTTGAGCGATGCTCACGTCTCCTCCGATACGGCACCAGAGATGATAACATTGATGATTGGACAACTCCTGGCTCCGCGCGCCATCACCTTCACCGATAATGAGTTGCCACCGGAAGGACGCTATCATAGGCAATCCCTCAACATAGCCTTAAGATACAAAGACCTCTGTGTCCCGTTGGTCCTTATCGATAATGGCTCAAGCTTAAACGTCTGCCCACTTAAGACTACGGAACGTCTGGGAATCAGTACTTCTTCATTCTGACCCAGCACCATATGTGTCAGAGCATTCGACAACACCCGCCGATCAATGGAAGGGGAGGTCGACATAGAGGAACAGATAGGTCCGGAAGTCTCCACCATCACATTCCAAATTCTAGATATATCAGCCTCTTTCAACATGTTGCTCGGACGACCTTGGCTGCATAAGGTTGGAGCTGTGCCATCAACCCTGCATCAACGAGTGAAATACATCTGTGGAAATCAAGTGATCTCTATCCAGGCAGAGAAGGAGCTCATCATTCCTTCTAATGATGCTGCCACTGAACCAGACATCCCGGTCATCGATATCCAGCACTCTGAAGAAGACATCCCGTTTCATAGTTTCGAATTCGAGACTGTGAACTCTATTGCCAATCCAGAACCGATAAGGATGGACCATGTCTTTTCACCGGCAGAACGTCTGAGCCTCAAATATCGAATGAAGAATCATTTCAAGGCTAGAAAGGTACCGCTGATATATAACCAACGCAAATGGGGACTCGGATACAGGGTAATCCCCACGGACAAAAGAAGGAAGAAATTTCGGTGCTCACCCATCCAATTCGTCAAGCCAGGAGAACCTTGCAAAGATCCAGGATGGAATCAACCGACTGCACTACACAAAGGCCTCCCAATGAGCCTAGCTTGGGCCACGTGGCCCCCTCATTCGATGGGATCAGATTCTCGAACCCTCTAAACCTCCAGAAGAAGGAAAGGATGAAGAAGAAGGAAAAAATCAAATACAACAGCTTCAGGACCAGGTTACTCCGACACCTGCTCCCAACCAGGGGCACAACCTGCCCACTTCAACTCCTCCCAACCAGGGGCACAACCTGCCCACTCCAGCATCAATCAACCAGGGGCACAACCCGCCCATCTCAATATTAATCAGCAAGGGGCACGACTCGCCCATCTCTGCAAAATCAACATCATCAATCATCAGCCAGGGGCAGAAGCAGCCCATTCATTGGACCAAGAAAGGGAAATGGCCAGCCCTGGATTGGTCCAATGTCCAGATCCCAAATATGTGTCTCACTGTGGAACCAGACGAACTACAGTGCGAGGTAAGCGATCCGGGAGGGACTAAGTACGACTCAGATCTCGAACTCGACCAGCAAGAAATCATGGTCATTGGGCCAGACCGTGACTCTTTGCCCAAATCATCAACCCCCACCTCTTCAGGGGAGGAAGTGTGGGGTCCTGAATGATCATCCGTTCCCCTAACTTTTGAATCAGCCAAAGAGCCATCTGAGGGCTCTGGCTTCAAAAAAAAAACGCATGTTTAAACAGTGATCGGAACTTTGGAACAAGCTGGGATCAATCATGGTCTGCAATGCCTGCTTGTTCAAAGTCCCATGAATTTCAAAAATACAAAAAAAATTGAAAACTTTCAAAAGCCAAAAACATCTAGCATTTCCATTTCAGAAAATTCTTAAAAACCAAAAAACGTTTCTTTTCCTGCATTCAATAGTGTGCCAAGTTCGTCTAAAGAGTCGCATGAGTTTGAAGTCGAATCATATGACTTTGACATCGAATTAGACTTCGAGCTCATGGGTCTGGACTGAAGCTCGGGATGAGGAAGATGATGATCCCGCTCCCGAACTAGAGGATCTCCTCAAAAAGTTTGAATCTAAAGCCAATGTCGTAGCCGATGATTTCGAGATAGTAAACATGGGGACACCTGAGATCCCTAGGGAAGTACGCATTGGAAAATCGTTGCCACCTGAGATGAAACAGAGAATGATAGAGTTCCTAGCTCCAAGATTGTCCAACTTCGCGTTCTCATATGAAGACATGCCGGGGCTCGATGAAGAGCTCGTTGTACACCATCTGCCAACCAAGGCGGATATGAAGCCAGTGAAGCAGAAACTTCGAAGAATGAAGCCAGAATGGGCTCTGAAAGTCCGAGATGAAGTCATCAAGCAATACAATGCAGGATTCCTGGTAGTCTCCAACTACCCTGAATGGCTCGCCAACATCGTACCAGTACCGAAGAAGGACGGTAAGGTTCGAATGTGCATCGACTTCCGAGATCTCAACAAAGCCAGTCCAAAAGATGACTTCCCTTTGCCACATATCGACACTCTGGTCGACAACACTCCTGGATATAAGATCTTCTCATTCATGGACGGGTTCTCAGGTTACAATCAGATCAAGATGGCAATCGAAGATCGTGAGAAGACATCGTTTATCACTCCCTGGGGAACTTTCTGCTACAGGGTAATGCCGTTCGGTCTGAAAAACGCAGGAGCAACATATCAGCTAGCAATGACAGCACTATTCCACGACATGATGAACAAAGAGCTTGAAGTATATGTGGACGATATGATCATCAAATCTCGCACAATTGAAGGACACTTTGAAGATCTGAAGAAATTATTCAACAGATTAGAAAAGTACAAGCTCCGCCTCAACCCTCAGAAATGTGTCTTCGGTGCAATGGGAGGTAAGCTCCTCGGCTTTATGATGAGCGAAGATGGCATCAGGGTCGACGAGACCAAAACCAGAGCAATCATCGAGATGCCCCCTCCTAGAACAGAGAAAGAAATTCGTGGCTTCCTCGGCAGAATTCAATACATCAGTCGCTTCATCGCACAGCTCACTCCTATTTGTGAGCCCATTTTCAAGCTCCTTCGAAAGAACGTTCCAAAAAAATGGAATGATGATTGCCAAGTCGCCTTCGACCGCATCAAGAAGTATCTCATGAATCCTCCAATTCTAGTGCCACCCACTCTCGGACGACCACTATTGTTATACATCTCGGTAGCAGCAGAAGCCATTGGTTGTGTCCTCGACCAGCACGACCAGACCGGGAAGAAGGAACAAGCAATATATTATTTGAGCCGAAAGTTCACCGACTACGAGACCAGGTATTCCCCAATCGAGAAGACTTGCCTCGCCCTAGTTTGGGCAACTCAGCGACTCCGTCAATACATGATTGCATTCCCTATTCTCCTCCTCGCTCACATGGATCCGCTCAAATACCTGTTCGAGAAACCGGCACTCACTGGAAGGATAGCTAAATGGCAGCTACTCATGTTTGAGTTCGACATCACCTATGTCACTCAGAAGGCAATTAAGGGACAGGCCCTCGCCGATCATCTTGCCGCTCACTCTCTCCTGAATTATCAACCGCTCAAGACATTCTTCCCTGATGAAGATCTCTTGCTTATCGAAGGGGAAGAAAAGAAGAAGAAAGATGAGTGGACATTATTTTTCGATGGCGCAGCAAATTCTAAAGGGAGTGGTATTGGAGCGATCCTCTGCTCTCCAGATGATGTCCCTATTCCTATCTCAAGGCGCATAGTATTCGAATGCACCAACAACATGGCAGAGTACGAAGCATACGTCGTTGGCTTGAGGGAAGCCATAATCTTGGGCGTCAAGAAGCTACGAGTATTTGGACACTCACAGCTTATCATCAATCAGACCAATGACGAATAGAAAACCAAGGATGAGAAGTTGATACCATATCATGTGTATCTTGAAAATTTGATCGAGGAGTTCAAAGAAGTCACCTTCTCATACATGCCCAGAGCTAAGAACCAGTTTGCAGATGCTCTCGCCACACTTGAATCAATGCTCGAGATACCAAAAGGAGCTTCAAATGGGGCTTACAGTCGAAATTCAAGATGAACCTGCTTTTTGCCTGCAAAATAGAAGAAGCCAAAGCTGTCCTTGACAAACCCTGGTATGCCGACATCAAGCAATATCTCGAAACCCAGGAGTATCCGGAGTCAGCAACAGCAACAGATCACCGAACCATCCAGCATTTGGCCGGCCAGTTCACCATCAGTGGCGAAGTTCTTTACAAGCGATCCTATAATCACATCCTCCTTCGATGCGTCGATGAAACAGAAGCTGCAAAGATCATGGAAGAAATACACGAAGGAATCTGTGGCCCACACATGAACGGGTACATGATGGCAAAGAAGATTCTACGACTCGGCTACTATTGGCTTACCATGGAGACAGACTGCTGCTAGCACGTCAGAAAATGCTTCAAGTGTCAGGAGCATGCGAATCAAATTTATGCCCCCTCAACAGAATTATACAACCTGACCACCCCCTGGCCCTTCTCCATGTGGGGACTCGACATCATCGGCAAAATTAGTCCCAAAGCATCAAACGGTCATGAGTACATACTTGTGGCAGTCGACTACTTCACCAAGTGGGTAGAGGCAGTTTCCTACACCACAATTGCAGCATCTCAGGCGATCAAATTCATGAAGAACAACATCATATGCCAGTATGGAATCCCCAATGCTATTATCACAGATAATGGGACCCCGTTTGTCAACAAGAAGATGGATGACTTCCTCAGCAAGTTTAAAATTCAGCGTCATCGATCAAGCCCCTATCGTCCTCAGATGAATGGTGGGGTGGAAGCCGCAAACAAGACGATCGTCAGGATACTTGAGAAGATGGTCGTGACCTATCGAGATTGGTCAGATATGCTCCCATATACACTTTGGGCTTATCGAACGTTTGTACGATCTGCTACGGGCGTTACTCCTTTCGAGCTTACTTACGGAATGGAAGCAGTTCTGCCAGTCGAGGTAGAAATACCATCACTACGTGTGTTACTGGAAAGTGGAGTTGAAGAAGGAGAATGGCAACGGGCCAGATTCGATCAGTTGCAGCTAGCAGATGAGAAGCGTATGCGTGCACTGAGTCATTCACAGTGCTATCAGAAAAGGATCGCTCGGGCTTATAACAAGAGAGTCCGAAAAAGAAGTTTCAAGGTAGGCGACATGGTCATGAAGAAGATTCTACCGTCGCACCTTCCGGATTCCAGAGGAAAGTTTAAACCCTCATAGGACGGGCCGCTGATCATCAGAGAAGTACTTCCCGAAGGCGCCCTCAGACTCACCAGCATGAGAGGGGAGATCTTCCTGAGCCAATCAACGCCGACAAAGTGAAGATCTTTCACGGAAAGTCATTCTGACCTTATCAAGAGTTACCTTAATAGAGCCGAAGTCAAGAGGTCGAAGCTAAAACCTCTGAGAAATCGTTTCCGTCTACCAACAAGTGTTTCAAATAAGGGGATTCAAAAGAAAAAGAAAAAAAAGAATACAAAAAAAAGAAAACAAAAAAAGAAAACAAAAAAAAAAGAATACAAAAGAATACAAAGGAAAAGAAAAAGAAAAAAAAGGGGAGAAAAAGAAAAAGGGAAGCTAAAGCAAGGCACCCGAGAAAAATCAACCCAAGAAGAAACAGAGTCATCCATCCACCCATCTCAGAAAGGTCGGTAGTAAAGACCGACAGCTCTATCATCGTAACCTAGGATAAGGGCTGAAGGACTGCCATCGGCCGGCAACAACGGATTCTCGACCTCTAGCCGCCGCAGTTATCCAAAGATCCAGAAAAAAAAAAGAAAAAAAAAGAAAACAAAAAGAAAATGTGTGCCTAAACAAAGAGGGCGGAGTGAAAACCCGAAAGGGCGCTCCGAGTAAAAACAGTGGGCATACAGCGGACTTGGTGAAAATTCGAAAGGGCATTGAGGGTAAAAACAGCATAGCTACAAAGGGGCAGGCAATATCAAACACCCGGGACGTGGTGAAAACCCGAAAGGGCGCCACGGGCAAAAATGACGGGAAAAGGCCGGCTGTGGTGAAAACTCGAAAGAGCGCTGCAGGAAAAAATGGCTCAAATGGAAAAAGAAAAAATAAAAGTGCAGGTACCAGGAAATCAGACAGTCCAGATCGGTTCGAGCTGTCACAGTTCAAGAACAAGAAGAAGTGCAGTCAGAAACGAAGAGCTCTACAAACTTAGACAATCTCAGGAGGCAACAGTTTCCGTTGTCTACACCTCTAGGCAACCAAAGGATCACACAAGTCAAATCTCGAGACATCAGTCAAAGCATTGGCTGAGCCCCAACTCTGATTCCTATATCCCGACACAAAATCCAGACACACTCACAAGACAACTCATGACACAATAGGTTCTCAAAAAAGTTTTCTTCTTTTTCATTAAAAGCATCATATTTCTTTTACACATATCATATCATCTTTTTTAAAAAAAAATACAAAAAAATGCATCATCATCAATCATATACCATGCAAAAAGGAATGTGCAGGTGGCCAACACCATCAATCTTTATCCTCCTCGGCCACATCAGGTAAGTCCTCTGACTCATAATGAAGTAGTCTCGCTCTCAACCTGCTCACCTCCATACGCAGGTAATGCACCTCATCGCGCTCAAGGGTATGGATCATGGCCTCCTCATCAGGTAACATCTGATCGGCAGCCAACCTCCTCGACATCATCTCACAATGATATCGAAGTGCAGAGATCTCAGACAGCAAATGGCCATGAGTGGCCAAAAGGAAACCAGGATCAATGAACGGACGCTCCTCAAAAGGTTCATATGAACCAGATGAAGAGCCAGCATCTCCAAGGATATCCTGCTCATCCTCATTAGCAATCTGATGCCAACAAGGGATACGTCGATACAAAGACTGCTCATCAACCCAGTACTGATATGGGGCGGTCGCCATCGGAAAGGCCCGCAACTCAAAACCAAGCAGATCAACAGTCAGATAACTCGCCCAAGATCCATCGACCCGAGTCCTAAAGTCAGAGATCCTAGATGGAAGCGCTCGGCACCCAATACCCATAAAAGCAAAAGAGGAACATCCTGCTCGTACCCAAACTGCCGCAGGAACCGGGTAGGGTGGTAGGAAAAGTAAGACCGAAAGCCTACCAGCATCAGAGGAAGGCGGTGCGCATCGCAAAGCACTGGAGGAAGTGAAAGCCAAGATGACTCCCAACGAACATTCCAATCACGAAGATCAGCGAACATCCTGCGATATAAGGGCTCACTCATCCTAGCCGTATGAGGAAGAAATTCCATGATGTGTCGCATAAGGTCTGGGCGACGGGTGTCAGGAAATGGTACAGGAACAGTCAGCGAAAGACGCTCCCATAGCCAGACCTGATCATAAGAAGGAAAAGAAGTTCAGCTAGAGCAAAGCAATTCCTAAAAAGAAAGAAATGAAAGGTACAGAAAAGATACCTGAAGAAATGCACAGCAGCCGCGAAGGACACGAGTGCGGCCCAGGGCACAGTCAGTCAGCCCATTAAACAGCTCGGCCAAGATGAGAGAAATGATCCCCTGCCGTCGGATAGCTCGGTTCATCACCTCAAAAAGCAAAAGAGTCTGGGACCTGTGCCATCCCGAGAACAGCACCTCAGCTATCAGGCAGAACATCAGTGTGCTCCGAGCAAGGATAGAATCGGCCACACTCCGAGGACCCGAAAAAAGATCATACAGTAAGTCCAAGGAGAACACTACAGCATCCTGGCCGGCAGCTGCAGGCCGAACAAGATAGAGGATCCCGAACCAGTTCTGCGGTGTGGCAATCTTCGGCGATGTCTTCGGCGAGAAATACTGAGTATAATCCCAAGGTAGGCCTGTCAAGCATGCAAGCTCCTCCAAAGAGGGTCCCGTCTCCATATCGTTGAACGCGAACAAGTTCAACGAAGGGACCCAGTCAATCAATGTAGCTCCAAGCATCCTCCAATCAATGTCAACTCTAGCCATATGGATCAGACTGTCGAAGCCATAGGACTCCAAATCCCGAATCTCATAAGCTGAAAAACTATCAAGCCAAGCAAGCAGCCGTGGCGAGCAAGAAGGACGAGGAAGCAGCTGACAAGTCCTCACTGGTACCCCCTCCAGAACAAAAGGCCCAGAAATCGATGACAGCTCATCGAGGATTGGAAGATCAACGGGCGAAGGAGAAGGAAAAGCTGGAACCTCTGCAGACTCGACAACCCCTGACCTGCCCTCAGTAACGGCTATGTCTGATATAGTCGCATCATTGTCTGAAACCATCACAACCTCAGCCGCATGAGAAGACTCGCCCACCTCATGAACAGAGTGCGCAAAAGACCGACGATCAGGAGAAGGACGACACCCTCAATCAAAAGGGCTACCAGGGAAGATCACACCACACATCGTGGCATCCTGGCCAATCTAACCATCAAAAAATGCATCTGAACCATCAAGAAGGGTTCCGGCTACCCCGATCAAAGAATCAACGGTCAGATCTGGACCAGCGGCCCTCTCCAACAGGAAATCATGAATCCAGTCATCATCCTGACCGATCAAAGGGATCATCGAGGCATCCACACCGTCCATCATCAGGGTGACATCATCAATGATCACATCAAGTCCACCCAAACAAGTATGCCGCACATCTCGGCCATCATCAAGAGCATCCAAACCATCAAAGGTATCATCTGAACCATCCATACCATCCAGACATGAGATCAGCCCATCTATGTCCATCATGGTCCCATCACCTCCATCAATCACATCATCCATATGGCCCACATTCAAGGGATGCATAGCCTCACCTATGTCCCATCTTCCCATCTCATCCATACCATCCATTTCTCCCACAATCAAAGCCCCATTCAAATCTGGAATTTCAGCATGGCTGCCGTTAATGGGACCATTCAAAGCTCCACCAACCACCATCCCTAACCCCTCATCAATGCCCCCATTCAATGCTCCATCTCTACCATCCATTAAAGAGATTCCACCATCATTAAAGTCTTCACCACCTCCTGAAGTGCGGGACCCACCATGGACAGCCCCCACAGCTCCTAAATCTCCACCGTCAATTGCTTGAGAAAAGACAAACTAAGAAAAAGACAAAATGAGAAGGGAAGATGAGACAAGGAAGAGATTCATGGCTGGATCGAAAAATCGGGTACAAGGATGAGGGAGACAGCAGCCAGGAGAATATGCTCACTGTCCGAACCAGAGCCAGCCCAGACTGCACAAGAGGCAAACCTTGGGCAGCCCGCTCTGGGCCGCCCGTACGGACGCGCTCCCTCTCTCTCCGCCGGATTGCCTCCATGGTTCTTGGTAGGTGAGGCTAACAGTCCACATCAGCAGATGGCACCCTAAGGGCCGCCCAAGGCTCCAATCCATTCCAGATTTCGATTGAGATTGATCAGAATCATTTGGAAGGTACCCCACCTATCCAATCATGAAGCACTGCGGCCAGAATGGGTCTGATCAAGTCAAAGAGAAGGAAAGATGATCAAGAGGGGGCCACAAGCAATCCGAGTCATTCAAAGACCAGATCATCATGATCTAAACCATGGAAGAACCTACATGAGCCATCAAATAGCAGGATCAAAGGCCCGATCATTAAGAAAGATGGCCGGAACCCAAGATCTGATCATCAAGTGGGCCCACAACGCCAAATCCAGCGATCTGAGCCGTTCAAGTCATCATCCACACCATGAGAAGCCTTCTTAGCCTCACAAATCATCAAGAAGAGGTGCTCCAAAGTAAAGTCGAGGTCTCGAGTGGGCCCACAGGGCCGAATCAAGCCATCTGAACCATTCAAGTCATCATCCATGCAATTAAGAAGTCTCCAGTCAAAGCATCCAGACATCATTAAGGAATTTGAGACAAGTCAAAGATCGTATATTCATTTAAAAGATTTTTATACAGAAGAAGGTAAAAGCCAAAAGAAGAAGGTCATACATCAAGTAAGCTGAATACAAAAGCAAGCTACAGGTCACCAACATAGTCGTCATCGTCCCTCCTCTCGTCCCGCTCTCGATGATGAAGATCCATCAAATGAGCTGTCACCGAGCCTCCAGCATATCTGCAACGGCCCCCAGGAACATAGAGCGGAGGAAGCAGAGGCCCCTGGCCATACAGCAAGTACCACTCATCATAATCACGATCCGGGATCGTGAAACGAAACCCGGGCTGGCCCACAAGAGCGTCAGCTATCTCATCAGCCGGGATCTGAGCAGCTGGAGGAGGTGCAGAACAAGGGACTCTGGCCACTCCGGTAATCTGTCGAAGCAGCCTCTCACCCAAATACCACTGAAATGATTCAGCGTCAGAAAGCATGATCCGGAGGCATGAAGCATCATAAGTCTCCACACGCTGAGGGGTGTAGTAGAGTGAAAAGTTGGCGTATGGCATCCGAGCAAGCTACAACAAGGGATATCATCACGATCAATTACAGTACAGCATGAGGGATAAGGAAAGCAAGATACTTACATCTTCGACGGTCAATCCGTCTATGTCAACACACCAATTGTCCCCAGAAACTCGAGAGTTCCGCTGACGGTTTTGTTGATGCCAGTACATGTGGCAATACAAAGATGGCTCAATGTCGTTCAGCATCCTCGGCGCGAGGTGGGGAAAATGGTCATAAAAGCAAGTCTGGGAAAGGGCACACCTAACAATTAGAAAGAGGAAGAGGGTAAATGTCTCCAAGAAAGGAGAAAGAAGAAGTACCTCAACGACAGGTGATGAGTACCTAATATTGTATAATTAACCCTGGTTGTTAAGGGCATTATCATTGTTTTTCTGGTTAATTATCCCTCATTAGGTGAATTTTCTGTCTTCAGGTAATCAGGAGAAGTTGGACAAGATCCGAGCCAATCAAGGCGATTAAAGGCCCTAAAGTGATCAAGATAAAGTATGTGGCGATCTTGAAGGAAGTCGAACCGTAAAAGATCAAAGGATGGATCATGTTCTATGATGGACCGCATCACAGCGCCACTCATTTGGAATTCTAGGCTGTGCATTTTTAGATGGTCATGATTGGAAGATCAAGATTAGATATCCACATAAAGGGTGAACCGAGCATCAAGCAACAAGTGGAAACGTTTCATCCCAACCGTTCAGCTCGATCTCCACCATCCATACCTGAGACAACTAGATCAGTCTTCCATCAACCAACGTCACCAGGCTGGAGTCAAACTCACCGTCCATCCAGTAAAGTGAAGCCCTTCATCTCACGGCCATCAACATGGATAGAAAGATAGACCATGCAGGTGGAGATCATCTGGTAGAGATCATCAACCAATGGGGACCAATCATCACCGTCCATCAGCACCATCCGTGACCAAGGGATGTGCATCCATGCTCCACACATGTGCATCAAAGCAACCAAAGCAGATTGCTATGGTGGACTCAACTAGATCTACCTTCACCTAGGCAAGCAAGGTGAACCCTTCATCAGTGTCCAAACGGACGTCCCCAATCCATCTGTTACACATGCAGAACCAATGGACCCCACAGCCTGCACGTACAGCAGTAGTACTGCAACTCCAACCGTCCATTTGCAAACAGCAAGGGACCCACCTGTTGAGCACGTCCATTTCATCTCCACCGTCCTCTTATCCCATCAACGGTCCAGTTCCATCAACAGCTATGGATGTTGTTCATCCCCGTGCAGTAGGTGGACATTGCAGCTTTCATCAGCGTCTAGCTGATTCTGACCGTCCATCAAAGCTCCACCGTCCACAACTAGCATCCAGCAAGCATCAATGGCTGGATCATTGCAGCCATCCACAACATCAGCAGGCCCACCATCTCCAGCACCTATGGAACAATCCACAGTAATGGACGGCCAGCATCAAGTGGACCGTCCATCACGTCCAGCAGTGGGCGTCCGTCCAAGCAGCAGCAAAAACCTCAACCGTCCTTCATCCAGTGGACCCACATCTCCAGCAGCAGCATCCAGATCCAAATTCACAGCAGCCGTCCATCAAGATGGGCCCCACTCCAATCATCCAATGGTTCAGCCAGCAGCCCCACTGATCACACGCCCTTCATCCAGTCCAGCTCGTGGACATCCCTGCTGTAGCACGTGCCGGCCATGGATCCAGCAGATCTCCATCCATGTGTGTCCAAGCAACTGCAAAAGCTCATCTTCATCATGTCCACTAGATGGACTGATCTCCACCTTCAGCAATCCAAACAATGGACGTTCCAGCCGTCCTCTTCATCTTCACTACGTCCAGCCATTCATCCATCCTCCAGCACCATCATTTGCATTGGAGCAATAGTCCCAACCATTCAGATGCTGGACGTCCACCTGATTAGCAACTCTCCATCTCACCTGCCCAAATCCATGGCCAGCAAGAGCTCTCTCTCTCTCTCTCTCTCTCTCTCTCTCTCTTCTTTCCCAACACTTGTGTAAGGCTATCATGCCACCTCATCATCCAAGCCTCACTCCATTCCCAAACCTCCAAAAAAATCTGCTTTGGGTTTGGAGTGCCACCTAGGCTTGGAGTACTTTTCTTGCCACATGTCCATCCAAGCCTAACTCCAAGCCCGAACCTAAAAGAAAAGTTTGCTTTGGGCACTCCAAACCTAACTCCAAGCCCGAACCTAAATAAAAATCTGCTTTGGGTTTGGAGTGCCACCTAGGATTGGGAGGAGGCTTGGGAGCCTCTCAAAAGTCTATAAAAGGAGGCCTCTCCTCCTCATCTCATCTCATCCCATCTCATCCCATATCATCCCATCCCTCAAATCCAATTCTCTACAACTCCTCCCTTCTCTTCTTTAGTTTTCTTTCTTTCTTTTGTAGTGTAGAGTAGTTTTCTCCTTTGTAGAGAATTTAGTCTTCCATTGTAGAATGGTTGGCTAAACCTCTAGCTAAGGCTAGGGATGAAGCCTTTGAAGAAATTGCAAGCTATGGTTCTTTTGGTTCAACATTGTGTGGAGTAAATGTTGGAGTTCTCTTTGGTTGATTGGTTTGGTTATCCACCTCGGCAGATGCTATTATTGTGCAAGCCCTTTGATCCATCGTCGACTCCGGGCACGTTGGATGCTTGGGATCCCTTGCACACCAATTAGCTAGTTCATGATCGATAAAGTCCCTTGATCCATCGTCGACTCCGGGCACTGTTGGATGCTTTGGATTCCCTACGGTCATCGAGCAAGTGCAGGTAAAGTCATCGATCTGTAAAATCCCTTGATCCATTGTAGACTCCGGGCACATTGGATGCTTTGGATTCCCTGCGATCGATAGACGAGATCTTAACGGTTGGATCGGTCAATCAAAGCCTCCTATCTTGTAAGTATACATTTGATCGTATGAATTGTGATCTTATCGGTTGACTTGTTGGCAAAGTTGTTGATCTGTACAATTCCTTGATCCATTGTCGACTCCGGGCACAGTGGATGCTTGGAATTCCCTGCGATCAACTAACGAGTGCTTCATGGTCAAATCAATCGGTTCAGATCACCATCTTTTATGAAATATGCAAATGGTTCAACTGTTTCATCTTCCGATTGGAATGAATCTTTATTCAATTCTAGTTGAGTTATAGTTGGACCAATAAATCAAATCTTGTGAATGAATCAAAGGTGGATCCCTGATTCCTTAGCCCCTTTTCTATTTTTGTCTTTCACCACACACAACTTGCTCCACTCTCGTGGATAAACCAGATTTCATCTCACTCACCTAAACTAATTCCTCTAAGTGTTCTTAACCCCAATCCATGTGGATCGACCTCGGTCTTACTGAGTATTTTACTACTTCGCCATCTGCACTTGGGTGTGCAATCTTCGGGTTGTAGCAACAGGCCAGAAACCTGTGTAGGACTGACTATTCCGACTGGTTTTATCCAGACCCTGGAAAATATGAGTCAGGATAGCCCCGTTTCAATTGTAGGGGTGGTGAAGAGCCTCAACCAAGCGAAGAAATTTAGGATCGACCCTCTCATTTGCATGGCAGAGAAGGAAAGACCCGAAGGCATAAGTGATCATGGCCCATGCTTTGTGGAGGGCCTTTAGCTCGGTAGTGGGGGTGACGGAGGCAAAAGTGTTGTAGAACCATCGCATCTTTACTTGCTGGCCTTGGAATTCATCTTCGGGCAGGACATCACCAACAAGTCGTAGCCAGTCAGTGGAAGTGATGGGAGCAAGAGAGTTGACTTGAGGAATAACTGCCCCATGAAATGGAAAGCCAATTTGCATATAAATATCTAGGGGAGTTATTCCCCATTCGCCACAAGGGAGTTCAAAGGTGTGGGTCTCATCCCGCCACCTCTCGTAAAGAGCCGCGAGCATCATGCGGTTGGCACTGTTGTTATGGAAGCGTAAGGTAAGGAGGCCAGCAAAAGGAGTGTCAGCCAATACTCGTTCAAGCAAAGGCTGTGGATGTTGCACCCAGTTGTCCCAGTGGTCTCTGGTACCTCGACCCTTGATGGCGGGAAGAGGCTGGTGCTCTTGAGCCAAAGAACACATATGGGCCCCTCGGCGGATGATGAAGGCAGGATCATCCTCATCACTCACTCGACGTCTTCTGGTACCGTTCGCCATAGAATCCTACAAGCTTGGCAAGGTAAGTCCCTATCCCTTACCCATTAAAATCCAAATTATCATCCAGGAAACCCATGGGATTGGACTCACATTCAAATGCAAAATCCAAAGTCCGAATCCATGTGTTACCTAGGGTATGTGTTGGGCCCATTAAAGAAAGCAAGGCCCACCTTAAAGAAGGTTGCATGCCATGCCTTAGGCAAAGAAAGTCCATCATCCAAGGACATACTTTGGACAACAAATGCACTCAAGTGCCATGAGATCAACAAGGGATAAGAATCCTACTTCACATGAGAAATCCCCTTCAAAGTCCATATGTGGCCAAGGTTGATCCACTTTTTATACCAAGGCCATGATTCTCACTTAAAATGTTTCCATCTTTTACACATGTACATGGACAAATGGGGAATAGGAAGGAAATGGGCCCCCAAGAGCAACCCAAATGCCTCACCTCAATGGATTGAAAGGAGCACATAGCCCACTTAAAAAAAACATGAGGACCCATTCATGGGTTGACTATGGGCATCCCTATGTGCACCATTTTGATGAAAGTTTTGACTATGAGAGTACAACATGGCGGTCTACCCACAAGCATATGAACCAAAGAAGCTAATGGTAAAAATTGGATGCACATAGCCCACATGAAGAACCAAGGTTGGAGATGTCCATGTAAGGACAAGTTTGGGCAACTTATGTGCACCAATTTCTTTACCAAAAAGGGGGACCATTTGAGCACAAGAGGGCATGGCATGAAGAGTCACCCAACCATCATGGAAATGGGTAAGAATGATATATATAGCCCACTTAAAGATCAAAATCCAACATGCCTCAAAGCATGGGACAAAATTGGGCAACTTATGGGTATCATTCTTTCTCACAAATTGAAAGGAAAATCACTCATCTTTGAGAATGATGGTGGATGACCCACCAAGCACCCCAAAAGGAAGTTCAAGGAGCTATGGTTGCATAGATAGCTCACTTGAAGAAGAATCATTCATTTGAGATTGATGACATTAAAGGAAACTCTTGGAAACCACTTTCCTACCACAAGAAAAAAACCATTTGAACCTAGTGAGATTGTTGAGACAACTCACTCATGGGACTTATAGATGATCAAGTAACTCAAGTCCTCCATCCATCAAAAGAAAAGGCATGAAAGGAAAAAATCCTACATGAACAAAGTGTAGTGGTGCCCACATGGTCCAAAGAAATCCAAGTTTCAATGAAGGCCCAAAAGCCCATCCATATGGAAAATCCTATGGGGCCCACCACACTTTGTACAAAAGGATGTACATCATAATCAAGAGATGGTGGGAGATTTGGGCCACTTGTCCATAAAGGCCCAACTAAGGAATCTAGCCCACTTGACATCCAAGTGAAGAATGAGCTAGTCACTTTTGTCCATACACATGTGAAGAAAGATGGGGCCACCCAAAGTGAGCCCCATGAGCCCAAAACTTGAGGTGGGCCCCACCATTCTCATGGACCCAAACCTTGAAAAGAAGATGGAAAAGAAAAGAAGAGCTTTAAGGAAAAATGACAAGGGCAAGAAAGCATGAGGGAGCCCAAAATGAAGCATTGGGCCCATCAAATACACCAAGGGTCATAACTTCACTTTGAGCCCATTTGATACATATGAAAAGAGGCCCAACTCCCATGAAAAAGATAGGATATTTTGCCATGCACACTTGATGGACATGGCAAAATTACCCTTTACATACACATGAAGGGAGTGTGAAAGAAGAAAAGAAAGAATGAAAAGGAAGCTTGCAATGTCCTTCTCCATGCACCACCTTTAAAAGAGATTTGAGATCTAGAAAATGGCCAAAAATACTTGGGCCCACCTTCACTCCTTTTGGAATAGCTACATGGAAAAAGAAAAGAGTCATGAGAAGAGACAATGAAGAAGGAAGAATACAAGAGAGAAAGAGAGTGGTCCATACCTTTACCACTCACCAAAGAGGGACCACCTTGCTGTCCCAAAGCTTCACTAAGGCCCACCACTTGAAAAGAGCAAAGAACCACCAAAAGAGAGAGAAAAACTTGAAGAAAGAGAGAGTATGACAGAGAGAAAAGAGAGATTGCACGTTGGAGGGGGCAAGAGTGCCCCATGTTATATAGAAAAGGGGAGTGCACCCCTTTACCCGACCCACTGGAAAAACCAGTGGGCAAAGACGGTCCGGGCGGCGCCCAGGGGGCCGTCCTACTCTCCCTCTAGTTGAAACGACCTCTCCCCCTCTCTCCTTGGGAAGAACTCCTCCTTGGGAAGGGTGGTTGCAAGTGAATCTTGTACCTCCTTGTAAGAATGAAGTGATGGAAGAGAAGGGTGAGAAAAAGTAATGAATCTCACCAAAATCTCATCTTGTGAGAAATTGGTGAGAAATTGGCTTGATGATGTGGAAAAAGTTCCATGGAATATTTAAGGAAAAGAAAAGAAAAATTGACTTGGTCAAACAGCGATCTTAACCATCCAAAGGCATGACCCGATGATCTGAACCATTCTAAGAAGAATCCCCGGAATCTCCCACTTGATTGCTACTCTTTGGTACAGTTTTTGGTCCGAAGACCTTAAACTACGTCGGAATCGACATCCCGAGAGATCTTCAATAAAAACCGGCATTGGTATTCATTAAGACCTGATGACTCCGGGCATTTTCTAAAAAACAAAAAAAAAATGTGATTTCCAGCATCGCTTGTACATATTTTTGGTCCGAAGACCTTAAACTACGTCGGGATCAAGATCCCGAGGGACTTTTTAAATAAAAACTGGTAGCAGTCTGGATCGTTCGAACTAAGATCCGCTGATACCGGACATTTTCCAAAAAAAAAAAAAAAATGTTTTCCCTGTTTTGTACATATTTTTTGTCCAAAGACCTTAAACTACGTCGGGATCGACATCCCGAGAGATCTTCAATAAAAACCGGCATCGGTATTCATTAAGACCTGATGACTCCGGGCATTTTCTAAAAAATAAAAAAAAGTGATTTCCAGCATCGCTTGTACATATTTTTGGTCCGAAGACCTTAAACTACGTCGGGATCAAGATCCTGAGGGACTTTTTAAATAAAAATCGGTAGCAGTCTGGATCGTTCGAATCAAGATCTGCTGACACCGGACATTTTCTGAAAAAACAAAAAAAATGTGTTGCCCTATTCTGTACAAAGTTTTGGTCCGAGGACCTTAAACTACATCGGGATCGACATCCCGAGAGATTTCCAATAAAACCAGTGTTAATCTTGATCACTCAAATTGAAATTTAACAGCCTGGAACATTTCACAAAAATCACAAAAAGAATGTATTTTCAGCATTTACATATCTTGGTCCCAAGACCTTAAACTACACTGGGATTAATTTCTCGGGGGACCTTTTTCCGCTTTCAACTAAAAACCGGCATCGGTCTCAACCGCTGGGATCAAGGTTTGATAGCCCGGATCATTTCAAAAAATAACAAAAAAGATTTCAAGCTTTCCATAAAAACCAGCATCAACCCTGATTACTCGAGTTGAAGTCTGGAACTTTTTCAAAAAAAATTAAAAATAATAATAATAAAAAAATAAAAATCTCACCATCAATTTCAACTGCACAAATTCATCTCCAGTGGTCCGAAGACCTAAAACTACACTGGGATTAACTTCTTGGGGGCTTTTCCTAACTTGTTCCGGACATGGCTGACAGTTGATTGTACGGGTGTCTGAAATCTTTTAAATAGGTAAAGGCTAAGGCGGGCAGAGCCCCGCAATCCTGTTCGTGTTGAACGCACCGTGATAGACAACCTTGATTTGGAAGTCGCTGTTGAATCTGACGGATGTTCCCTGTTCCTAAAACTCATGAAGGGGATTAAGGCTGTTGGAGGTGGAGCGCACCCTCACGGAATTGTGAGCAACGTAAGGCCCCAAACTGGATTGACTAAGGGAAATGTGAGGATGTGGCTCATTTTGTGGCCGAAGGAGTCTGTCGGACGATACGTGGTCTATGTGCATTGCACATGAGGAACCCTCAAAATCCCCTCATCCGAAGATGTAAAACTACGGCACTTAACTGTGTGAGACTCGTCTTGCACGCTGACGTAAAATGGATCGGGTGCCTTACCAGCAGTGGAAGCTGAAAATAGATGAAAATTCCATGCCTTTTCCCTGCATTTCAGAAAAAATCACAAAATACCAAAACATTGCAAAATCACCTTTTCAAAAATCACAAAAATATTTCCCTTGCTTTCAAATCAAATATTTGAGAAAATAAAAATATATATATATATTTCCCTTGCTTTCAAATCAAATATTTTCAAAAATCACAAAAATATTTCCTTTGTTTTCAATAACCGATCTCCATCCTGACTACTCAGGTAAAGATTCGGACCAAATATTTGCAAAAATCACAAAAATTGTCACTATTCCCCAGCACTACACTTCAGGAGTCTTGAACTCCACTCTCTTCACAATGTGGGATGACGGATCCAATCGCCCGCAAATTGGAATCTTGACCAAAACTGGCAACCAAGCACCGCCTCAATCGCATTTATGCCCAGAAGAACATCTTGAAGGCGGATAATATCCTCGTACATTCTCATTAGCAAAGAAACAGCATCTTGGGATGATGGACCTGATCGATCACGGGTCGGGATCTTGACCAACCCGCTGACCAAACATCCTCATTAAAAAGAAAAATCCAAGGGAAGCACAACCCTGGAAGCAATAAGCTCAAAATTCTCTGCATCTCCAGCAAAAGCAAAATCATCAAACTGAAAGAGAATGAGCCAAGCCATGCATCCATCATCACATACGCATCTCCATGCATCAGCACCCATCGCATCAATCATCATATTTACCTGCTTTCAAAATAAAAGTCGGTTAGCCAAAGACCCCACAGGCATCCCTAGTGGAGGCACGTGCAGACCAGATTTCCATTTCAAAAGACAAAAAATATATATATAAATATTCATATTTGCAAATAAAAACCCCACGGAGTATCACTCCCCAGAGTGGGTATCTTTTCAAAAATCCAAAAAAATATTTTCCCAATAAAGCGTTCTGCCTCCAAAACATCAGGAGATCTTCCATATCTCTGGGTAGGAGCTGACGCAAAAATCAAATAAGATCCGATGTCTCGCGGTTTCCCCGGAGACCAACGGATCCAATGCATTCAAAGTACGGTCGAACTGAACTCCAGTGTCAGTGCGGTCGTACTACATGCTAAGATACGAAAAGATGAAAGCCAAAAGGCTCGGTCAAAGAAACCATTTGATCAGGTGGAAACGATGAATTGTAACCCAAGTATCAAAATCAGCAGATTGGGTGGAAAGAGTTCACCCGCACATACCTAGGCGTGGATGCCTGAAGTACCTTGACTGAGTCCAAGTCGGCATAGTAGAATCCCGTAAGACTACATGACGCAGGGCATCTAACCACTTTGACAGTCAAGCGAAACAAGTACTCCTGGAGTGATCTTGAAAAACATCAAACATCACAATCAGTCTCAGGGTCAGTATCCTCGTAAGACTAGCGACGCAGAGGCTCTGCTGTACCTTTTCGATGTTAGTACCATCGGGAATGGAAGGGTTGCGATTGGGTACCCAGGTTGCAGCGCATGCAGGGACAATCGCAACGTTTTCTCCAAACTCCCGCGGTATGTGCGAGTTATTAATTTCCAAACAATCAACTGACTCAGATACAAAGGACAACAAAGATTCCAGACCACGATCTAGGAAAGAATGAATTGCAAACCAAGCATCAAAACCGGCGGATCGGGTGGAAAGAGTCCACCCGCACATACCTAGGCGTGGATGCCTAAAGTACCTTGACTGAGTCCAAGTCGGCGTAGTAGAATCCCATAAAACTACATGACGCAGGGCATCTAACCACTTTGACAGTCAAGCGAAACAAGTACTCCTGGAGTGATCCAGGAAAACATCAAACATCACAATCAGTCTCAGGGTCAGTATCCTCGTAAGACTACGGACGCAGAGGCTCTGCTGTACCTTTCCGATGTTAGTACCGATCAGGAATGGAAGGGTTGCGATTGGGTACCCAGGTTGCAGCAAACTGCGGGGAATATCGCAACATTTTCTCCAAACTTCCACTGTATGTGCGAGTGATCAATCTCCAAACGATCAACTAGCACAGATGCAAAGGCAAGCAAAGATTCCAGACCATGATCTATGAATGACCGGGTCAGAAGTGGGGTGTCCACTCGCTTTGGCATTCGGTTGCAAGCAACCTCTGCCAAAGAGGGGCATCTGTAGACACCCCACCTTCGGCTACACTGTTAGTAGAGATAGCTGGATGAATGGAGGACCATACCCCCAAATCCCAAGTCCAAACTCAGCCAAACTCACCATTGTAAGCCCCAATTCATAGCCTAACTCAAGCCTGAACCCAGTTAACTCGCCCCTAAGCATCAGCCTGAAGAACCCCCCATAAGAAAAACCAGTCAAAAAATCTCAAAAAAGTCAAACTCACTGAGTCAACCCGCTGAGTTAACCCATTGAGTTAACCCGCTGAGTCAACTCGTCAAGTCAAAACACCGAGTCAACCCGCCGAGTCAAATCACCGAGTCGACCAGCTGAGTCAACTCACCGAGTCAACCCACCGAGTCAAAACAGCAGCCCCGAGACATGACCGTACCACGCGCTGGAAACCGAGGAGCGTCCCAAACATATTTACGCAAACTGCCACTGCCCTCTGCTAGAAATTCACCTCTCCCCTTCTCATTTCAACAGACAATCTAGCCCGGAGAGAGTCCGTCCATTCCGAGTTTCCTTCTCCACCCCTTAGCCCATTTTTCAACTAAGGAGAGCCCGAGTGAGGAGAGCCTAGCCCTGGTCCAGCCCAGCCTGACCGCTGGTCCAAGTCTCCCAAGCCATCCAAATCTTGATCCAGCCACTCGAAGCCAATCCTTGCGACACCTCCGTCCATCTAGCTACTCTTTTACCAGCATCATCTCATTCGCATCTAACACAAGTGCAATATTTACTTTTCTTCCAACCTCCCTGCTTCACTACGAGCACCTTGATTATTCAAACACACTGCATGCATTCCGCATAAAGCACCTGTCAGTTCGAGCGTATGCTCTGGGCTTGCCTGTTAATGGAACCTGCCCATCAGAAACTCTTACTATTCAAACCCGCATTCATATACATATCACTACAAGCACCTTGATTATTCAAACACACTGCATGCATCTCGCATAAAGCACCTGTCAGTTCGAGCGTATGCTCTGGGCTTGCCTGTTAATGGAACCTGCCCATCAGAAACTCTTACTGTTCAGACCCGCATTCATATATATATCACTACAAGCACTTTGATCATTCAAATACACAGCATGCATTCCGCATAAAGCACCTGTCAGTTCGAGCGTATGCTCTGGGCTTGCCTGTTAGTGGAACCTGCCCATCAGAAACTCTTACTGTTCAGACCTGCATTCATGCATCATGTCATCTATGAGAATATAAGAGGATTAAAACAGACTTTCAAGTATTAGTTCGATTTTGTGAACTAGAGACCGTACTTCGGTACGGGCAGTGTGTGGGGTGCTTAACCTCTTCCCACCCTGTAACCGTGATCCCTTACCTCGAATCTCTGGCTGCAGATCAATAGGAGTCATTTTAGAGGAAGGAATCTTCGGATCCCCTTCTCTAACATTTCTATAGGGTCTAGCCAACTGTAGATTCGAAGTAACTGGCTAGTGGTGACTCTGGTCTTATATAAACTCATTTAAACACATCCAGCTTAAACACGACTACCAAACAAAGCCCTCGAGAACGAGGTAAGCCAGTGGCACAAACGGCGATTCGCACTCACGCATCCTCTTCTTCTTTTCCCGAAAGGAAAGGGACGAACGTCGTGTGGGAGTGCGGAATGGCGAGGGTCCACACTTGTGCCCGAGGTTGTGGGGTCCACGAAGATGTACGTGATAAATCCATTCTGTTTATTTGTTTTGGTAGACCAGGATAGAAATCTAAAAATAATGCAAATCCAAAACCCATGTGGGCCACACCAAATGAAATGGTGGGGATTAAATGTATGGGTGATAGAAGTTTTGTATCAAGGTGATATTTATGCCTGCAGTTTATCTGAGTAGTAATAACCCTATGAACGGTTTGGATTACATATAAACATTATGATATTTATATGCCATGCAAATCGTTGAAACCTTCTTCATTATGATGTTTATATGCCATCCAAACCGTTGAAACCTTCTTCGAGCTGACCACGGTCTGATCCGTCCTTAGTGGGTTAATACCAAAAACTAAGTGTACAAAAAGGTTTTATAGGGACACAGGTCTTACGGCTACATTAGATAAAGTGGCATGGTAGACAGACCAAGTGGCGGGTTCCACTCGACAAAGTGATGAAATTGTTAGACAAAGTGATTGGTTTCCACTAGATAAAGTGATAGACTTAGGTATTGTCTTTAATTAAACTATCAGCTACTAGTAATCCTATTTAAATCTATATTAAAAAAAATTGTGATATTAAAAATTATAAATTTTAATCAATCAAAAGGGAATTAATGACTATTATTGTCTTTCTTTTTTTTTTGGTTAGTCATGCAACGCACCCACCCAGTCATGTTAGTGTACTTTTCTATGGCATACTAGTGCACCTTATTTGTCAATCACTTAAGTCAGTGAGTCTAGTGTCGGTTGAGCTTAATGAAGATGAAGACCGAAGACTCAAGTGGCCCTGCTGCATCAAGGAAGAAGAAACAGGTAAAAGTGATGCCTTGATGTGCCTTAACCCTGACCAAAACCCAATCCCTTAACATCTTTGATGACCTTGACCACATTAGGAAACCTTTAGTCATCATAGATTGGCCTTAGGTGTCCCAAAAGATCACCCATACCTTGGACATAGAAAGTGGGTTGTGAAAGAGATGGGTCAACAAGACATCAGGCTGAACCCAGGCCTGTCCGACCGGTCACGGCCGGTCGGATGGACTGGACTGACCGGTCAAGACCGGTCGGACTGGGTCCAGCTTTGAACAGCAAACGTGCTGTGTCATCAGGCCATAGGGCCGACCGGTCTTGACCGGTCGGCAGGGCTGGTCCGACCGATCAAGACCGGTCAGACAGACCCCCCCCCCCCACCCCCCCCCACTAGGCAGTGCACTCACTGTCCTCTCTGATAGTTGGCCGACCGGTCAGGACCAGTCGGAAGGAGCTATTTTTTTCCCTTTTTTGTCCGTTTGAACACCTTTTATAAAGGGGCTTGGCTCATTTTGAGGGGGATGTAGAGGGATTTTGAGAAGAGTGAAGCCACCATTGTTGGAGACCATTTGAGGCTCATTCCCAACCTATGCAAGGCATCTTCCTTGTGCTTTAACACAAGATTGGAGCATTCCAAGCTCATGAAGAAGATCACATTCATCCCCTCTTGATCTCTAGAGTTTGGATCTTCCTTGATAGACATATCCTTATCCAAAACTCTAAGATGAGATCGTTGTATGAGAGAATCTCTAGGCAACCCATTCCCATTAGTTGTAGAGTTCTTAAACCTACCCTCCTATCACCTTGGGCATCTCAAAGGCATCACAAGCAAGGTGATTGATCGAGTGTAGCTGAGGCATTGGCAACGCAAAGGCAACACGATCGTGGGAGAAAGGGAAGCTGATTGAAGCATGGGAGAGCGAAGATCAAACAACCCGAACCGGCGCTGAACAAGGGGCTCATCCGACAAGTAAGGTTGTCTTTATTGAGAGTGCATCCACTCAATTCCCATTGGGAGTTGAGTGTAGAGTTTGTTGTCAAACTCGAACTAGGGACGTTGGTCGTTCCTTGGCCTGTTTGTCGACCTAAAGACTAGTGGTTGTTTGGCACTCCTTGGCTCGTTAGCCGGCCCTAAACAAAGTCTCCAAGGGGGAGCCTCCGACACGGGAGTGAACGTGCGTTGGGTTGAGAGTTAGTCTATGTCCAAAACTCCGTTCGGGTTGAGAGTTAGCCCTTTGTCAAAAACTCCGGTTATGGTTAAGAGGTGAACTGGTAAAACCTCTGTGTAAAGGTTGAGAGGTGAACCTCATTTAAAACCTCCAATAGTGAATGCCGGTGTTCTCAAACGGGTTGAGTACTTGAACCGGGAGTGGAGTAGACCCAAAGTCGAACCACTATACATGCTTGTGTTTGTGATTGAATTGAGCACATTGTAATCTTAGCATTGAATGTTTAATTGTTTAATTATGAATGCTTGATAGGAATGTATGCTAAGCACTAGATAGGCACATCTACACATAAGATGTACTTTCACTAGTAGTGTAGACTTGAGCTCATTGATCCATTCTCATAAGTCTACATAGGTTGCATAGATTAGGAGCTTGGTTAGTTAAATCATTTGATTATCTATGCATGCTTAGACTAGGTTGTTTATTGCTTAAACATTATGCTAGTCTTGTGATTGGACCCACTTAGGCTTGGAAGTCGAAGTGTTCTTGCTTACTTATTTTAATTTGTTAAATTGTGTAAGTAGGCGAAAAGAATTTCAAAAAGTCTATAGGACTTAACCATAATTCTAGGTGCTCTTTAAGCTTCCACACATATGAAGGTATCGTGTTAGACTACCAACGTACTTTCAAGTCAGTCACACAATACTCCCACCCACTGGTGGGGTTAATGAGTTTCGAACCCAAGACCAGCAGTTGAAACGCCAAGGCGTCTACCAGCTGGGCTAGCGGGATTATTGTCTACTTAATGACCATGGATGTGACACAAAGTGTAAGGAAGGTGTCCATTTACAGCACATGTACAAATGAGATGTTTACAGTTTACAAACAGAGTTGTACTTGGAAGGTGTCCTTTTTCACATGTACAAAGGGCATTTTACATGTTTACAGTTTACAAACAAAGTAGTACAATATTTTATATAGTGCTATTCATTTTCCTCTTTGTACAAATAGAGCCTTTTTTAAATAAGAGTTTTGGCGTACAGGCACCTATCTTTTGGGCCATAGACGGATCAGTACCTACTTTTAAACTTATTCCAAATCAGTACCTAAGAAATGCAAACATTAGTCATAATGGTACCCACCTTCTATTTGCCTTATGTATATGATACAAAGTTATACGGTATTTCTAAAAAGACAATATTATCCCTCATTTTAGTCGCAAATAGACGGGTACATATGTGTGATCCAGCTGTGATCGGAAGCTATGTGGGACCCACAGCGATGAATACTAGACAAATCCACTCCGTCTATCCATTTCTATTCATCAAAATATTCCAATAAATGGAAAAAACTTAATCAAGTGGGACACACTACATGAAGAATAAGATCTCAAATGTATACCGTTTAAACCTTTATTAAGCCAATCACCACTGTTTTGTATACCGTGGTCCATTGACGCTTTAGATCTGCTTCATTTTTAGGTTCATCCCCTAAGTGTAATATAGAAAATGGAAAGATGGTGTGGATATACTACATATTAGTAAGATGGGCCCCACGAATTTACAACCACTACAATACAACTCGTCTAACCCCTCTCTCTCCCGTAATAATCCCAACTTTCCCTTTTCTATCCCCAACCCTCTCCGTCCCCCTCTTAAACCCTCTCCTTCTCTCACTCTCAGTCCGAAAGCAGCATGGGCATTAGCTTTGGTCGATGGCAAACATCATAGTGAGCCTTTGGAAGGTTTCAACGGTGGGCATCATTGCCCTCACTGTTTCTGTGGTGGTGATCTACATGAGATTTGGATCTACCCCAGGTCCTAAAATGAACTAGAAACAAGGGTGGGCGGCGTAGATGAAACATATACATCAAGGTGGGTCGTTGGATAGTTTCAATAGTGGGCATCATTATCATCACTGTTTCCTGCAGGGAGGTCCACTTGAGATCTGGATCGTCCTTGTTCTTGGGCCCATGGCCTAAAATGATCTAAAAACTGGAGGGATGGTGTGGATTAACCACATACCTCAAGGTGGGCCCCTGCTGGTCAACGTGCCGAGGCATGCTGCCATGTAATGGGTCCACACGTGTGGTCCCCAAGAAGCTTTGATCAAGCTGATAATTGTATTTTCCCTTTATCCTAGCCACACATGGCCAAGGTACAGGTCACGTGTGACCTTGCCTAAGTTGGACCGCAAATAAACATCATGGTGGGCCATAAGAAAGTCACTATCCCACTGTTTTCTATGGTATGGCCCACCTACAATTTGGATCTGGTTCAGATTTTAGCCCATGGCCTAAAATGATCGGGCAACAAGGATGGACGGTGTGGATAAAACATAAACATCATGGTGGGTCCCCAGATCATGCCCAGTAAGGGCGTCCGTCCTCACACTGCTGGGCAGCGACGTCCTCTGGACGCTGCCTATTCCAGCGACCCCATTTTTTTTTATACTATTATTTTTTTGTGCTTTCCTAACAAGGTGGGTCCACATGGAAAATCCAGTCCGTCCATCGAATTGTTAGCTCATGGCCTGCCCAAAGAGATCTGGTTTGGACATAATAGACAGTATAAAAATCACAGTGGGCCTAAGAAGATTTCAATAGTGGGAATTATTCTCTTTGGTATGGCCCACTTGAAATCTTGATCTTCTTCATTTTTAGACCCATGGCCTAAAATAATCTAGAAAAACATATGGACTGCATGGATCTAACATATACAACATGGTGGGGCCCACGATTGGCCACTAGATAGTTGCCAAAAAGGGAGCAGTGACCTGGCCCCACCGTTCCCTGTGGTGTGTTCCACTTGAGACTTGGATCATGCTAATTTTCGAGGCTTGGCCTAAAATGATTTGACAAAATAGATGGACGGCATGGATGAAACAAATGTATCATTGTAGGCCCACAAGTGGGGCACTCATTACCGCCAAGACTAAAAATCATAGAGGGGCAAAATTGTCATTGCATATAAGTAGGGGTAAATGTGTCCTTTTGTGACAAAAGAGATGTTTACCTTACTCCTCCGTTAGTCAATGTCAACAAAGTAGTAAACTGTTTGTATATTACAATCCTTAGGTACTGATTTGGAATAAGTTTAAAAGCGGGTACTAATCCGTCTATGGCCCAAAAGATAGGTACCTGTATGACAAAAACTCTTTAAATAAAAGCTCTAGCTTCATTTTATCAAAGATAAATTTTTTATTCATTAATTAATGTTAATATCCTTCAACCACGTGAAAATCTTTTTTATATAGAAAGGTGAGAACACGCCATCTGAATTTTATTGAGACAGAAAAAGATAAATAACCATTCGGGTGGGCCTGATAAAAAGAGCTAGGTCGGACATTATATGAAACTGTGAATAGCTAGCGAGTGAACTCCACGCCTTCTCGTTGACGGGGTACGAAGGTCGAGGGTTTTCCACGGGTTTGCCTAGCTCTTTTGAGGGCTTTGCACTGGTTGGTAAGTTAAAAGGGATTTGTTAAAGTCTAGAGTCGCCACTAGCCAATTACTTCAAATTTACAATCGGCTAGACCCTGTAAAAATATTTAAAACCCGGGATCTGAAGATACTTAGTCTTAAGATGACTCATTGATCTGTTGTCTGAGATTCGAGGTAAGGACCATGGTTACAGAGAGGGAAGGGGTTAGGCACCCACTTTGCTTATACAAACATATGGTCTCTACTTCACAGGATAACACTGAGTCAGAGGATTAGTTCCAATTTTTGCACTTCCATAAAGGTTGTGTGTGTTAAATGTCATGTCTTATCTCACCATCTCTTGTCAAGCAGTGTCTTGGGCCCGACATCCGTACCTTAAATCACTAACTTGCCGCGCGGAGTGACTAATCAACCCAAGTTTTTTATGGGCAGGATCCGAGATAACTCGGCAAGCCTTAGAGCATACATTTGAGTCGACTAGGAATGTTTGTTAGAACTAGAAAATGCTCAAGCGCAGTTTTCTGGTATTTTGTTGTTCTAGGGTTCTGAATAATAAAAACATTCGTAGACATTCACAAACATTCACAAAAGTACACAAGAAGGGATATCGCAAGGCGAATTTTATTCCAGAGATCTTGTACATTCTGGGCCGTGATCTGGCACTAGCCCTTAATTACATCGAATAATCGATGACCCTTGATTAAAAGGCAAAAGACTAGTCAGCAGGGACTATGGTCTTAGAGTTCGTGGTCTTAAAGACCTGTATTTTGTGTGGTCGAAGAGACCTGTATTTATATGGTCGAAGAGACCTGCATTTGTATGGTCATGGAGACCTGTATTTGTTGTGTTTTGTTATGGACTGATTCATCTTTGTACGAGTCAGATGTCTATGTCCCCTGTTTTGACCAGAGATCCGTACTGAGACTGTCAGGGTTTTTAACCGAGGGGTGCGACTCTGGGCTTGCGCTAGTCATTTATGGCGGGTGACCGCGGGAAGACCGATCTGCAGTTGTATGTACCTGAGCAAGTCAACCAGCGGATGCCGTTTGAATGGGTAGGGCATCGACTGTTCTTGAAGTGTCAGTCTTTAACAAATTCTGTGTAATAGTTTAGAACTCTCTTAATATGGTTTATTGTGTTAACCATAGTCTCATTTGTTTAGTCCGGACTTGAATTCGGGTCATATTATGATAGTACATTTAAGAATAATAGATTGGTATGATTCTAGGCACCGGCGGCCTCCTTTCGAGAAATTACTTCATTCATCGTATTGGATTGGATCGAATTCCAAAGGCTTGAATTCTGCTCATTGGGTTGCCCGGATTAGTTATTTGACTGCTCTATTGCGTCCGAAACGCTCGAAATACCCAAAATAGGCCCAAACGGGGCTCGAAAATATCACAAAATGAAGATTTAAAGGTGCTGAAATGAACGTTCAGAGTGCTGATTTTTTTGATCCGCTGGCCTATTTTACTGATGCGCTGGGGCCAGCGCGTCTAAAAATGACTGTTTAAGATGTGTATTTTCCTGATCCGCTGGCCTATTTTATTGATGTACTGGGGCCAGTGCGTCCGAAAATGACTTGTTTCACAAACGACTGATTTTCCTGATGCGCTGGGCTATTTTTCTGATGCGCTGGCCTATTTTGTGATGCGCTGGAGCCAGTGTGTCCGAAAATGACTTGTTTCACAAACAACTGATTTTCCTGATGCGTTGGGTTACTTTTCTGATGCGCTGGAGCCAGTGCGTCCGTAAAATAAGTCAAATCAGACTCCAGATATTTTCATGATGCGCTAGTATACTTACGCATCTTTAAACCATTTCTTCACTGGACCTACTGTGGTCGGAAGTGGGGTTTCCGGTGATCGGAGAAGGCTTCCGGCGATCGGAAAGAGGGTTCCGGCGAGGGATTCCGGCGGTTTCTCGAAATGCCCAAGGGACAAAAGTCTCTCTCTCTGGATCCGTCCAAATGAACAGTAAGGGAGGGGTATTTATACCCGAAAATATCGAAAATCGACTAATAGGATGTTGTCACGTGTAGCGCGTCGAGAATATAGGTAGGCGCGTCGAGAAAATAAGTCGGCGCGTCGAGAAAAGCACTCGGCGCGTCTTAAAATTTCTGAGTTATAAATGTTGATTTTTAGGGCGCACTGCGTTCTGAAATTTCTGAAAATGACTGATTTATTGGACGCGCTAAGGGTCAGTGCATCCTAAAATTCTTGAATTTTTTGATGTGCTAATGGTCAGTACGTCCTGAAATTCACTTTGTAAAACTGTCTGAATTTCTTGATGTGCTGGATGAATTTCTTGATACGCTGAGGGTCAGTGCGTCCCGAAATTCACTTCTAAAATGACTGAATTTCATGATGCGCTGACCATGAATTTCTTGATGCGCCAACGTACTTATTTGTGATTATCTTGCAAAAATGATGGTTTGTGGGGCCCGCTTTATAATGAATGCTGATGCACTGGCTCTATTTGTTCATGATCGAACTTACCCTCCCAACTTGGGTTCTGATCATGACGAATGGTGGGGCCCACCACTGGGTCAACTTTCTATTTTTGGTAAAGTCTGGTATGCATTGCAACTTCTACTGAGACTTCTGATGCACCGACCCTAAATCCAGTTAGGTGACGGTTTCTACACTTAGAATCCTTGTTTTAAGGATTCTAACTTTTGGGACCCTAACAATGTTATAGATGAATGAAATGCTATGAATGAAATGAACAGGGGGTTGAGAAGGGAGCAGGTGTTGCACAATACTAATGCATAACTGGATGAAATTGATTATCGACTAGAGGTTTGGGTGAACGATGATGTCGCAAGGATCAACTCGAGTGGTTTAGATAGGAATGGGTTAACTCAATAGACTAAGGCAAGAGGTTGGGTTTCACCAGACCAATGCTAGACTCGCTTCCTCACTCTCACTCTCCTTGGTGAAGGGATGGCTAGACTAGATAGCTAAGAGGCGACTAAGAGGCTAAGAGGTCAAGGGACTAAAGGGTTTTAGTGGGTTAGAGGCTCTGACTCTTCTTGGGTTTGATGGGATTACAGTTGGATGGTTGAAATGAGAGAATGAGGGGAGTATTTATAGCAATCCCAGCCTGGGCTTTTAGTAAATATTGGCAACTTTGAGGGCAAAGAAAAATATAAGATTTTTCACCTAGGGTGGGAGTTAGGCTTGGGTTAGGCTTGAATCTAGGTGCGGTTGGTGAATATGGGGTCAGAAGAGGGGCAGAGAGGTCATTGGACCTCATTGATTCAGATAAGCAAAAAGGGGGTGAGCTGATCTGGATTGGCCCCAGCTATCCAAAGCTAGGGCCCAGATATACACTAGGCAGCGATCAGACCACCGCTCAGTGTACATCTTTCTCCCTACTTTGGCAGCGTGGCTCCACTCGCCATGTTGACTGCTCGGTTGCTGTGTAGTGTACTCTCTATCCGAGTTGTGAGCCTCTGCTGGGTCTAGGCTTTGAGCTTTGGCTGATGGGTTTTGAGATGATTACGGTCGGCCCGTTTGGTTTTCCTAAGTGAGTCAACTTGGAGGGTTAACTTGCCGGGCTGGCTCATTAAGTTTCCCCCTCCATGTAGATATGGGTTTGGCTAAGGTTTGGATTAGGGTTAAAATCAGGGCTAAGGGTATGGATTAGGGTTTAAATCAAGGTTAAGTGAATGGCTTAGGGTTTGAATCAAGGTTAAGTGTATGGATTAGGGTTTGAGTCAAGGTTAAGGGTATGGATTCGAGTTTGAATCAAGGTTAATGGTATGGATTAGGGTTTGGATCAAGGTTAAGGGTATGGATTAGGGATTGGATCAAGATTAATGGTATGGATTAGGGTTTGGATTAAGGTTAAGGGTATGAATTATGGTTTGGATCAAGGTTAAGGGTCTGGATTTTGGAGTATGGATTACCATCCGACCTAATCCACTAGCCTGCAATCAACTTATCGGCTTAGGATAGGGTGTCTACAGAAACCAGCAACAAAAAAAAAACTATCACATAAACTATACAAAATCACCATGTTGTAATTCTGAGCCTACAATAAACCCAAATCAACCTTAGATATTAGAAAATTCAGATCTAATACCATTGTCAATCCTGCGCTTTGCGGAAGCACGTAGAATGAAGGTAGAACAATCTAAGTATAATCAATCAATCAAGCAAGCAATCACAAACACACGATTTTGCGTGGAAAAACATTTGCGGGGAAAAAATTATGGCATAAAGTGACAAAGATCTCCACTATAATCGAAACTTTTGAGTTACACCACTCCCCTTCTCCGATTACAGAAGCAACCCAACCTCCCCTTGCAATGCACACCCTTAGGAAAACCCATAGCCCTTGAGAAAAATCCCTTCCCAAGCCCTTAAGAGTGTAGAAAACCCTCTCACCCTGCAAAACCTTTTGTCCTATGAGAGAAAACACTCATCTCTTTTTAAGCCTTAATCGAATCAGGGCTTAAATAGCCCGACTTATGTAAAACCGCATAACTGAGTCGGTGTCCGTCCATCGGACTGACAATGACCGAAGTTACTGTCGGTCGGACTAACAGAGTTCTGCTATGCTCTTGACTTCTGATTGAGAAAACATGCACTCTATAAGTCGAACATAATCCAGTTCAATTCGACCAATAGCCCCCTCCTTCATCTCCCAAACTAGGCAGAATCTAAAAATCCGCACAATAATCTCCACCTTGACATGTATTCTGCCAAGTCACCCTGATTATCTCCGGTGCTAGCCTCCACCTTGAACGTAGATCATTCCCTACATTCTCCACTCGAAATATAGTTCCATCTGCACCCCTGTATAAGGGTGCTCAATCTCATCAATGGTAGGTGAGATTGATCGAGCCCAAGCAATGCTTGAACTTGTCTGTAGTCGCTGGCTTTATAAACATGTCCGTGACATTTTTGTCCGTGTGAATCTTCTGAAACTGAATCTCTCCCAAAGTAATGAGTTCTCATATCTTATGGAACCTTACATTGATATGCTTAGCTCTTGCATGATACACTTGATTCAAGCTAAATGAATAGCGCTTTGACTATCGCAATGCAACCGAATTGCCTCCTACTTCAACCCGAGTTGTCCAATCAGACCCTTCAACCATAATGCCTCTTTTGACGCCTCCGTCATAGTCATATATTCTGCCTCGAATGTAGACAATGCTATCGTAAATTGTAGCGTAGATCTCCATCATATCGATCCGCTTGTTAATGTGAGAACATATCCTATAGTGGACTTCCCGTTGTCCATATCTCCTACATAATCCTCATTTACATAACCTACAGCTCCACTTGAAGCTCATGTCCTTCGAACATGATCAAAATATCGACTGTGCCCTTGAGATACCTGAGAATCCACTTAACTAAATTTCAATGCTCTTTTTCCAGATTCGTCGTATATCTACTGACCATGCTAATTGCCTGTGAGATGTCTGACCTCATGCAAACCATCGCATGCATGAGACTCCCCACTGCACTCGCGTAAAGCACCCGTGACATGTCTTAAATCTTCTCTTCTGTGCTTGGACATGACTTGATTGATAACTTAAAGTCAACTGCTAGAGGTAGGGTTACACACAAGTAAAAGCTAACTCAAAAAGCTCGCTCGGGTTGGCTTGGCTTGGCTTGTAGGGCAATTCGATCAAGCTCAAGCTTGATTTTGAAAGCTCGTTAAAAAATAAGCCAAGCTTAAGCACGAGTGAGCTTGGCTCGAAGCTCAAAAAAAGTTTAGCTCGACTTGAGCTTGGTATATATATATATATATATATATATATATATATATATATATATATATATATATATATATATATATATATATATATAATATAAAATTTTATATTTTAAAACATAACAAAACCCTAACCCGACCCCACCCATCACCTTTTTTATTTCACTTTCACTCCAATCCGACCCCCCACGCTCCCCCCCCCCCCCCCCCCCCCCCCCCCCCCCGCTCTCTCTCTCTCTCTCTCTCTCTCTCTCTCTCTCTCTCTCTCTCCGTTCTGGCTTCCTCCCGGGCCACTGGCACCGCACAACCCGCACTGCACTCGAGCAGCAAACGCCCAACCCAGACCAGACGCTCAATCCGTTCACATGGGCCAGCACGCACCCACCCCAGGTTTCATTCCTCCAAAAATAGGTAGGTTTTGTGGATTTTTTTCTTATTTTGGGTCTATTTTGTTTAAAATAGGGAATACCCTAAAAATGGGGCTAGTTTTAGGTCAGATTGGGGTTGGGTCAGGTGACTCAGGACAACAAGTTGGGTTGGGTTGAGTCAGGTGAGGTCAGCGGGTAGTTATGCACTTCTATAAAAATAAAAATAAAAAGATAAAGCTCAGTCTGGCTCAACCAACAAGACAAGCTCAAGCGGCTGTTTTGAGCTCGATGCTCAAGCCAAGACAAGCTCAAGCTCAGTGGGCCATTGATCAAGCCAAGCTCGAGAGGGCCAAGCTTAGTTTGAGCTCAACTCGTGTGTAGCTCTAGCTAGAGGCATGTTAATTGGCTTAACACCTTCCACGTGGAACCTCTTTAGCACCTTCTGCACATATCCCCTTTAAAACAGCCACAGCTTCCCAAACTCTCGCAATACCCAGATCCTTCATATTAAACTCCTTGCTTAATAGATACTTGAGTAAGAGTATCTCTTTCCTGTCTTTTGCAACAATTAGCATGTCATCAACATATAGCATCAGTAGAATGTAGGACACATCCTCAAGCACCCTGTAATATACTCTGCAATCATACTAACATTTGATATAACCAATCTCCACTATGTATGAATCGAACTGCTTATACCACTGCCTTGAAGACTACTTCAGCGCATACAATGGTTTTTTCAGCCTACACATGTGATCTTCCTTACCAAGCTCCTCGAATCCTTATGGCCGCTTCAGGTAAATAACTTCCTCCAAGTTCCCATGAAGGAATGTCATCTTCACATCAAGTTGTTCGAATTTCAAATTGAATTTTGGTACCATAGCCAGTAACACCCTAATTAACATATGTTTCACAACCAGAGAGAAAACTTCATTATAATATACTCATTCCCTTTGCAAGTACCATTTTGCTACAAGTCATGTTTTGAACTTTTTGCCCTCTTTTTTTGTTAGTGCTTAATTATTTTTGAACACCCACATGCACCCTATAGCCCTCTGACCTTTTGGAAGTTCCACCAACTCCCAAGTCTGATTCCTGTGTAGAGATTTCATCTCCTCTACCATGATCAACATCCACTTGTCACTATCTTTTCCAGACTTAGCCTCTATAAACAATTCAAAGGTTACTTGAGAAGAGAACTGAGATAGCTATAAAAAATAAACTAAACTTTTAAAATAAATATCTAGAATATAATGGGGAGCTTTTCATAAGAAATGATTTTTTCATAGTTTTCATTAATTAAAAATAATGAAAGGAAAGCCTATTTATATCCAAAAGGTTAAGTCTTCAGCTGACCTACGATTGACCTGAGATCTGACTATTTTCTCCCAATGGCTAACAAATTTCGCGAGATAAAGATCTGTTCAAAATCCAGCTGACCCGAGTTAGGGTTCTGCTAACCCAAGGTGCACTTCGACTAACCCAAGTTGAGGGTCCAAAATCCAACTTCATTGCTGGAAACTTGACCAACACCTTTAGGCTAACCAAATGTCTGTTCAAATGGCTGAACTCAGGGCTGGGCTGGCAGAACACTTTTTGTAATTTTCCAGTTTGATTGCTAGAAACTTAGCTGAATTTCATAGGCTGGTTGAAGATTCTTAGGCTGACCGTATACAGGGTTAGGCTAGCCGAATTATCCTGAAATGTGACTTTAAAAAATGATTCGAAAACATTTAAGTTAAAAGCCAATCATTTCATCTAACCTAGGGTCAATCCTATGTTCACCTTTACCTTTAAGTTTGCATGCATATAATTTATTTTTGAAGCTTTGCCAAAACCTCCGTTGTTGAGTCAATTTTGTCTTGATCTTGAGATGATTGTTGAGGTTGACTCGAGTCTTCTTAATATACTTGCCATGCTCACTCAACCTCATTCACTATACTAAATATATTGTCTACGAAATTTGACAACTACGTGCTTAGCACTTACAATATGTACTTAGCACCTACACTTGTCTTCCAAATCCATCCTAGAAGAGTTCCAGACGTAGTGGAGGTAGAGAGATTCGAATTGGAGCTTCTTCTTCTTCTTCGGCTTCTGGGTTTTTCTAGTTTTTAGTTAACTTTCTTTATGTTTTTAAGAAGTTCTAGTTCAATCATGTCTTTGATTAGCTAGACCTCTTAGTTAGGGCAAAGAGGTGAAACTTATAGTTATTCATAATGTTTATTCGTTTCATTTAAGTACCTTAAGCTTTAAAGTTGGATTTTTCAAATTATTAGTTTAAATAAAGTTAATAGTTTAGAGAATTCTAAAGATCTTTTATGCCAAGTACATGGGATGCTTATGAGTTTATGAGATTGATCATAGTAGTTTTATGAGATTTAATTAATGGAAACCTTAGATCTGCAGTGATTTCTGGATACGGTCGATGCTTCAAAGTTTCATTAGTTCAAGTCCACCATGTTGAAGTAAAACTAGTTTCTGAACTTTCAAATTTTATTTTGTGTAAATGTGCTTTAACTGAATCTATCTTCCGATTGGATAGAGATAAGACTTCATTTCAATTGCAGCATGTGCTTGGTGAATAAATTAGCATTGAGGATTAACTATAAGTGGATCATTGGCGCTCTAGGTTCTTTTAATTTGAATTCATCTTTTCTAAAATAGTTTACGCTTTCCAAACTAATTGAGTAATTTCCTGTTCTAGCCTAGTTAGTTCCTTGTAAGTGATTACCTTCCTTAATCCATGAGGACGATCTCGGTCTCATAATTGAATTATTACTACAACGTACCTTTGCACTTGGAGTTGCCTAACAGCCACTTAACCCAATCATTACGACACATCTGCCTACCCTACCATCCAACTTCCAATCAGCTTCATTTAGTTTGGCACTAGCGTTGTGCAACAACCACTCCCTTCTCAACCCCCTACTTATCTCATCACATCACATCGCATGACGTTGCGCACATGGTCGACTTGAGCGTATGCTATGTGGCTCGCCGATATAATCAGATCTTGCCCATTAAAAACTCTTATCGACTAGTCTACGCATGATAAGTGGGAGAATTAAGGTGGATTTATCCACGCTAGGCTACAACTTGTCGTTGGTGTTACATTTAACACAATATTACACACACACACACACACACACACACACACACACACACACACACACACACTATTACATCATTAGTCCACAAGAACTAATCCCAACCCTTAAAAGTTAGTTAGATCCTATGAAGTTGAGACTGTACACTTGTATGGGCAGAGCGGATGCCTAACACCTTTCCTCTCTGTAACTGTGGTCCCTTACCTCGAATCTTTGATCGTATATCAAGTAGTCATCTTAAGACTGAGAATCTTCAGATTTCCTCTCCCCTAACGTTTTTACAGAGTCTAGCTGACTATAAGAATTGAGTAATTGACCAATGGAGACTCTAGTAAAATATAACCATTTTTACATACAAAGCAAAGCGCTTGAGAAAGGCAATCCATGGAAAAGCACGATCCGCCCGAGATCCAGCATCCACAGTGTGTTGTTGTTCGCTGCAACTAATCAAGAGTAGCTGCTATATCGATTAGATGTAAGAACATCTTTTACATGGAGATCTCCACGAGGAAGTATATATGAAATTACCTTCACGACATCCTTGAGAGAGGTAGCATGGTATAGTTTTCAAATTAAAGAAAGTAATTTATGAGCTTAAATAATCGCTAAGAGTCTAGTTCAAAAAACCAATGATGACCCTATTCGCATTTGGATATCAACAAAGCGAAATTTACTACATAGTGTTTGTCAAGCAAAAAGCTTAAAAAAGAGTGATTATTCTATTATATTCCAATGATATTATCGTCATAGGAAATAATAATCAAGCCACCTAATAGCTGAAACACGATCTTAAGATACAATTTGACATAAAAAGATCTTAAAAAATTGAAGTACTTCTTGGGTATAGAAGTGGCTTCATAAAAATAGGAATTTTTTTATAACAGAGGAAATACGTATTAGATCTGCTCAAGAAGATAGAAAAATTAGCTGCAAAGTTTGTTGATATACTGGTTGACTGCAATGTTCGACTTTCTGAAGCAATGGGAAAGCCTATAGATAAGGTTGGGCAGTATCAACGACTGGTTGAACGACTTATATACCTCACTATTACCTGTCCAGATATTACTAAAGTTGTTTCTTTGGTTAGTCAGTTTATGCACAAGCCATCATCCATCCATATGGAAGTTGTAAATTGAATTCTTTAGTATTTAAAGGTTTTCCTAAAAAAGAAGTCCTAATGAAGTATAGCAAAAGTTTAAAGATTACGAGCTATTCAGATGTTGATTAGAAAAGTTGTCCTTTTGATAGAAAGTCTACAACTGGTATGTGTACCTTTGTCGATGGTAACTTAGTTACGTGGAAAAAAAAATAACAAAGTGTTGGTGCTTGGTCCAGTGCAGAAGAAGAGTATAGAGCAATGGCCTCAACCACATATGAACTTATCTAGATGAAAGCTTTGCTTAAAGACATGTGTTTTCATGACGATAATCCTATCGAAATGTCTTGTGACAATGAGGTGGTCATTTATATTGCAATTAATCTTGTGTTTCATGAACAAACACAACACATTGAAGTAGATTGCCACTTCATCAGGGAGAATATTCAGGCAAAGGTAATATCTACCTCATTTGTATGAACAAGAGATCAATTAGCCGATTTTTTCACAAAAGTTGTTGGAAATTAAAATAAGATTTCAAAGTTCGTTGCGTAAGTTAGGCATCATCGATATCTCAACCCTAACTTGAGGGGGAGTGTTAAATAATATGAGTAGGACACTGCTCCCACTCTTTACGTAGGACTCATTCTCTAATCTATCTCGTATAATAGGTGTGTTAGATACAACTACTTCTCTCCTCTTCTTCAATCCTATATATGTAAGCATCTATTATTAAAGATAATAATAAGAAATAATTAAGAATCCCTCTCATACCTAGTTTTAACAAGGTTGACCAAACGAATGGTTCATCCATGATGAGGCCCATTAGATCAATCGCTTGAATAAACCAATCATGGGCCCTACATGTAAAGATTACCTATGAATAGGGAATTTTCTTGATCAATACAAAGAGGAATTTAGACTCGCTTTAAATACATGACTATATCATAGAACTTTGTAAAATAGCAGTAAAGACGGCTAACAATGATAGAAAATTAAAAGTTATGAATAGAATAAAGAGATAAACATGGCATAATTTGAAAATAATCCAAGTGTGTGTGTGTGTGTGTGTGTGTGTGTGTAATCCATTTAGAGTCTTTTATCGTTCAAAATGAAATACTGTTATAGGCTTGATGCTATTTAGCAAAAAATAATTCTTTTAAAGGTTTTTGCACACCTTTTAATATGCGTGCCAACTATTGACATGGTTAAGGATCCAAAAAGGATGTGTATCTTATCCTAATATCAAGAAATCTAACGAAGAAGAGAGAATAGTAAAAAAAAAAAAAACGTGTGGAGAGAATATATATGATTTTGTTTACAATCACATACAACACATACATCACAGTGGCCCCACAGTCATGGGTTGATGGAAACCCAAATCATAATAGGCCCCATGGTCACAACCACGGGGTTACATATAACACATTGATGCCTACTTTTAAATAACAGATATAAGGCCACAACCATCATTTCATTACAAGTATGTTTGGGCACAAATTTTCCACATCTACTATTGAGATAATGAAAATGTGGTGCGCACCTCAAATTTAAGATATTATCAACTATAGACGTATGATGTGCAAATCATACAGGAGCTTGCATAAACCAAAATTCTAATCCATTATCACCTTGTCCATGTTAAATTATAGAAGTTTACCATGGTTCATCCACAATAGGGCCAAGATCAATGGCTTAGATAAACCAACCATGGACCCCACATATAAAGATTATTGTTAACATCCAAAACTGGACAACATATGTTGAATAAGGATCAATGGTAGATCTTCGTCACTCGGTGTGGACACGGATGAACGGTGTAGTTTGTAGGACCCAAGATCACAAAGAGAAGATCGTAAGGGGGTGCCAGTCGTGCCAGCAGAGGGCCTCCAATGCTTAAGTCAGCAATGGAGATGGTTGAGCGTAAGGGCTTTAAGGTGTATTGCGTAGTGTATCAATGCGTACCTGAAGGTGATGCGGAGCTGTTCCTTTATAGATGGTGATTCATAGTCAATGGTGGTGGATCCATAGATCCTGTTTAGGATACGTCTCTGGATTAGATCCCGTATAAGATACATTTCAGGATTAGGAGAGATTATCCTTATCATGCCGGGATACATGTCTGGATCCTGTGTATCCCGGCATTGATCGTTATCTACATATGGCGACGCAATAGGTGCTTAGATCCGAGGACGTTTGGAATCCTTGGTTCTAAGTCCGTCGCCTGAGGCCGAAGCTAAGGCCTCAGGTCCAATTCCATTATCTAAGACTGAAGCTAAGTCTTCAAGACTTTGTCCATTACTTGAGGTCGATGTTGAGGCCTCAGATCTACATCCGTGGCTGCAAATGAGTATTAAGGCTTTCCGCCTTGAAAGACTTAAATCCTTCTCTGACACATGTGGTGAGCTGGCCTTGGTGGGCCACATATCAACATTTGTGCATCTTCTGGGCCATGATCAGGGATGTTGTGGGATTCACCCATAACAGTAGCCCCCCAAGTTCCTTGGTAGGAGAATCTGGCCATGAGACTTGAAATATGTCCTCGACTCAACCGATAAGAGCTTCTTTGTGCAACTATTGCAATTAGTATGGATCTTGAAGCATCATCGCATTAAATAAGCACATTAAACGGGCATGGGGCAGAAAAGTCACAATCATTCCACCTCATACATCATAGCAAACAGGGTTGCACCAAGTGTCATTAATCTGGAGAGAGAGAGAGAGAGAGAGAGAGAGAGAGAGAGAGAGAAATGAGTCATGATTGCTTATATATATACCTCATCGTCTCCTTTGTTGGGGCACCAAAAAACCCTGAAATTCTTCCTCATTTCTTGTTGAAACTCTACATCTTCATTCCCTTCATTCCCCTCCTTATTTTCGATTGACACTTAGCCAATTTCAGGATTTCTTTCCTTGCTCTCCAGCTTTCATTGATTCATGGTTTCTTTCTTTTTCTCTGTGTTGCTATGGCTAACCACCCAGAGTCTTCCTTGTTGGAAGTAGAAGCTTTGGGGGATTAAATCTCTTATTCTTCTTCTTTAAATTTCCCACACCCTAGCATTCTTGGAGAGTCATATTTCGCCAATAGGCATCCGTCCACTCTGGTCGAATTAGATTTAGAAAATATTCGGTCCACCTATCACATCCCTAAGTTTGTAGAAATGCATGATCCTTAGGTGGGCGAAATCCCAAGCAGGCCACCCTTTGGGGAGGTGGCCATTTATACTTGCTTGTTCCCAGTAGGATTTAAACTTCCCTTACATCCTTTTGTGAGAGCGGTCTTAATCCGATTTGGGCAATCCCCTGGACAACTCTAGCTGAATGGTTGAAGAGTGATGCTGGTTTCTTATGTACTTTGGAAACAGGTCGGCATCGGGGAACTCGGTGCTGAGGAGTTCCTCAAAATGTTTCAGTTAAAGAAGAACCCCATGTATAATGAGTGGTATTACCTTAGTTATTAGCACGGGATAAACTTTATTCGTGGTAATCCGTCCAGGAATAAGTATTAGAAGAATGAATGGTTTTTTGCCTCGGGTGCCTAAGAGACAGTCGTGGCTGAGGAGGCACCGAGTCAGGGGTTCGTAGCTCGCGTCTTCCTCTCAAGTTAGAGTCCTTAAAAAAATACTTTTGTCTTTTCTTATTTTCTGAGCACTATGGCCGAGAACTAACCTCTTTGCTTGTTCTTTGCAGGAATATTAGTTGAAAAATCGATTCTGAGAGGTGGGATCCAACAGAAGATCCAAAAGGCTTTTCGGGTGCCTGAGAACTCCCGAAATGTAAAAATCCTTCTCGACCCTTCTTCACTTCTATCTAGCAGCCTTACGAAAGGTGAGTTTCTGTCCTTCTTTCTTTAGCGTTGAGTGATGTGTTTTTAATATGTCTGACATGGGTTTTTTCTTTGCAGAGATGACTTATGGGGAGCTGGTAGGAAGCGGTCTGGCCTTCTGCCTTCTATGCCTTGTAGGGCTAAGAAGAAATATAGGGGGCAGGCCTCTCCTCCTCATCTAATCCTCCGACTTCATCACGTGTCCTGCCTCCACCATCGCCACCCCCCGTCAAGGCATCAGCCCCTACAGGAGCTCAAAACCTTGCCCCCCGACCCGGGGGGGGGCTTAAAACATTGACCCATGACCCAGGGAGCCTCAGTCTTCCATGGCTTCTCCTCGGGAGCCAGTGGCTTCTCCCTGACTCCTTGCATATGAGGGGCTCAGACTTCTTCCGGGCAAGAATTGGTTCTTACCCCTACTTCTGTTGGGTCTGGTAACTATAGGGTCCCAACCCATTTGGTCCCGATGTGTCGATTTATGTTCGACCACATCGGGAGAGATACTCTTGAACCAATTCGTCGGTTGTCGCTTAAGTAGACCATGATTCTCGTGGGAATTCAATACATCCGGGTAGGGCGTTCTTTTAGCTAGATTGAGGCTTTAATTCATGCACTTGCACTTGTATTTTTCTGATAACTTGGTTTCCTTTTAATATATGCAGGCACTGGATGTTGTCCTTAAGTCCCACATGGACGTTACTGAGGCTAAGGAACTTCTAGGTGAGAAGGATTGCCTCATACCCACCACCAAGGAGAAGGCAAAAACTACAAAGGCCAACGCTCACGAGAAGGACAAATTGGCTAAGACCTTCGAAATGTGCAATAAGGAACTGGAGCTCGGGACCAAGCTAAGAAGGCTCAGGAGTTTGGCACTCGCTATGAAGTGTTGGAGCAACGATTTTCTCAACTCCAGAAAGCAAATGAATAGCTAGAGTCAGAGAAGGCCTCATGTGAGGCTAAAGTTACTCAATTTTAAGCCAATTTGAGAGAGAGATAGAAAGTCGCTTGGGCGTAGGAGAAAGTTGACCTGGAGGGGAGGCTTCATAGCGAAGGGCCCCGAGCAGTGGAGGCCTATAAGGATTCTGAGATTTATGAGGAGGATCGACTTTCGGTATACTCAACTGCCTGGAGTCGAGCTCTGAAGGTTTTTGAGAGCCCGCATCCTAGCCTGTGAAATTGCGGTTTTACCGCTTGTAGAGATACTTGGAGATATGCCTAACGTCCTAGAGGGGGGTGAATAGGACTTTTTGAATTTCCAATTATAATTTAAAGCTAAATGGAAATTCAAATTTAAAGCTAAATCAAATCGATCTCACCAACCATGATTATCACAATAACATTCAAGGCAAATATATGTTTAATTTGCAAGAAAAGATTATCATAGGCATTTCATCAAACAGTTAGCATTCATGATTGACTAAACTATTCAACACATAGCAATCATTCAATCTCACAATGCACAACGATATATAGTGGTTCGGTTTCCCTACTCCACTCCCAGTTCACGATCTCAACCTATGAGAACACCGGATTTCATTATAGTCGTGGTTTTAAATTAGGTTGACCATCAACCTTAACATCCTATGTTCTAGGACCACATTTACCATCCGTCGATGGCCCAATCCAGGGACTTGACGAGTTTGGATCTCAAACTCTCACCAATCCTAATCCAAGGACGGCCACGTACACTCCCACCGGAGTTTCCCAATCCAGAGAATAATAACTCAATAAATGGACTCTAAAAAACTAGACATACCTAGACGATTGAGCCCCGATTCGATGCCTTTGATGAGTAGCTTCAGCTCTACGTGCTTCAGCTTCTCTTTGTGCTCCCAAGATCAGCTACCGATGTAAATGGTATGTGTATGATTATGCCGGGTAGTTAGGAGAGAGATGGGCAAGTTCCTCTTACCTATTCAATGCAATGGTTATGAGGGAACTACCAAACTTCAGCATTCAATGGGTATAAAAGACCTCATGATGATATTTCGAAGGTAGGTAAGCCATGCATGCAAATCTTGAGTTCATACTTCAAACCGAGCTTTGAATACTCAATGATAAGCCATTAATGGCTAGGTTTGAATGATGAACTCAAGGGAGTTAAGAGCAAGGAGGGTAGGAAGATATGAGTAAAGGCTCTCACTTGGCTCTTGATGGGTGTTGAATGCATACCAAGAAAGACCCTGAAATGTGGCTTTATAGAGCCCCAAATGATGGCCCCAACGGATCTAAAACAGTCATATCCGACCTGTCAAAGAGAAACCTCAACCAATCGGACAGGTGGGAAGAATACACAAGTCGCTGGACCTCATTTTGGGTCTGACCGACCAGTCAAGACCGGTCGGATATTGTTGCTGGACACATGTTGTTATGTTGTCCGACCTGTCAAGACCGGTTGGCTATCTTGCCAGAAAAAATGCAGCACAGTTGCTGGACAGACTTGTTATGCTGACCGACCGGTCAAGACCGGTCGACTATCTTGCTACTTTTAATACAGCAAGCTTGCTGTACTTACTTTGCATTGTTGGACCGACCGGTCAAGACCGATCGGCTGCCTGTTCAGCAAGGCTGTATTCCAATGACTAGGCTGCTGGACATAGAAGAAGGGTCAGTCCGACCGGTCATGACCGGTCGGCTACCTTGGAATTTATACAAGTCATGCAGCAGACTTCTCAAAGTTTTGTTTGACAGGTCATGACCGGATGGCAGCCTTGGAACCTTGGCAACACAACTGTATTTTCAGCTAGGAATATTTGTGCTTTGAGTTCAATGGTTGGCCAATGTTTTCAATCATGATATTAACACCTGCCATGGAAAATCAAGTCTGATCAACTTGAGCTATAGGGTCGAGAAGGAATGGGTTGAGATAGGTTGATAATTATGCCATTCATTGATGTTTTGGGATTCCTAAGGTCGATCTATATGCAACTTACCTGAGATCTTGTTCTACTTGAGCTTGAGTAAGGGAAGTAGCATAAACTTCAAGTCTTGAGCTTCAATTCTTCAACTGGGGCTCACAAGACAGGACGCGACCAACCGACACGACAATTGACAAAATAACGTGTACTAACAGCCTGGACCTCTCAGGCTTTGATGCCTTGGAGGAGACAATCGCAACAAAAGAGCGGGCCACTGAGGAGGAAGAGACCACGATGGTTACTGAAGTCCCTAATGTTGGGGAGGACTTACCACTGAGGCTATAACTCCAGCTACTAAGCCCTCTGCCCCTTATGTTCCTATTGTTGAGACCTCGCCAACAGCTGAAGACCCCAACCGCATAGTTATTGTATAACAGTTGTGTCTTTCTCTCCTTTTGTTGTTTTGAATGTACCGCCTTTGGGCATATTTTTTATTCAATGAAAATGAAAAAATATTTTCTTTACTTTGCTCGCTTTGTCTTTCTTTTTGCTTATGCTTCGTGTGTGCAATATTTTTTTCTAACCTTCCCTGGCCTTGTCAATTTCTCAATCTTTGTCCATTTAGGTTTTATTGACAAGTCTGTTTAACCAGCAAGCACTTAGTTTACAATTTAACTGTTAGCTCATTGAGCTTTTGAACATACTTGTTCATCGAGTTGTTCGTCAGCTTGTCTGAGCAGACTGTGCTCAATTGGAGGGCGTCATAGGTGGCATCTCCCTCCCTTCGAGCAGATTGATTTGCTAACTGAGTCTTTCAGAACTTTATCCCTCTTTAGAGACAAAGCACTCAGCTGGGGAACATCTTGCATTCCCCCCAAGGCCTCGTATCCTTAGGGAATAAGGGCGGCTGAGCATTATGGCTCGAGAACACACTTTAAGTGGAAAGGTGGAAGCTTTATCAATTTTAAACTAGAATAAGGTGCTTTATTACATCATCGGCTATCTAGCAGCCTGTTTGACTACTGATAATACTTCCGCAAGTTTGCTAAATTCCAAGGGCGACGAAGGACCTTGCCTTGCATATTCTCGAAATAATGGGTCTTTGGTCAGATTATCTTAAAGATCTTGTATGGGCCTTCGCAGTTCGGTCCGAGGGCTCGGGATGATTCTTTTGAGGACAAGCTCCCCGACCCGAAAGGTTCTAATTTTGACCCTGGAGTTGTAGTACTAGGCTACCCTTTGCTGATAAGCTGCGAGTCGTAGCCTTGCATTATTTCTCCATTCTTCCAGCATATCGAGATGGAACCTCATGGATTCCTTTTTCTGATCAGGCTAAAAATGTTCGGTTCGATACGAAGGCATCTCGATTTCCACGGGGACAGCAACCTCAGCACTGAAGGTGAGTGAGAACAAAGTCTCCCCAGTGGTGGTCCAAGCAGTCGTCTTGTACGCCCAAAGGACTTCTGGCAAGTTCTTGGCCCAGGTGCCCCTGCACTCTTCCAACTTGATCTTTAGATGATGCTTAATGATTTTGTTCACTCCTCGACTTGGTCGTTGGCTTGAGGATGATATGGGGCGGTGAACACGTTTCTGATCTTCAGACCCTGACAGAACTTTTTGAACTTCGCATTGTCGAACTGTTATCCATTATCTATGATGATAGTGTGCGGGATTCCATACCGGTAGATGATTGACTTCAAAATGAATTTGGTAGTCTGTTGTTTTGTGATGGTGGCCAAGGCTTCGACCTTGACCCACTTTGTGAAATAATTGACAGCCACTATCGCAAACTTCACTTGTCCTTTTTTCCTTTGGTAGGGAACCGATATTATCAACTTCCCATTAGGTGAAGGGCCATGAGCCTGACATGGGAGTGACCTTCTCGGAAGCTTGCCGTGAGGTTTTGGCGAATTGCTGGCACTTGTCACATTTATCCAAAAATTGTGATTGCTTTGTAATCCATTGCCTAGCCTCTTGTATGGTTTTCGCACACAACTTCATGAATTTCCCTAAGGACATAGTTGACTCCATCTCGGCGGAGACACCTTAGATGCAGCATGGAGTAACTTCATTTGCAGAGGACCTCTTCTTTCAGGAAATACCTTAATGCGCAATACTTGAGCTTTCAGGCCTCTTTCTTGTCCTTATGTAGCTGACCGATTTGAAGAAACTGGATGATTGGGTCCATCCAGCACTGAGTCTGATCCACTGGAAACGCTTCCACTGATTCATTCTAAGTGTGTTGGGCTTAACCAAGAACTCAATAAGGATAGTCCGAAAAAGCTCGTTGTCTGACATTGAGCCCAACTTGGCCAGGGAATCGGCCAGCCTATTTTTCTGCTCTATGGACCTGATTGAGCTTGAATTTCTTGAAGTCTTTCAGTAAGTCGAGTGCTTTGACTTTGTAGGCTGTCATTTTCTCACATCTTGCCTCAAACTCGTCCGTGACTTGATTCACTACGAGCTGTGAATCGTTATGTATTCTCAAATTGGGGATAAAATTGTGTCTTTTGGTATACACTTGTAAAAGGCGCTTGCGCGTGCAGAAGCTAAGAGCGGAGCAACTAGAATTATGGCCAAGTCCTGGAGGGGGGGTGATTAGGACCTTTTGAAAATGTTCTCGCCTACTTAATAGTTTTATAAATTTAAATTAAGTAAGCAATAACACTTCGGCTTCCAAGCCTAAGTGGGTCCAATCACAAGACTAACATATGATGTGCAATAAGCAACCTAGTCTAAGCATGCATAGATGTTGAGCCTTGAATTATACATATTCTAACCCATTTTCATCACACATTATGCATGATTATTGTGTTTAAAGACTTATCTAATGCATGCTTTTGTGAATGTAGAAAAGAGAGAGGGATTTCACTAATTTGGCACTTAAAGACTGTTCTACAACATCAAATGAAGACAAGCCAAGAGGTGGATTGAAGGAGTAAAGGGAGGAGAAGAAACGAGAATGAAAGCCAAGCCAACATAGTGGACCAACCGGTCATAATCGGTCAGCCACCATACAACCCCCTGTTTATAGTTGCTGGACTGTGCCCAGGGTGGGTCCGACCGGCCATGACTGGTCGACCACATATAGACAGTAAGTTGCAGAAAATTACAACTTCTATTTTCGGGTTTTCAAGTTTCCAAAGTGTGGTAGGATTCTGCGGTTTCTCGATTCTTCTCACGTGGTGGCGATTCTAAGGTATAAAAGGACACCTCCACTCCCTTCCTAAGGCATCTAGCAACATGGGGAGCAAAGAGATCAAGACCTAGGAGGCTTCCTAACCTCCTATAACTAGTTCTTTTTCTTCTTCTAGTTATAGTTCTAGTTTATGATGCTTTCTTCTAGTTAACCTCTTAGCTAGAGCTAAGAGGTGAAGTTTGTAGTTAATTTCAATGATTAATTCATTTATGCAAGTACCATTTTCTTGAATTTAGATTTTGAAGTTCTAGTTTGAATAAAGTATGAATTTTTAGATTAATTATGAGAGTTTGTGTACTGCGGACATGAGTTCCTTGAAATTCTCCGAGATTGCCATGATTTAGTTGTTTATATTTGAATTGTAGTAACCCTGGAGCATGCCATGATCTCTTGGCATGGCTGTTACTTCGAAGGCTACCAGTTCAAGTTCTATGTGCTTCATTAGAACTAGAAATCTGATTTCCAAATTTAAGTAGGACTGTTTGTGTTGAATGATATATCTTCCAATTAGATGAGAGATAAGACTTTGATTCTAATTGTGTTTGTGCTTGGATGAATGGATTGGTATTGGACTACTACAAGTGGATCCTTGACGCTCTAGTTCTTCTCAATTCTCAGTTTTCTTGTTTTATGTTTTGACTTAGTTCTTGAAAATCGATTTTCGAAACTTTCTTAGATTTTAGTTATTGGAATAGTTTGAATTGTTTACTTCTTCCTTTTAGATTGACCTCGGTCTTAACGAGAATTATTACTACATCTCAGCCTTGCACTTGAGGCGAGCGAACAATAGATTATCAAATGATTAAACTAATGAAGCACCTAATCTATGCAACTTAAGTATACTATATGAGAATGGATCATATAAGCTCAAGTCTACTCAAGTAAAAGTACATCTTGTGTGTGGATGAGTGTATCTAGTGCCTAGCATATATTCTAATTAAGCATTACTAATTAAATAATTAAACACAATGCATAATAAAAAATGTGCTCAAATATAATCACAAACACAACGATGCATAGTGGTTTGACTTTGTGTCTACTCCACTCCTGGTTAAAGTACTCAACTCCTTTCAGCACGCCAACATTCACTGGGGAGTTTAAATCAGGTTCCTCTCAACCTAAGTGTTTTAACTCTGATCCACCCAACCAAGGAGTTTACAAGTTCCTTCCAACCTACACGTTCACACCTGTGTTGGTGGCCCCCCTTGGAGACTTGTTTAGACTTACTCAAGCCAAGGTCTTACAACCGAACCTCAATTTAGACTTCACTCATGAGTCAAGGTCCTATAACCGAACCTCAAAGGTTTTAGGCTCTACAACCAAGCCAAGGTCCTACAACCGAACCTACGTTTACTCTCGTTAAAGGCTCCCAATTTGGAGAGGTGATTCGACCTTACAACCGGGCTTAGGTCCTACAACCGAACCTATTGTGTTTGACAAACAAACTCTACACTCAATTCCCCACAGGAGGAGAGTGGATGGACTCTTACCATTGACAACCTTACTTGTCGGATATGAGCCCCATTGATGCGACGCTTCAGGTTGCTTTTTCTTGTTCTCCCGTGCTTGAATAAGCTCCCCTTTTGCTCCCCCGATTGTTGATGTTGTTTGTGTCGCCAATGCTCTAGCTCCAATATCAGCCACCTTGCATATAATGCTCCGACGAAGATGCCTAAGGTGATAGGAGGGTAGGTTTGAGATCTATGCAACTAATGAGAATGGGTTACCTTAGAGTATCTCACCTTCAAGGATCTCATCATAGAGTTTTGGATAAGAACTTCACTATCAAGATCAATCCAAACTCTAGAGATTAAATAAAGACAAGTATATATTCAACATGAGCTTGAAATGCTCTAATCTTGTGATGAATCACAAGGAAGATACCTTGCTAAGGTTAGGATTAGAGCTCCTAATGGTGTGCAATGGTAGTAGCTTCTAACTCCTCAAAATTCCTCTCTTTTGCCCAAAAATGAATGCCTCTGCTTTTATAGAAAATTCTTCAACGGTAAAAAAATGGGCAGATTCGCGAGTCCAATTGATCGGAGGCCTCATCTGATTGATCATAGTTCTGTTCGATTGATCGAAAATCTATCCAAAGAATTTCAAAGATCTCTGGAACAAATTTCGATTGATTGTAACATGCTCCGATTAATCAGAGGGACCACTTCCGATTGATTGGAAGCACTGTCTGATTGATCAAAAATCTGTCCAGAGAGTTTTGAAAGTTCTCTGGAACAAATTTTGATTGATCGGAACATAGTCCGATTAAGTAGAGTCCCATCGGAACCTATGTCTGATCGATCAGATTCCCATCTAAAACTGTTGTTTGGGCCTGATTGTTTACCACACCTTCCACCTCTTTTATTAGCCTAACTTATTATGTTTTTCTAAGTATTCTAAGACTAATGATGACGACTAAGGGTTTTCCTAGTTGGTCGAAGTCATCTAAGAGGTTTAAGGTGTTGGTTCAAATGGTTAAGGTCACCAAGGCATCTCATTTACTTGTTCTTCTTCCTTTATGCTTCTAGTCCACTTGAATCTTCGGTCTTCAGCTTGTAAAGGCTCAACCGACATTACAACACAAGGACCCACATGATTAACAAATAAGGTACACTAGTATGCCACAAAAAAAGTGAACTAACAGTGGACTCCCATCATCTTGGCTAATTGGAAGCCGGCCAAGAGGGCATCGTATTCTACTTTGTTATTGGATGCTCAAAATCTAAAATGGAGCGCGTATTCAAATTTTGAGTCATCAGGGGCAATTAATATCAGCACGGCCCCACTACCCCAAGAACTAGAACAGCCATGGATGTATAAGGTCCATGGTGGCTTCTCGGAGGAAGAGGGCTCTTCTAGTTGTACAAGAGCCGAATGTGTAAAATTTGCAATGAAATCTGTTGTGGCTTGCTCTTTAATTGTTGTACGAGGGAAAAACTTCAAATTGTGTTCACTTAACTCGATGGCCCACTTGGCCAATCTTTCAGAAGCCTCGGGCTTTTGAAGAACTTGTTTCAAGGGTTGGTTTATGGGGAATACAATTGTGTGCATATGAAAATATGGCTGAAGTTTTTTGGCTGAGACCATCAGGGCCAACGTTAGTTTCTCTATCTCTGGGTACCTTATTTCAGCCTCAACCATTACTCTACTGATGTGATAAACTGGCCTTTGCGTACCCTTGTCATCTCGTATCAATGAAGAACTAACGACTATGGGAGACACCGCCAGGTACAATATGAGTTCCTTACCGTGGACGGGCTTCGAGAGCACTAACGAGGCTCCCATATTCTTTGAGATGAAGGGAGGCTTGCTCACATTCGTCTGTCCATTCTGTTAGTTTTTGTCGAGCTCTGAATTGTGCATATTTGAACCCTAACTCATCAAACATTTACATTGTTTAAGCTATTAAAGTCACCTACTTATATGTGTATTTGTGGTTGTAGGAAGAAAAGAGAGATCTCACGAAATCAATGTCAACTAGGACCTTTTAAAGCATTCAAAGATTAGAGGAAGAAAAGCCTAGAGGTGGAGGAAAGAAGCAAGTAAGAAAGGAAAGAAGAAAATAAAAAGTCTTAAATAAATAATCCTTCAAGACTGGTCGCCAAGCGATCTGAATTTAAACAGAGATGGACAGAAGCTTGTTGGCCTGTTTTTTATCATTTCCAATCGTTTTCCAATCATTCTCCAATCGGTCTTCAGGAGTCCAGAAACTTAAAAATCAGTTTTGTTCGTTGGGTTTCGAGCTTCGATCGGTTGTCAGCAACAACACAAGTGCGATAAAGTTACACAATTCCAAGGTCGCTGGCGATTTTCTCTATATAAGGACACCTCCACCTTCCTAAATCATCCTAGAAGAGTCCCAGACATGTTAGAGGTGGAGAGCTTCGAAGTAAAGATTCTACAACTCTGATTTTCTGATTTTTCTAGTTTCAAATTCTAGTTTTTATGTTTTCCTTAGTTTTTTTTTTTTTTTTTGAGTTTTAGTTTAACCATTTATATGGTTGGCTAAACCTCTTAGTTAGGGCTAAGAGGTGAAGCTTATAGTTGTTTACAATGCTTTGTTTAATTTAATTTAAGTACTTTGAGGTTTAATGATGAACAATCATAGTTCTAGTTTGAAATGAAGTTCATAGTTTAGTTTAATCTTCTATTTCTTATGATATGCTTACATAGGATGTTTGTGCATCTTTTGTGATTGTGTTTAAATAAGATGTTTTGATTTACTGATATTGATCAATGGGGTGTTGTTGAAAGGATTTTGGGTTGTGGAGATCTTAGATCCATCATGTATGGTGGGTGATATGTGATCTTACAAGTTAAGAATTCTAATTTCTTATCTAGAACTGAACTTGTGGAGATCTTAGATCCATCATCTATGATTTAACTAAATTTATTTTCCGATTGGATAAGGATAGGACTCCGATTCCAATTGAGTTATTAGCTTGAATGGTTGAATTGGCATTATGAATTAATTGTAAGTGGATCATTGACGCTCTAGTGCTTAGTTCCTGAATTTTCCTTAAGTAGATAGTTAATGTTATTAAAATCCAATTCAATTCGAGTTTATATAATCCTAGTTACACAATTTAGGATTGATACGAAAATCCATGAGGATGACCTCGGTCTCATGATCGAATTATTACTACATCACAGCCCTACACTTGGGGTTGTTAACATTTTCTGAGATTGCATCAAGAGCTTAAAGAAGGGCAGGCATCTGTCCAACGCCTTGGAAATGAATATATTGAGGGAGGCTACCTGTCCCGCTAGCCGTTGTACCTCCTTCGTAGTTCTGGGAGAGCTCATCTCAAGGAGGGCTCGGATCTTCTCATAATTGGCCTCTGTTCCCCGTTGACCGACCATGAAGCCGAGGAACTTGCTTGAGGCCATGGCAAACACGCACTTTATTGGATTCAGCTTCATTTGATAATGACGCATGATCTAAAACATTTCCCAAAGTTGTGACAATTAATCCTCAGCTCTGATGCTCTTGATGATCATGTCATTAACGTTAACTTCCATTGTCTTGCCAATCTAGTTGGCGAACATCTTGTTGACAAGGTGCTGGTATGTAGCACCAATGTTCTTAAGGCTAAACGACATGACCTTGTAGCAATAGAGTCCTCGATCAGTGATAAAGGACGTCTTCTCTATATTTGGTGGGTGAATGGAGATCTGGTTGTAGTCGAAATATGCATACATGAAACTGAGCAATGCATATCCAGTCATGGCATCAACCAGCTGATCGATCCTTGGCGTAGGGAAGCTATCCTTTGGGCACGCCTTGTTGAGATCTGTGTAGTCGACACATATTCGCCACTTGTCATTGGCTTTTTCACAAGCATAACATTGGCTACCCACTCTCGGGTAATCAACTTCTTCAATGAATTAGGCTCGAAGGAGTTCGTTGCCCTCATCTTTTATGGCTTCCTGCTTTTCCTGATTGAATGATCGCCGCTTTTGCTGTGCGAGTTTATAGCGGGGGTCCACCTTTAGATGGTGGATGACAACACCCAGATCGATGTTAGGCATGTCCTCGCGGGACCAAGCGAAAACATCCTGGTGCTCGGCAAGGAATTCAACGAATTTATTTGTACTGCAAGGTCGAGGTCATACCCTATCCGTACAGTTTTCGTCGGGTCTTCAACAGATATTCGGACCAGGACCAAGTCCTCGGCCAGGGTCCCTCTTCTGATATTATCCTCCCTGGGGTCCAGGGAGGAGGTCGTCTCAGACTCTGATTCATAATGAGGAGCCGTCAGCATCATGATGGGCACAACTTGCTTTCCTTAATCTTCCCGCATCACTAGGTTTAGAGGTGGGCAACGATCCGGGTCGAGCCGAGTTAGCCCTAGTTTGGTTTGGCTTGTTTTTGTGCCGGATTGGACCTGGTTTGGGTTTCGGGCCGATCAATGCGGTCCGAGTTTGGTTTGCTCTAGAAAAATCTGGTTTGAGCAGGGATCGGTTTGGTAAAAAAATTCAATACGGGCTAGGTCGAGTTTGAATAGGTGACGGCTCATTTTTTATTTGTTTCTTTAAATAGCAAAGAATTTAATTGAAAAAAATACAAAAGTATCTTACTACATGATATTTAACATCCTTCAAAGGAGGAGTGCAACTTCAAAATAGACATGTAAGAGCCTTTTTCCAAACAAAAGTACACAAGCATAATTTTACAAGTGCAAGGAAACATCATGCATCCATGTATATGTATTATGTATTATTCATGTCATCATGTATATGTATTATCTATGCCATCCATCCATTTTTACATATCATTTTCGGACATGATCCTAAAATGGAATCATATCCAAAGCTCATGTGTATCACACCATAGGAAACAATCTACTTACAATCCACGAGCCGAATCAAGCTGAATCAAATTGAGCTTTGAGCCGAACTGAGCCAGTACTGCCCTAGTTTAAGCTTGGTTTGTTTTTTTAAAGGAGCTTGACTCCAAGGCTTGTTTTGGTTTGAACTTCAATTCAATCCAATCCAAGTCGAGCTTTTTCAAACCAATCCGAGCCAAGCTTTCGAGCTGGCTTAGTTTGTGCCCACCTCTAACTAGGTTGTAGCACATACGAGCATCGAACTAGTTTCCTCTGACCACTTCTACCCCAGTTGAGGTGGAGAACTTAATGGAGAGATAACATGGTGATAGTGTGGCTTTGAGTTTTATCATGGATGGGCGCTCGAGGATTGCATTATACGTTGATTGTGGTCCACTACTAGAAAAACAATCATCAAATTGATCTTGTTCGGGTCCTCACCAAAGATGACTAGGAGGTCGATGCTTCTTTCCTGCTCAACAACTTCTCCTCAGAATCCGACTAATGGGGTCTTAACTAGCTTGAGTAGATTCCTTGATAGATTTATATTGTTGTAAGCAGCAACATATAGGATGTCCGTTAAGCTTCTGATGTTCATCATTATCCTGTGAGTTTTGTAGTTTGACACCTTCAGCATCACCACGATAGCATCATCGTGGGGGAAGTGAATTCCTTTCGCGTCCTCCTTGGAGAATGTGATGACCTGGTGTTCAAGTCTAGGTTGTTTAACAGGTCTCTCTATTGAGTAAACTGATTGGGCTCAGACTGAGCCTTCCTCACATGGGCCTTTCTGACGTTCTTAGATTTCCCATCCCTAATTGGCCCGCCTGAAGATGGTTCTAATCTCGCCAGCAGGCTCGGAATTTTCTTGCATATGGCGGTCTTACCGCTGGGGCGATGGGTCCCGCTGTGGTCGGTCTTGCCCACGAGGGGATCTATCGCATCTTCTTGGGGGTGGTCTTGCCACTCCACATAATCGCGGAGATGATCCTTCCTGATGAGAGTCTCGATCTCATCCTTGAGGGCGATGCGCTTCTCTGTGTCATGGTCGTGATCCTGATGGAATCGATAGTATTTTCGCTTGTCTCTTTTCTCGGGGTCAATCCTCATCTTGGGTAGCCACTTTGTATACTATGATCCCTAATGTGCATGAAAATCTTTTCACGCGTGACATTCAGGGGGGTCTAGTCCTAATATCGGCCCTCAGGGGGCCCTTCCTTGGGGATCAATCTCACCAATCCTCCTCCTTCTTTTTGTTTGAGGACGAGGACTCCTTAAGTTTCTTCTTCTTATTGCCAGATCTGATCTTTGCCTCTCGCCTAAGTCTTGCTACTTCTTCAGCATTGATGTACTTTTGGGCTTTGGCCTGGAGTTCCATCATTATCCGCGAAGTAGATTTGTCGATGGCGAATCGGAATTCCTTGTTCCTAACTCCGCTGAAAAGGAAAGCCAGGCCTATCTCATTCGTATAACCCTCAGTTTGCACAGACTCAAACGTGAAATGGAGCATGTATTCCTTCAGGGACTCATTCGGCTTCTGTTTGATCATGGCTAGGTGGGCCATTGGCTTCTTCTTCCTGCTCCCTAAAAACTATGACATGAACAACGTGCACAGTTGGGAGAAGGAGCTAAGTAAACGTGGCTTAAGGTTCCTGAACCACGTCAAGGCTACGTCCTTGAGGGTGAGAGAGAATGCTCGACACATAATCTCTAAGCTGATACCTTCGAGTTCCATGAGAGACATGAAGGTCTTAATGTGTTCCAAAGGGTCTCTTGACCCGGTGTAATGGGGGATATTGGGCACTCAGAATTTCTCCGTTCGCGGTGCCTCCATGATATTTTCTTTGAACGGTGGCTCAGCTTGTTCCACCATCGCCTGTATGGTCAAAGTGCGTTGAACCAATAACGCTGCTCCATATTGGTGAATTTGTCTTTGAGCTTTTTAAGGCCTTCCTCCTATGCTAATGTATGAGTAGTGCTGAAGGCTTCACTAGCTTCGCCTTGGCGCTGATGTCTAACATCGAGTGTATAGCGTAGATCTCTTGTTAGTAGGCTCCCCCCTTATTGAACAAGGGCTAGTATAGGTGATCAATCCTGACTTGCAGCCGGGTGATTTTGTCCCTGTTGCTCTTAAGGTTGGCGTGAGTGGACGGATATCACCGGTGTATTAGGCGTTCACTCCCCAAGTGCAGGGTTGCGAAGTAGTAATAAATTCGGAAAGACCGAGTATCGTCCCACAGAGATTTTTATGTGGATATTCTCAAAATTTATCTAAAATAACTTATAATCATAATTATATTAAGAACCAAATCTGGAAAACTGGATTTTGGAATTAAACAGTAAACATGAGAGGTAAAATAATAATCTAAAAGGCAATAGAGCTCCAAGGATCCACTTTTGGTTATTTTCAATGCATCAACACAACTAGGTCTCTCACAACTCAATTGGAATCGAATTTCTATCTCTATCTGATCGAAATATGGAGCGGTTTAATCAATATTATCTAAAATAGTTGCTTGTTCGTTGATTAGTTTCCAACAATAATGCTCAGGCATTGGGCACACTCAATTGTATAGGCCAAGCCTTTATCTAATCTAAACAAATCATAAGCATAGCTTTTATCAAATCCTGTCACTAGATTTGATTATAACCAATGATTTGAACTTCAATTAAACCAAAATCAACTAGCAAAACAACTATCTCGGATTATCATAAAAGATTAGAACTTTAGTTTGATATAGTTCACACATTAAGATCATGACATTGAACATATGGCAATCAAAGCATCATCATGCCTGGAGTCAATGATAGATCAATGAATTACATAAGTATAAACAATGCAAACAAGTAAGTTACTAGATTTAGATTCACCAAGCATCACATGAGCCCGGAGTCATCAAGAGATCAAAGAAGAACTAAATTAGAACTTTAGTCAAACTTCCTCAAACCATGTTCATTAATTAAAACAATAAAAAGGAAACCTAGGTTGCATCAATCCATAAAAAAAAATAAAAAAAAATAAAAGCTTCACCTCTTAGCTTTAGCTAAGAGGTTTTAGTTCATCTCTAACATCCTTGAACTAAAATCTCTGAGGAAAGCATAAAAGAAAACTTATAACTAGAAGAAAACTCTGAAAATTTGATGTAGAACTCATTCTCCAAGCCTCCAAAGCTCTTCTCCACGTCCTTGCATGCCTTAGGAAGGAAGAGGACTAGGGCTCTCAATGGGTTGGATCTGGATCGGATCCAGTTGGATCCGGCTCCAAGTTCGTATATCTGTAGATGGATTCGGATCGGATTTGGATCTAACTTGGATCCAAAAGGTGGTACCATATCCGGACCAATTATAAATTGTTAGATCCATTTCCGATCCAAAATCCATATAACTATTGAATTCGGGTCGGATTTAGGTCCGAATCCACCCCCATTACAAATCTAAAAAAATATATAATATAAAATATATCATATATATATTTAATTTAGTAGAAAAATTATGCAAATTCCACTATTTACCGTGGTATGGTCGACCTAAGAGTGGCATGTCTCAATTTTGAGACATGGCCTAAAATAATCTGTAAAACAGATGGCCAGCATGAATATATCATATACAGTAAGGTGACAATGAGTTGGATCTTAATTGGATTCGGATCGAACTTAGATATGTTCCTGTGAATCCAAATCTGGTCCATTTAACTAATTGGACTTATTTTAAGATCTAAATCCGGTCCATTTAACTAATCAGACCTATTTTAAGATCCAAATCCGCATTATACGGATTCAGAGCGAATCGGATCTCGGATATGACCCGCTCCATTGAGAGCCCTAAAGAGGACACCTCATTTTTAGGGCTCTCAATGGGTCGGATCTGGATCGGATCCAGTTGGATCCGGCTCCAAGTCCGTATATCTATAGACGGATTCGGATCGGATTCGGATCCAACTTGGATCCAAAAGGTGATATCCATATCCGATCCATTTATAAATTGTTAGACCGATCCAAAGTCCATATAACCATCGGATTCGGGTCGGATCTAGGTCCAAATCCACCCCGTTACAAATCTAAAAAAATATATGATATAAAATATATAATATAATATATTTAATTTAGTAGAAAAATGATGAAAATCCCACTATTTACTATGGTATGGTGGACATGGCCTAAAATAATTTGTAAAAAAGATAGCCAGCATGAATATAACATATATAGTAAGGCGGCAATGAGTCGGATCTTAATCGGAGTCGGATCAAACTCGGATATGTTCCTGTGAATCCATATCCGGTCCATTTAAGTAATCGGACCTATTTTATGATCCAAATCCGGTCCATGTAACTAATGAGACCTATTTTAAGATCCAAATTTGCATTATACGGATTCAGAGCGAATCGGATCTCGGATCTGACCCACTCCATCGAGAGCCCTACTCATTTTATAATGCAGCAAGAGTACAACAATATAACAGATTTTGTTTCACTTGGTACGGCTTAACCAATGATCGGATTGCCTTCAAATTTGATTTGTAGCTTCCTTGACATATGATCTTCCTCATGGATAGTTTAGATTTCCAAGATTATCTCCTGAATGGGCCCACCAATCAAATCAGCAACTGCCTCTTAAAATCGCATAATTCGGATACCTCCAGAACCAGTCATCTTGTTTTCAACGGTACGGAGTGTACAGAGGTCGGATTGGTCTAAAATTTTGAACATTGGTAAAAAACTTTCTCATCTACATGATAGATGGATTAGATTTTCCAAAACAATTCTAGAATTAGGTCTGAAAATTAGAACACTTAGAGTTTTTTATAAAATCTGCGTAGTTGGAATCTTTTAGGGTGGTCCATCTTTCTTCAATCGGTACGATCAAACAACACATCCTTTTAACCTGAAACTTTGTGTTTATTTATATATCAATGTTCTCTAGAAGATGGCTAGCTTGGATTCTTCATATCAGTAGTAGTGGGCCACCCGGACCATTCCAGAGTTGAGTAGGCAGAATCATATTATATTCTGGGCAGTTCGTATTGCTTTGGCCACCACGGTCAATCCATAACTCCGATTGACATGAAACAACTTGGATTTTTTTTGGCATCGAGCTCCTCTTCGACATGGACGGTTGGATTTCTAAATATCATCAAGATGCTCTCCCCCCCCCCCCCCCCCCTCGCGAATTGGGCTAGAAAGTGAAAAACAGGATTGACCTCTTGTTTCTGTTTTCTGGTTGAAATCCCAAAAAGGAAACTCAAGTTATTTTCTATTTTCTCTTTGAAACTCCAAACTAGCAACTGCCTTGCTTCTCTTTTCTTCTTTTTATTTCTTTATTTGAATATTTATTTCTTATCTTGATAACCATAATCCAAACCGTTCATGTGGTGGTCCACCTTGCAACTGTACATTTGTTTCCTATTGAGCTCTTTTCATTCACATCTCTCATTTGCTTCTATAATCATAAAAACACATTAAATTCAGTCTTTAAGCTCATTGTTTTATGTAATTAAAGCATAGAATTATGAATAAATATGCATAATTCAAGACTTATCATTAGGTTGCGGGGGAGTTGGGGGAGCCTGTTGTCCCATGGCCCTGAAGAATTGGGCCATGTTAGCTTAAAGTGCCAACATGTTGTCTTCGAGTAAGCGGATTCTGTTGGCATCATTTTCAGAAACGGGAAGTCCTAGAGGCGGAGGATGAAGTTGTAGGGGAGCCCGTTCCCGTGGGGACTGTCCCCCCTCGGTGGGGGAACCCTCCTCTGTCGGAGGCTGAGGGGCTGCATGAGCTGATGCAGTTGTGGTAGATACACCATTCGACCATTTGGCCTTGGGAGGCATCGAAAAAACGAAGAGGGTATTTTTTTATAAAAAGATAAGCGAGAATGATCTAGTCATTCCCATAGACGACGTCAATCTGTTAACGTCCAAAATTGGATAACAGATGTTGAATAAGAATTAACGGTGGATCTTCATCACTCGGTGTGGACACAGATGAAGGGTGTAGTTTGTAGGACCTGAGATCACAAAGCGAAGATCATAAGGGGGTGCCAATCATGTCGGCGGAGGGCCTCTGATGCTTAAGTCAGTAATGGAGATGGTTGAATGTAAGGGCTTTTAAGGTGTATTGCGTAGTGTATCAATGCGTACCTGAAGGTGATGCAGAGGTGTCCCTTTTATAGATGGTGATCCACAGCCGATGATGGTGGATCCATATATTTTGTTTAGGATACGTCTCTGGATTAGATCCCGTTTATGATACGTTTCCGGATTAGGAGAGATTGTCCTTATCACGTCTGGATCTTGCGTATCCCGGCATTGATCTTTATCTCCGTATGACGGTGCGGTAGGTGCTCAGATCTGAGGATGTCTGGCATCCTTAGTTCTACGTCGATCACCTGAGGCCGAAGATAATGCCTTAGGTCCAATTCCACTATCTGAGACTGAAGCCGAGTCTTCAGGACTTCGTCCGTTATTTGAGGTCGAAGCCGAGGCCTCAGATTTACATTCGTGGTTGTAGATGAGTATTAAGGCTTTTCGCCTTGACAAGCTTCGATTCTTCTCTGACATGTGTGGTGAGCTGGCCTTGGTGGGCCACATATAGACGGTTGCGCATCTTCTAGGCCATGATTAAGGATGCTGCGGGACTCACCCATAACAATTACATGTGGAATCAATACCCAAGAAATCTAGCTACTTTCATACACATACATAGTCATTCATGCTTCATACTAGTATATGGAGAAAATCTATGAAGTAGTATGTGTTGAGATATAGATTGCATGGCTGACAACTACATTGACTAGGAGACCCATACAAAAATCTACCATGTATTGTTTGAACCCTTCATTTTCTTCTCCTTCTTTACCTTCCAAGTTAGAGAGAGATACAACCATGAAATGATATATTTTCTACTCCTAGTATTAAGAAATCTAAAGAATAGCAAAATAGGTCATGGCAAAATTCTATAGGCCCCACTATGGTGTATGTGTTATATCTACACCATCCATCCATTATGTGTTATCATTTTAGGGCACGAGCCAAAATAAAGAGCCAGTTCCAAGATCAAGTAGACCACACAACAAAAGGCAGTGGATATTCAACACCTACCATTGAAAACTTCCTTGGGCCAGAGGATCAAGCTGATATTTGTGTTTTCAGTTTTCCCTTCTTCCAGGTATGTGTGACCTTACACCCTAATCTATAGCTCAAGTGGTAGACTAAGTGAAGATAACTTCATTTCAACACTGAGGTGTATCGATTCCCAAGTGGGGGTGGCTAACATTGCGGTGTGACTAACGATGGGGTGTGTGAATTTACTAAAAAAAAGAAGAAGGTATGTGTGTCCTTATGACCAAGTTGGATGGCAAGTAAACATCATGATGAGCCCTAAGAAGATTTCAATGATGGTCGTCATTGTCCCCATTACTTCTTGTGGTTTAGTCCAACGGAGCTTTGGATCCACCTCTTTTTCAGGCTCATTTGGTAAAATGATATGGAAAAATGGATGGACAATAGGGATGTCAATAGGCCGAGCTTGGGCCTAGAAAATCAGAATTTTGAATTGGGCTCACCCGACGACGCGGCCTGAAACACTGCAAAATTTGGGCCGAGACCAACTCCAAGCTCGACCCATTGACAACCCTATTGAACGGTGTGGATATAACACATACATTAGGTTGGAGCCCACAAAACTTTGCCACGTCAACACACTGCTAACGTTGGTGGTGCATGCTACATGCAATCTGCTTCCAAAATCGTTTGATTAGCGCTGTACACGAGTCGATAAGCTCGATTAACTCACTCGACTCGAATCGAAAAAGCTTGACTCGACTCGGATCGAAAGTGGGTTTGGACTGAGTTGAGTCAAATTTTGGGTGCTTGAATAAATTCGAGTCGAGCACCGAGTAGGGCTACGTTCAACTCGACTTGACTTGACAGGTGGCTCAAAACGGACCCACCCGGCCCCATCGGCCCCACTCCCGGTCACTCCGTATCTGTCAGCTCGTCCACCCGGTCACCCCCTCTCTCTCAGACTCACTTTATCTGCCAGCCTGCTTTACTTGTCCGCTCAACTTGAAACCAAATACTCGAACTCGAATCAAAAGCTCAAACTCGGATTGAAATTGAACTCGGCTCGAACTCGCTCAATCTGTCGACCGAGTAGCAGGGCCATGCACGACTCTACTTGACTGAGCAAGGGCAGGAGGGTTCGAGTCGAGCACCAAGTAGGGCCAAGCTCGACTTGACTGGACGCGTGTACAACGCTACGTCTTATCACTATGGTTTTAAGGATATGACCCATTGATGGTGGATCACAGGATTAGACAGTCCTTCATTTGAAGGAATCTGGATCCTCTGTTGCCTGCAAAACAAGGAAACTTTGTCTGTTGCCTTTTATTGGTCCACATCATAACACAAGTCCCCTACCTGGTCATATCCTCATTGCAACCATGGTTATTCTTACGTCATGCAGGGTGATGTGGAGCAATAAAAAAGGCTCTAAACGGGTCGGAAACCCTGTTCGGAGCCAACTGAGAGGATCCGGACTCTATTTAAAGATGTGCCTGCCATAGGTGAGAGCACGTGTATAAGCCATCGCGCTCTGCCAAAGCATCTAACTACTTCCTCTTTAAAATCCCTCAACCCTCTCGTCAATCCCTCTTTCGTCGTTCTTTCTAGGGTTTAAGGAAGAAGCGCTGCGGGAAGGATAGAAGCAGCAGGGAGGAACGCAGAGGAAAATCAAACAAAAGAGAAAGAATGGGCGGGAAATGCCCTCACAGGAAGGTGAAAAAGCGTAGGCTCTCCCATAAATCTGCCCGCCGTGAGAAATTCCTCGTCAAAGATATCCTCTCTCTCTCTCTCTCTCTCTCTCTCTCTCTCTCTCTCTCCCCCTTTTTCCTTCGCTCTCTTTTCTTTTTAAAGAAACGCTGAAGTAGAGAGCTTGAATATGCGATTTACGGCTCATGTGCGCCTATTCTGGGCCACTCACCAGGTGGGTCCCGGCATGGACTTACCGTGAGCCCTAAAAATCAAGCCAGCCGACTCATCTGGTTGGCCACACGCGTCGACTGAATCTTACCGTCAGGTCCCAGCATGAACATGCCCTGGCCTGAAAAATCAAACTGGAATGCTCTTCAGGTGGGCCTCATGTGTGTACATCGAATATGGACGGTCGGCCTTCTCTTGCTAATCAGTGTTTTCTTCTTCTTCTTCTCCTCGTTCTTCTTGCGTAGGTGTGACCCAACTGATTAAAGTGGGCTGTTGGGTGTTTGGGCTGGGGCATATTAATGTTGGGATGCACCTGATGAGTGCCAGACCCCATATACAGTGCATACTGTGTTCGAACATGTGATGCTAATCACTCTAGCACGTCTCCTTTTGATAAGATGCTTGTATTTTCTTATTCATTTTTTTAATTCAAAATTTAGTTTCTTTAACTGAAATTCGGCGATGATAATCACGCGACGACATGGTTTACTCTGATCTTCGTAAGGTTGCTGATGGGGAGACTAATCCTGCTCGACCGTTGGATGAAGATCTCCCTGGAATGGGTCAATTCTACTGTTTGCACTGCGAGTAAGAAAGAGGAGGCATACCTCTCCCTCCCATTTAAAGAAAATGATTTTCCTTCAATGCTTAGGCTGTGTTTGGCTGCACAATTGAATTAAATTGCAATAATTAGTTTAGTCGGGAAAGTAACCATGGAATTGCCTCTGCATGTCGCATGCCTTTCTGCTGTCCTCCTCTGCCCACCAATCCTGCTGCTTCAAGTCTAGCTTGAAACCAATGTATCCCTCAATCTGAATGCTAAGGGAGAGTTTACTGCAATCTGGTCATTTCCACTTTCTGGGTGTGTTTGGATACGCAGGAAAACCATGGAAATCGAAAAGGTTTTCTATTGACATGATCTTTTTGTGTAGTTTGGATAGCAAAGAAAATGGTGGATTCCACCATGCAATCATTAGCCTTTACATAGTTTGGATTCTGAAGCACAAGATACAAGGTGACCATTGTGAGACGAATATGAGATATCCACTTACTATCCAAATATGAGACCTAAAAATGTAATCCATGTTTGCATGGTGCTGTGGGAAATAATCATTATACAATGATTGAGATTTCCGATCCCACACTAAAGGATTCCTACAATCCAACCTTGCCCTAAGAACTAATCATTTGAAGTCAATTTGATTGTGCATCCAAATGCAGCCCGTTTTTTAAAATCATTTGTAGGTTGAGTTTTTATTTTTGTGCTAATTTTCTCCTCTCAGCCGCTACTTCGCAAATGTGTCCATTAGAGATGAGCATTTCCGAACAAAACGTCACAAGAAGCGGTACACAGTTCCTTCCAAACTCTGATTGCATTTTTTAAGTTATTAGATTGAACATGTGTTTCATCTTATCTTTTTGAACTTAAATTGTTTACTAATGTTCTTTATTGACCTCATCTAACAACCACTGCGAGAAATAAGCTTCTTATAATAGACATACACACAATTGCTTGAACGTTTTTGTTACTGGAAAGAGGATAGTTGAATGAATTCAAAGATAAAAGTATCTAAAACTAAAATTTTAAAAAATTCGCTGTATTGGCATTCTTCTAGTTTAGAGGGATTTTCGTTAGTGGAATTTATTTTTAGCTGTAACCCCATTTTTAATGAGGACTTTGGTGGATTTCTTGTCTTTTCTCTTCGTTGTTAGTGATTTTCTTTTAGACAAAGAAGTTATAAATTTTTAGGGTGCGTTTGGTTGCATAAAATATCATGATATTTTGCAACAAATCAGACTGATCCAACATGAAATTAGAAATTTCATGACGTTTGGTGCAAACAAATTTACCCTTAATCTCCTCACTTGTAATTCCAATGAAATTACTTGGGATTATGATGCTGGTTATTTTTGAAACCACTTTGACTCAGATTATGGTTAACGGTAATCTACAATGGTTTGTGGAGAGAGAATTAAAAGACGGTTGTCATGTTACTGGATTACTACCTTGGTCTATTGAGGGTTATGAATCATTTGAAAGAAAGCTAATCATATTATGTCATTATCCATCTTCAGCTAGTGGCATAATTTACAGCGTTAAAGATCCAACCTACACCAGAAAATTGTAGGAAATGAATATTCAGACCTGATGTCTAAGGGCTTGAAACAACCCCTCTTGTCCACATGGAGATTGGAGAGGCAGCCTCCTGACTAGTTGCACTCTATAATAGGAGTGCAACTTGGGTAGGGCTCAAACCGAACCCGACTAGCCCAACCTGAAATTTTGGTCGGCTTGGCTTAGGTTGTATTGCAGTGGGTTGGGTTTGGGCTTGAAGCCTTGAAATCCTCAACTTGACCTCGAGCCGGGTTTGGTTCAGGTTGAGGCTTTCGGCAACCCAATAGGGTTGCGGATGCTTTTACCTTAATTTGTAGCTAATCTATGATTCTCTATGAGATGGTGTTCGTGCCACTCTTTCATTGTCTTCCTTTGCAAATGACTCGTGTATGGAAGCCTGCAATGAATATAAACAAAATGAACAAGCGAAGCCCTTAAATAAAAGAAAAAAAAGAGAAAAGAAAAGCCCACACCCTAGGTTAAGGACAAGAGCCCACACCTTGGGCCAGGGAAAGAAGGGAGAAAGGAAAAGTACAAAAAGAAAAAAAACAGACAGGGAGCCCACATCCAGGCTCAGGGAGGGAAGCCCACACCCTGGGCCAGGGAAGGAAGGAAAAGAGAATCAACTAAGACAGGCTAAGCTCACAAATGAGTGGCGATTAATCTCACGACAAGTGCCTTCTAGCATTTTTTTATAATCCTAATATGACATTTAAGACGATTTTTGTATGAATGAACCATATGAGCAAACAAATGCATATTTTACGAAGAAGAGTTTGGGTTAAATATTGCAAATAATACCTCATCATTATGAACTTCAACGAGAGCATATGAAATATAGACAATATTTAACATAGGGATGCTAGCCGAAATGGTTTCAAGGCTTTTATCCCCCAACCCATGCACACCAAGTTCCAAGATGATTCTTGAGGAAGGAGAAGATTAAACGAGACAAATTTTAGAATCACTAATTTCATCATAAAATAGAGAGTCCAATGTGGTTCAGGATCTCTTTGATAATGTTTTTGGAGAATGGGTGAGCTCACTCTAGTAGAAAGAGAGCCAATGGCGTTGACAGCGATAGTTTGGCCCAAAACAAAAAATGACTCGAGATCTCAAGTCATTAATGATATGTTTAAGAATGATTTCCGTTGAAAGGGATTTATAATTGAAGATGCGGTTATTTCTCTTCGTCCAAATATGTCAAGGGCCAGAAAATCAGTAAGTTAAAAATACCTATGGAGTTGTCAGTAAGATTTCTAATTGATTGAATAGAAGAGGGAAAGGTAGCAAAAGGAATGGAGATCTTTAAGTGAAGCTTTTCCCAAATCTAAAGGATAAAGCCACATCTAAAGAAAAGATGCTCAATTGTTTCGAGTCTACACGGGCGATGCCTCAGAAGAGCCGTCTAGGCGGTGATGGAGTGTTTGGGAATGCAACCCTCGAGCCAAACTAGGTCAACCTAGGGGTTCAAGATACATAAACCGACAAGCCTTAAGAGCCAAGGCAAAGGTGAGGGAGCCCATAGGGCGTAAGGTCCAAACTATCTCATCATCGATGGGAACAATATGGCGATGCTTAATTTGGGTATGAAAGCTACCATTCATTGTCTTGGATGAAAGCACTAACAGGAATGTCAGGACGCATGCCAAGATGCTGGACAACTTGCATCCCAAAACGGTTAAAAGGACGTATTTTCTCCCAACCAGGGGTCATTCCAGAACTAATTAAGATGTCCATTGACAACTAGGAATCTAGTATGCCTTTTGGCAGTGCTGCGGACGCCGAGGATACTTCGCTAGGCCCATGATGCATTGGGAGAAGCTTTAAATTGTCATGTTAATTTTGATCCAATGTATTTAGTTTGGATCCACTTACCCTTGAGAGACTCTTCTTTCCAAAGAATTTTCCAAATTTGTTTAAGAAGGCAGGCCTTGACAGAGGTTTCTAACGAGATAATTCCAAGCCCACCTTCATTCTTAGGCTTGTAGATTTGGTCCCAACCAATAGAGTGGAATTTAGAGAAACACCAAAGAGTTTTTGATACGCCTTTTAATCATTTTAACAAATAGTTAGAAATCTTGTTGACAACTCCAGGGGACATGTTTCTAACTTGCTGATTAGGCTTTATTTCTTGACCCTTGCTTGATATGTTTAGAGGGAGAGAAATAACTATATCTTCAATTCTAAATCGTTGCCAGCGCCGCTGGTTCTCTTTCTGCTACTTGGGATCTCCTTACATCGTATAATAGAGTGAGCCAACCTGAGCTCAAAAAATTTGATCAAAGATATAATGGATTTCGTTGAACTCTTATCTAGTGTTGAAATTAGTAATTCTAGAATTGTGACCTCCTTTGCTCTCCTCCTTCCTCGAGAGACATCCAATGAGTTATCTCGGAAGTTGGCATGCAAGGACTGGGAGACAAGCCTTGAAAAACCCGTTTCCCTAGTATCCTTAGGTTAAATACTACCTATTTTAGATGCTCTTATTGAAGTTCATAATGAGGAGGTGTTTCAAACCCCTTTTAATGGAAAATGCATTTGTTGGCTCTTCTGGTACATTTCTACATATCTCGCCTTGGATGTCAGATTGATATTATTAGAAAGCGCCATAAGGATCTTACCGTAAAACTAGCCTTCGCTCCCTTGGCGTTGGCAATCAGATTATCTCTTCTGGCGAGCTAGCCCTATCTCATTTGATTTCCTTCCTTCCTTCCATGGCTTGGGGTATGGGTTTCCTTCCCTGGCTCGGGATGTGGGCTCTCTCTGTTTTTTTCCTTTTCCTTTTCTCCTTACTTTCCCTAGCTCGATGTGTGGGCGCTTGTCCTTGGCCTGGGGCGTTGCTTTTTTTATTTTTTTGGTCTTTAGGGGCTTCGCCCTTTCTTTTTAGTTTGTATTGCTTTCGGGCTTTGCGTGGGGTTAGTAATAAGAGAGTCATTTCTTGCTTACTTTACAAAAAAGAAAAGAAAAGTACAATCTCACAATCCAGAGGTGGGATCCTGCTCTTTATTCTTGTCTTTGTTCCCTCCCAAGTAAGACACAAGAGGTTAGTGTTACATGTCAAATTTGTTAGACCTATTATTGCCAGTTTCTGGTGAGCCCTTTGATCTTGAAAGGAACGGCCACAACTTAAACATTATCGGTCATGTTGCATCGCCTAAAACAATCTTCCAATGATCTTAGCCAATCGTGTAAGGCATTGGTTTGTGGTTGCCACCATTTTTCTTGTCTACTATATGAGCGATCTTAGGTGGGGACTATTTGGTAGATGATCTAAATTAATGGTCGGACCTTTTTCTTGTTATCAATTTGGATCATCCATTTTACTTGCTATTGATTGGATGATTAGAATTGTTTTATTGAAGTGATTCTTTAGTGAGGTGGATAATCTAGGGCATATACAAGATGATTGATTGTTCAAATCAATGATTAGACCTTTTCTACTATAATCAATATGGACCATCTATTTTACTTACCATTGATTTGTTGATTAAGTGATGAGGACATCCGAGCCTATTGAGTTTATCTAGCGACTTCGATTTGGCTAGATGAGTGCTGTGTGAGGCCCATCTGAGGACCGGATTGAGTTCCTAGCCTTGTGGAAGATCCCACATGCATGGATCATGCATTTGGAAGTCGCCACACCGGGAAGATGCATGTGGGCTGCTTGAGGGAGTTATTTGGACTGTTGATTTTGATGGACACTATCAGACTGTTGGATTGCATCAAGGACTTGGTCGGACCGTTGATCATGGACCATTGCCACTTTAGGACACATATTAGCTTAGGAATTTTATTTTGAGCTTAATTTGTGGACACGATAGCTTGTTTTCAGTTTAGAGTACATTTATTTTATGTTTATTTGATGTGGGACATGATGGAGAACTTTTTGTACTCAAAGGGTATTTTGACACCCAAAAGCCTTATAAAGGCCTTGGGCATGTGAACCCCGGGAGATATGAATGAATGAGAATTGTTTTTTTTTTTGCTTTGTTCTTCTTTGAGAGCAAAAGTTCCCTTCTCTTGAGATTAGAGAAGATCAAGGTGTGAAGCCTCCCTTTGGTGCGAAGTCAAAGGTGTTGGATCGTCTCTCCTCTCAAAGGCGTGATTGCTCCATTATCTCTTTTCCCTTCTTCTTTCTTCTCATATCTTCTTCTATTCTTTTTCTCCTTCTCAAATGTTCTTTTCTCTTCGACACCCATCTCTTTAAACCTAGATTTACACAACCCCTATAGACTAAACAGCCCAGCCGCACGCGATCTAGGTCCATACGGCCACCTGTACGGGCGACTGTACAGACTGCACGGCCTGCCCTTTGAGCCCATTCACACTTCCAATTGATAAAGTCCCAATCTCCCCTTCTAACAAACCATAATCCTTTCCCTATTTCAAATCCTAGACATGAACCCTAACACTAATTTCAATTTTCCTCAATTATTAGAAACCCTAGATGTGAATTTTATTCCCCAATTTATCCTAACCCTAATTAGACCAATCTCCCTTCAGATCAGGCTAATCCCTATGTTAGGTGGAGATTCTTATCTCCATAGATCCAATTATTTGATTGTTTTATAGCCCCTTATAACGCAGGATTGTGATTTTACCTTGAATCTTAACATTTTATCTATTGGGGCTACTTAATTCATGCGAAGCTTGTCACTTACTTAGATCATTAACTGTTTATCAGTTTAATATTCTCAGCATGATAGCATGTTTTATTTCATATCCTGCATCATTAAGATTGTCTGATCAAGATAATTCTTGAGCGATGCCATGGAAAGGAGCATTTGATGAATGGCTTAAATAGGTTGTTGGGTCATTTTCATAGCGATCGATTTGAATTGTCCGTTTTGGTCGCCATTGATCGAGTGGTTAAGAATTGTTCGATAAATGATTCTTGAAGAGTCATCGTAATCCAAGGTTGGGCCATGTGGTTTATGTTTTAGATCGATGAATGTGTCCTTTCTCTTGTAATCGATCTAGACTACTTTTTTGTTGTTGTTGTTGATTGAATGGTCATGATCCTCAATCAAGGCGATTCTTGATAGGCATGGGAAATGCCATGTTGGGAACCGTCGTTCAACATCCTAGTTGATGATTGGACTTTTTTGTTGTGGTCAATAAGTGATGTAGGATGCCCTAATTATGATGTATGCTCATGAACATATGTAATCCAACGGAAATAAATAACAATAATAATCCAAAATTCAACATATACCATCATAAATTAAGAAAATCATAAAAGAGGCATGCAATGGAGTAGGCCATGATCACAATCACGAAGTATGGGATTCAAATAATGTGTAGGTTGGATCTGGCGAGGGATGGAACCTCCTGATCTTGCATGGTCATAACCCGATCGAACAATGGGGTTCACTAGTCCGGGAGATCAAAGGATTTCTCGGATTAGGGAATTGGAAGTTTGAGGAATTGGGATTTTGATTCAATTCTCAAACTTAGGATTCGAGGATTGGGAGAGAATAGAAATAGAGAGAGAAGGAAGAAGAAGTTTACCTTAGATGAATATTAAAAGGGCATAAGAAGCAAAGAGAAGAAGAGGATTAGGGAAGAAGATGAAGTTCCATGAGAGAGAGAGGAAGGAGGCAACCAAAAGGCTTGCTTTTCATTAATCAACAACTAATCTCGTTTTTAGGGCTTTACCCTCTTAAATAAGCATTAAGAAATAAGAAAATTACTAAAATACCCTTAAACTTAAGTAAAAAAAAAGGTTTGCGCGGGCATCGGGCACATGACGACCAATCGGTCAGGCGCCCGATGAGAGCAAAAAACGTCCAGCGACTTAAATTCTAAATTGATGAATTTCGGGCGCCCGGTGACCTATGGTTGGGTGCCCAACGACAGTGAAAACTGTCCAGAGAGTTTTGCTTCATCTTGGGTGAATTTTGAGCGCTCGACGATATCCAGTCGGGTCTTCCTTCATCCTACACACGTCTCCCCAATGTGGGGTCTTGTATGTGTCATACCACATGTGTAGGGTCTTCAATGCTCCTCAATGGTCGCCTAGCCACAAGGAAGATGCTTGTGGCGCACGCTTTCTTTGTTGATAGACTTCGAAGGGTCTTGTGTCGTCATCAATAAGGACCTTCATTTTGCTTGCTTTTGATTGGAGTGAGTTGTATTTGTCCTTTCAAGGGTTATTCATGGGTGACACAGGTCACTATTGGTGCATCCAACATGGTTGATGGTCCAAATTAATGGGAAGACCTCTTTTGTCATAATTGATTTGGATCATTAGTTTTGCTTGCCATCGATTTGGATTGTGCTTAACAAGCTCGTGTAGCATTGTGCTAAAGACCTAACTGTTTGCAAATTTCCCTTTTCAGATGATGTGGTGTTGTTAGATCAAAGTATAGTGTTGGTGCAAGGAATTCATCTACAAATGCTTCTTTTGGGTCTTGCTTTCCTTGTGGTGCCGTGTGTTGGTCGGTTGACTATTGTTGTGTCTCATAGAAGTTACGTGTGCTTTCTGAAATAGAGGATGTTATTAGTTGGACTCTAGACCTTGTTGCTTCGATTTTCACGTGCAATGGAAGATGATATGCTCTGTTGCTTCTGTCGTGGGGTGGCAATGGTGCTAGCACCATTATGAATGCCTCCTAGTTGATTTAGGACCAACATGTGCTTTTAGCTATAGAGGGCGTCAACTTAATAACTTTGCGCCTTGTAGGGGGGGCAGTGTTGTTGCTAAACATTGTGAAGGGTTGCTGTCTGTTTAATCCTGATATTAGCCATACGCTCATCTTAAAGATTGAGCCATGCATGTGGATGTATCAACGACATGCTCGTTTGCAGTCCATGATTTAAATAACAACCATTTGCAAATTCTCCTTTGGGGGCTGTGTGCACAGTTGAGCTAAGGGTGCGTTTGGTAAACCTTAATTTCAGAACTTATTACTGAAAAATGCTATTTTCGGTGATTTTGGTAATTCAGATCGTTTGGTAACAAAAAGACATCGAGTACTTAATTGTAAAAATCACTTAAAATTTAAGATTTTTTTTTCAGCCACGACAACTTGACTGATAACTTATGACGGAATGCAGTAAGTGATTTTGAATTAGATTTTTTTTTAAATGACAACTTTGCCCTCTTTCCAACTCCTGTGTAAGCTTTCAATGAGCACTTGCGCACCATAGGAACTGTGTTGAGGTGTAAAAGTTCTTTGAGCCTCATCATGATGTATGTGTTATATCCACATTGTCCATCCATTTTTTCAAATCATTTTAGGGCGTAGGCCAAAAAATGAGGCAGACCCAAATCTTAAGTGGACCCCACCATAGAAACCTGTGGGGATAATGACTCCCCCATTGAAACCTTCCTAGTGCCCATTGTGATGTTTATCTGCCATCAAATCTGTTCATAAGGTCAAACAGACTTGGATGAAGGGAAAACACAAATATCATCTTGATCCAAAACTTTTGTGGCCCTTGAGAAGTTTTCAATGGTAGGAGTGCAATTCCTACTATTTTCTATGGTGTGGTCCACTTAAGCTTTGGATCTGCCTCATTTTTGCTATCATACCCTAAAATGACTTGAAAAAATGGATGGACAGTGTGGATATAACACATACATCATGGTGGGGCCCACATAACTTTGTCATGTAAACACGGTACCGACTAAGGTGCCATGTTCTAAAGCACCAATCCTAGTAATACGGGCGGATGAGCTGGTAAACCAGCTAAGAGGTTAATGGGTGTTTCCCTATCCGTGGAGCCCACACCGATGCATGTGTTGTATATCTAAGCCGTCCATCAGTTTTTTCAGATCATTCTAGGTCATGCTCCCAAGAATGAAGTAGATCCAAATCTCAGGTGGACCATACTATAGGAAATAGTGGTGAATGAATGCCCGCCATTAAAAACTTTCTTGGCCTTTTTTAACATAGACAAAATGGCGGGATGGCATGCATTTGACATAAACATCAAGGTGGGCCATCTCATGGACATAATTAAGCTTTTGTGGCCCTAAGAGGATTCTAATGGTGGGCATTCAATTACCATTGTTTCATGTGGTGAGGTCCCCTGAGATTTGGATTTACCTCATTTTTGGGCTCCTCTACATACATTAAGCTGACAAAATGGTGGAATAGTGTTGATTTCACACATACAACGTGGTGGGCCACATCATTTTTAGATAGGTTTTCTTATACGTATCCTGACTTCGACCCATTAGCATTGCTTCTAACATTGGTGGAATTATTTCTCGATAAATACGATGTTCTACCTAAGTATGGGTCATATCCCTACGAGGGGAGTTATATGATGCTCCATCTAAGTATGGGTCATATTTTCGATTTTATTTGTACAAAGGAGCCCATTGGTTTCATGATCAATAATACTATCAACATGGGCCCCACTGTGGATCGACCATGAAATAATAATAATAATAATAAATATTCGATGATCCTAATCTTCATATCAGCCTTTATCAATTAAATATAAGATGTTGTTGTGTTTCTCTTATTGGTTGTCCAATTCAAGGGCACCAATCGAATGATTATGATTATTCTATCAATAAGAATATGATACATAGCCCATTAAGTAAAGAATTATGTTTGAGATATGTATGTGAATTGGGCATAGATGTGCGAAATTGGTGGCATGGTGATAACACGTTTTGTCTCATGCTCTTCATAGGATAGAAATTGAGACAATGGGGGCAAATATTACAAATTGCCAATTTTCAGACATTTATGGTTTGTGTTCGCCAAACAGATTTTTGTGAAAAAAGTGCTTAATGTCAGATATCAGGACTTTTTTCAGATAAATTACCAACCAGATTTTTCAATACTTAGAAGTACAAAAATTCAGCACTTTTAGTTTTCAGTACTTAAATTAATTTTCAGACTTCATTTTTCAGTTTACCAAACAGCACCTAAGGTGCAATGTGCGGTATGAATGTGTGGCTTGTGAGTTGTGTTGGTGATCATGTTTCAATGGGTTCCTAGCTGTTTTGTGTAGCCAATTTATTGAAAGCGACCTCTCACGTATGTTGGTGCTTCATGCATAGTTGTTTGCCTTGCTACTAGCCCTCCATTGACCCCCCTTCTTGCTCTCTCTAGGATGTGTGCGTAATGCTAGGGTTTGATACTAGGTCACATCGTGTTGGCATGTTAATCATGGCAAGTTGACCTTTGCGATTGTCAATTTCAAGAGCCTGGGTAAAGGGGGTTAGCTAATGTCTAGTGGGCAACTGATCAAAGAACTTTCTACCAATGTTCCATTTAAAAAGGCAACTCCAAATTGCTTGTAGAGATGATGATGATGATGATGTGGTTAGGATGATCTGGTTAAGATGATTCTTGAGAGACTTGCTATCAAATGTGGGAACCATTTGATTAATGGCCTAGGTCGATGATTAGACCTTTTTTGTTATAATCAACATGGCACGTCCATTTTGTTTTTCTATTTATTTAATGGTTAGAATTGTCCTATCAAATGGATTCTTGATTAGGCATGAGTAATCTATGATGGTGGTCTCACATGGTTGATGGTTCACATGGATAAATGCACCTTCCATTGTAATTAGTATAAACTATCTACTATGTTCTCTATTGATCAGATGGTTAAAAGTCATTTGGTCAAGGTGATTATTGATTGGTGATTCTTTATTGGTATAAGCTGCCCTTGGTGGGGACCACTTGATTGATGATCTAAACTGATGATTGGACAGTTTCTGGTTGTAATCAATTTGGACCATTACTTTTGTTTTCCATTGATTAGGTGGTTAAGATATTCTGATCAAATGAATTTTAGATGCAAGACTAGTCTTTTTTTTTTGTCAATAATGACAGATGGTTCTAGTTTGGAAAGGATGATTTGCTGTCCAAATCAGTGGTTGGACTTTTTTCTCAGTAATTGATTTTGACCATGTATTTTTCTTGCCATTGGTTGAATGGTGAGGTCAACCAATCAAGGTCATGAGAGAACTAATCCATGGTGAGGACCACTTGATGCCTGACCTGTGATAACTAAACAGCGTATCATATTAAAATGTTGGGAAAGACAGACAGCTAAATGAGAAAACAGTAACATGGAAATACAGTAATTCCCATGTAATGCTATTCTAAACAGCATGTCGTATTAAAATGTTGGGAAAGAGTCAGACAGCTAAATGAGGAAAAAAGTAACATGTAAATATAGTAATTCCCATGTAATGCTAATGCTATTCTAAGAAAGAAAATACCTGAGCAAGGATACTTGCACATCCAAATGGGCTGGATCTTTTGCTACATTTGGCACAATGACATGGGAGTTTTTCATACTTTTTTTGTTAGTACTTTGTTGGGAACCCAAGATTGTAACAAACCTATGTAATAATCTATTACATTGTGCCTGTGAGAGTTTGTGCTCTCAACCAATCCCAGCTCGGATAATGGAGGGTTGCATCAGGCAGTGTGAAAAATGTTGCTGAGCTTGAGAATCTGGCGATAATATTGCGAGATGAGAAATGCACTAAATGATATTATCGCGAGATTTTTAAAATATCGGTAGGTTTAAAATATTGTGTTTGTATTGCAATATTATCGGGAAAGTAGTAAAAATTGTAAGGAATCCATTACATAAATATATATTTAAAATTAAAATTATTAGTTAATTTAGAATAAATATTTTTAAATATTTCTATTTTTGGTGGGGTTTTCCCTATAATATCTTGAGAAAACATCAAAATGTGAAAAACACCTGAGAAATTGTCAAGAACGAGATTTGTGATTATGGCATTACGTTGGCAGCCAACATCAAACTTAAGCCGTTATTTTTATCATGAATCCAATGATGACTTTATTAGAAACTCAAATGTTCCCACCTTCATGTGGACTTCAACAATGCCCTAGTGCTTTTAAAGGGACATGTAGGAAAACCAATTAATAATCTTGATTGTCCATTTCTTCCATCCATATCAATATTGACAAGCGATGATTTAAAAATCACACTAATTTAACCATCTGGTTAACTGCATATAAAAAGCATAGGCTGTTTGATTTTTCAAATTCTCCACAAATACCCTGCAAATGGGTAATTATTACTCTTTTACCCTGTTTGAAAATTCATCAGAATTTCTGCTTTGAAAATCGGTCCGCAAGAACTGATTTAAATTTGTGGGCCCCACTGCAATGTATATGAAATATCTGCTCTGTCCATCCGTTTTACGAGGACATTTTTAGGCATTAGCCAAAAAATGAGGCAGATCCAACACAGTTGGTCTACACCAGAGGAAAACAATGGCCCCAAGAAGTTTTTAACAGTAGGGTGTTCGTTTCCTTTTTTTATGTGGTGTGGTCCACTTAAGCTTTGGATCTGCCTCATTTTTTAGCTCATGCCATAAATTCAGTTGGCATATAACGGATGGATGGTGTAGATAAGTGGCATACATTAAGGTGTGCCCCACAAATATTTTGCAGCATCCTCGGTTTTAGCATCCAAAAAGTGGGCGGTCAAATCATGCATTGGGAAGGATGCGGTAAATACTTAAGGAAATAATTATTACCCATTTACAGGGTATTTTAACTGGATTTGAAAAATCAAACAAGCCCTTAGATCATCTGGTCAAGAGGTCTAATAATTATCTTAAAAAAAGTTATTAAATATGGATTATAGTTATAGTTCTAAAGAAGAACTTAAGGTCATATCAATGTTTGCAGTATTGATAATATCGGCCGATATTATCGGTATTCGCACATTGGTGTGTTACAAAACACTCATGTAGTGTTTGTTTTCCTTGATATTGTTGAAAATATCGCATTGTATCAATAATAGCGCGCAATATCACACTTATTCCTGTTGATATTTTCCTTAGTATCGTCGATACCCAACGATGTCGACAGAAAGTATTGACAACACTAGGGAGTCCGCGACTGAGTGGAAAAAACGCCAAAATTTGTTTTCCCCCATTTTCTTCTATTCTTTTCTCCTCTAAAATCACATATAAGGTGGATTTTGGTCTTTCATTTTCAATCTTTTGGGGGAAAAACAAAGATTTGGAGTTAGAATAAAGATTTATGTGGATTTGGGGCTGGTTTTCTGTCGGCGAGTGTTTTTGCGTTTTGATTCATGTTTTTAATTTTAAATCATACGAAATTTGTGTCAAAAGGTTGAAAATGCTTGATGCTTTATGTTTTGCATGGAAAATCAAGGATTTGAACTTTCGATTTCGAGATTTGAGGATTGGTGCTCTAATTTGGGAAAAGTTGGGGAAATTATGAAAATTTCACAATTTCTCTCAAATTGGTTGCAATTTTACTATCCAAACACGAAATCAAACGCGTATGAGGCTTGATCCACTGATTCATGAGTTTTTGAAAAAAAATATTATTTTTAATTAAAAAATAGTTAAAAATATATGTTTTTTTGAAATTCCATTTCTATCAGCGGTCAATTGGGCCCAATTTCAGAGCATGTAGGAGTGTTTGACGAAATCATCATCACATGCATTCTAATATCGAGATTTGAGGTTAGGTGGTCCAATCTTGCTGTCCAAACACAAAATGAAACATGTAAGAGGCCTGGTCTACTGATTCATGTAGCTTGGGCGATTTTTCGGAAAAATATATTTTAATTAAAAATAATAAAAAATTAATAAAAACAAATTTTTTTGAATTTTTTTTCTATCAACGGTCAATTGACTGCATTTTTAGAGCATTTAAGGGCCGTTGATAATTTTTTAAATATAATTACAAATTTATTTTAAAAATAATTAGTAAATGTTAAAAATTATGAAATGTTGTGCACTGCCTTTGCTAACACAATGGCATGGAGCTCTATATGGGTCTGAGCCATAGCCACACACATGATTCACATGTATATTTCTAGTTTTATACTTTTTTTTTGTTTTGCTTTTGAATATATTGCTTGTGTTTCCATACATGTCTTCTTACGTTTATAACTTAGACCTTGAATATACTTGCATTAATCTAGTAAGACAACGCATGGCTTAGGACCCTATACAAAGGAAACCTATTATATGGACTTGTTTTTTGTGATGTTATGATTTAGAAGTGTGTATTAATTGTTCTTTAAACAATCCTTGAACTTTCATTGAAAAATTTGACCAATTTCCCAATGCTTCCCCAAAAGTGCGATAAATTCCCTAATATGACTAATATATCCCATTTGATAACCGATATGTATTCTTATCCCAAGGGTGCGATACGTAACGTGATACCGATACGATAAACAATGTAGATGATGCTTACCATCTACTCTGTCTTGTAAAGGAGAATTTTGGATCAACATTCAAAGGATTAGGATCATTTGATCAATGTGAATTTTGCCTCATGGCCTGCCCATGTTGGTATGGAACGAATAGACAATTTGGATCAATGATTGGGTGTCCCAAGTCATGTAAAAGGTCTTAAGGCCATTGTCGACATCCCTATGAAGGCGGAGAGCGTTAGCTTTTCCTGTGCTTGTTTGGATAAAGAGATTTCCAAAATATAGAAATGAAAAACCCCTATGGAATCCTTAGGAAATGGAGAATTGCAAATCAAAATTTGAAGGATTAGGATCATTTGATTAGTGTGAATTTTGCCTCATGGCCTGCCCATGCTGGTATGGAACGAATAGACAATTTGGATCAATGATTGGGTGTCCCAAGTCATGTAAAAGGTCTTAAGGACATTGTTGACATCCCTATGAAGGTGGGGAGCGTTTGCTTTTCCGGTGCTTGTTTGGATAAAGAGATTCCAAAATATAGAAATGAAAAACTCCTACGGAATCCTTAGGAAATGGAGAATTGCATAATCCAACAGTGATTCCATTGTTTGGTTACGAGTGTTGTTTTTACTTTGACCTTTTTACCATTTCCATTGTTTGGTTGAGTGTTGTTTTCCTTGGAAAAGGTAAAAATGTTAATAGTATAAAAACATTTATTTATTTATTTTTTGAAAGATAACATAAATTTTGTTAGAAAACACGCCGAATCGAAAAAGAATACAGACCCAGAACTCGCCAACGTGGAAAAGAAAAGCAAACCCAAAAGCATCGCACATAACTAAAAGGGAAGCGCAACCGAGGCCGCCTTAACATAAACCACCCAATCAATCACAAGTCTTTTGACCCTTAAAATAACAACGCTCTCCCCTTTTATAATATTTTGAAAACAACGATTGTTCCTGAAGCCCCAAATGGCCCAAAAAACTGCCATGAGAAGAAGTCGCCAAACAACTTTTCAGGCCTTTCCGCCCCCTTCACCATGCCAGGCCCACAATAACTCCTCCACCGACCTAGGCATTACCCAAGCCATATGCATACACGACAAGAAGTGATTCCAGACTTTGGAAGTGAAGGGACAATGGATGAACATGTGATCAATTGTCTCCTCATTCCACATAGAACAAGCGCTCTTCTCCGAAGATTATCAATTGTTAGAATTCTTTTCCACCCAACTAGCCAAACAAAGGCCGCAACCCTGGGGGGTGCGCCATAGAACCAATGATGAAACGGGTGAGCTGGAGCCGCAGTGGGAGGAGTACTGGATATGAGGTTATAAATGGCTTTTACTGAGAAATTCTCGGATCTACTTCCAGCCCAGACAATACTATCTTCTTGAAAGGGAGCCAGCTCCATAAAATTGAGTAGAAGGGGGAACCCACATGATTCTGTCTCCATCATAAGAGTAACAGTCCACCACACGAATAAACCTATTAGGGGGCGAGTCTAGCAACTCTAGGAAACATGCTCTGAAGCTCTTGAGGACCGCACCAGTTGTCAACCCAAAACTTGATCCGAGGCCTGTTCCAACCTTGTAGGATATACCGTCTCATGATATGATGCGTGGCCATAATGGCCTTCCAAGCACCAAAAGCTCTATACAAAGATGAGGATTTAACAAACAACCGCCCTCCTGAATCCCATATTTTGCGGCTAACACCCTCCAAAGATTTGCTTCTTCCACACTGAACCTCAAAATCCACTTCCCCAGAAGAGCCGTGTTGACAAGATGTAGAGGCTTGAAACCAGCGCCCCCCCCCCCCCCGTCGTTTGAAATGGGCTTGCATACTTCTTCCCACTTAAGGAGAGGAAACTTACTCCTTTCGTTTTTCCCCTTCCATAAGAAATCCCTCCTCAACTTCTTGAGCTTGTCCAACACGGATTTTGGGCACCTGAAGAGAGACAAGTAGTAAACTGGCGTGTTGGAGAAAGCAGATTTGATCAATGTGATGCGGGCCCTTAGTGACAGGTATCTTCGCCTCCAAGTGGAGAGCTTCCACTCAATTCTTTCGATTACCTTATCTTAGAGATGGTTAGCCGACTTTCCCAAGCAGATAGGTAGTTCGAGGTAGAAGGATGGAAACGAACCCGTTTGGCATCCAAAAGCAATGGCCATGCGAATCAGAACCTCCTGAAGAACATGCACCCAGAGCATTTCCGATTTTAACGCATCTATCTTTAAACCCGAAACCACTTCAAAACAAACCAGGATCTTCCTCAAGTTTTGAACATAGTCCTTGTTCGCCTCACAGAAAAGAAGAGCATCATCTGTATATTGAAGATGGGATATAGTACCTTGAAGGTTAGGAATTTGAAACCCATGAAACAAGCCATTTTCATCCCTCTTTTTAAGCATCGCACTAAGAGCCTTAACCACAACCACAGAAAGATAAGGAGAGAGGGGGTCCCCCTGTCTAAGACCCCTGGAGGCTATGAAAAAGCCTTTAGGAGATCCGTTCACCATAACGGAGAACAAAGCCGAGTGAATGCAAGCCTTGATCCATCTCCTCCACTTGTCACCACAGCCAAGCGGCCCAAGCCTTCCTAGCATATAGTCCATAAAATCCTAGTCTACATGGTCGTACGCCTTCTATATGTTTAACTTGCAAACTAGCCTGCTCTTTCCTTTTTTATATGTTATGTCAATACACTCATGAGCGATCAAAGCCGTATCCAAAATTTGCCTGCCCAAGACAAAAGCACCTTGATTTTTTGAGATGACTTTAGAAATGCTCTCTCTCAATCTAAGAGCCAAAATCTTCGCCAGGATCTTGTAGGGCCCCCCAATAAGACTAATGGGTCTAAAATCTTTCAACTGCTCAACTCCCTTTCTCTTCGGGATAAGGACGATGAACAATGCCCCTAGTTCAAACGACAGGCGTCCATTCTTTGAAAACTCCACTATGAAATCCGTGACATCCTTACTGACAATGTGCCAAAATTTCTGAAAAAATGCTATTAGGAATTCGTCCTGACCGGGGGCTTTCTCCTCACACAAAGTACCCTGGGCTACCTTCACTTCTTCCTCACTCATCTTTCTTTCTAGGAAGGCCACATCCTCAGGGGATATCTGGCGAAACTACAATCCATCTAACCTGGGTCTCCCCCAAGATTCAGAAGCAAACAACTTTCCATAAAAGGAGACAATAGAGTTGCATATTCGGTCTTTCTTGGTGACGCTCTCCCCTTCAACCACCAGGCTAGAAATTCTGTTAACTTTGGCCTGGCGCTCGCAACACTATGAAGAAAAACCCTAATATTTCTATCTCCTTCCTTCAGCCAAATAGTGCGCGATCTTTGGCGCCACCTTATCTCTTCCTTCTCAGCCTTACTCGCAAAACAAGAATGAAGATCATTCCGCTTCTTACTGTCGTCTTCTGTCAGCCCGAAGGCCTCTTCTTTCAATTCTAGCTCATGTAATTCTTTAGCAATGTTGTCAAACTCCTCTTCCCTCTTGGCGATAACTTCTTTCTTCCATAGTCTCAGTTTTTGCTTCAGCATTTTCATCGTACCGTGTAATCTGAAATCGACAAAACCTTCTATCGAAAAGGAGGACCCACCAATCTATAATAAGTTGATCAAAGCCTTAAACTTTAAGCTAGGCCATCTCGAATCTAAAAGGTTTGGGACCCCAATCTTCCTCCTCAACTTGTAGGACTATGGGTCTATGATCGGAAGTGCTTCTCGGAAGTCCCTGCTGAGAAACCAAGGGGAACATCTCAACCTAGCTGCTGAGACAAGAAACTTGTCCAACCTCGAGAAGACCGAGTTTTCTTGGCAATTGGACCACGTAAACCTGGCTCCCCCCATCGGGAGATCCACCAACTCCCGACGACCCACCAAATTTGAAAAATCTGCCATGCTCTTCGATATCTTTCCTTGACTGGATTTTTCGTGCAAGAAACGAACTACATTAAAGTCTCCTCCAATGCACGAAGGGGCTAACCATAGAAGCTTTGATTATGTCCAACTCCTCCCAAAATTCCTGTCTCAGTTTATACACGCAAGGACCATAGACGGTTGTGAACACCCACTGAAAACCTGAGGCCACCTCGCAAAACATCACCGAAACAGAAAACTTCCCAATTGAAGCATTCAACACCACCCAATCAATAGATTTCATACCCCAAAGAGAATCGAGCATACCTCTGTTGAGATTCTGCAACTTCTTTTCTTGAAACTTAATGATATTTGCCCTTGCCTTTCTACACACCTTAATTTGAGCCCTTTTGGATTTGTCCCCAGCCCTCTAACATTGCAAGATAGGATTATCATTAATCATTGGATTTCCTCGACTTTGCCCTCTTTCGACTTGTTGCTTTAGTCATTGAATCGTAGTTAATGGAGCATTCAAGGCTTAAAAGTTCCCTCCACCCTTTTGACGCTTTCTTGGCTTTGTTTTAATGATTGTCTTGAAAATATTGGGTGGCCCTATCTTGAGCAAATTCAAAAAAAGCCTGCACATCCTCATCTGTTGGCCCATATGACATCCCCACGAGCCCCCCACTCTTACCAAGACATCTCTTTCCCATTGTTGATGTTTTGCAGAAATATGCGCCAACCTCTCTTACAAATTCTGAACCATCTGGTTCGACATCTCTTCAGGAACTGATTTCTCGACGTAGAGAGGGGTGACGTCCAAAGCTTCCTCAAACCTGTCGGCATCTACAATGTCTCCTGCCACGAGAAGATTTCCCTCTTCTGAGAAGTCGCCGCGCTATGCATTGTCCTATGCCTCATCCCTTTCATGCAAGATCGTTAATTGATAGCTGCGAGAGGCTTTCTTTGCTCCTTTGTGCAGATGTGGAATCTAATGGGACCAAAATGCGCTCTTGCTCCATTGGCCTTCTAGATCCAACTTCCTGCAGAGTGTGCGGGGATAGAGGGCTTCTCGAGGTGCCCTCCATAGCTGAAATAAAAAGAAGGGCTTCTTAAAGGGTTCACACGTGACAATTTCCTTGTTATGTGCGAAAGGAATAAGATCTCGCACGTTACTTTCGGATGCCATAACCAAGGGGATCTCACGTGTTTCTCCTTCAGAAACATGCTCAACTTTTGTAGAATAAGGTGCCTCGCATGCATCTTCAGCAAAACTACACGCGTCGCCAATCGGGCGTTGGTTTGTGCTTGATGCGTTAACATCCAATGCAAGGGCAGCTTCGCTTCTAGGTTTGGATGAAGTAGAGTGTTCGAAAGAAGATCCAACATCCCACGTGTCCTCTTCTAGTTGCCCTATTTGCCTGGTGTAGTCATCTTTTTGGTTCGAAGTCAGCTTCTCCATTGAGCCTAATAAAGTCGTTAGCTTCGGGCACGAACGCGTCTCCTCCGGTGCACTCGTAGGGCATTGAATGCCATGTGTCCCATTAACGTTGCATGAAGCCTCACCAACCTCCATTCTACCACCTGCATTGTCACACGTTGCATCTTCGACAGGCCGTGATCCTGTGGAGCACAATTTCAGTGCTCCATCATCCTCGGCACCTGCAAGACCTTAGTCATTCGCCCGTTTTGCTAACTCTCTCAATCTCCACAAATCACCTCATCTCAGAAGTTCTACATTCTTCTCTCCCTTTTGAATCGGCATTACCACCTTCTTGTTACCAACAAAAGCCGAGACAACGTTCGGGATCACATTCCCTTTCTTTTGCCTTATTCGAACTCTGACCACTCCCATCTCCACCCCAAGCTTTGTTTTCTGATCTATCTCTTGTATTTCTCCCAAACACGCGTCCCCATGAGGAGTGGGCTTCACATGATGGGTGGTCCATAATAATGATGAGACCTTATTAAGTATAATCAATATGGATAATCTATTTCCATAGTCATTGATTGAACGGTTAGGATCATCTGACTAAAGTGATTTGAGAGGGATGCACCATCAAGGGAGAGCCCCACACGTGGATGGTCCATATCAATGATCATGCCTTCTTTAGAATAATCAATATGGATCATTCATTTTCATAGACATTGATTGGATGGTTAGGATCATATGATCAAAGTGATTTGAGAAGGATAGGCCAGTGGGCCCCAAATGATGGATGATCCACACTAATGATCGAACCTTTTCTAGTTCTAGTAGTATAGATCATTCATTTTCCATAGCCATTGGATGGTTAGGATCATCTGATCAAAATGATTTGAGAAGGATAAGCCTTTAAGGATGGGTCCCAAATGATGGATGGTCCACACCAATGATTGAACCTTTTCTAGTTTTAGTAGCATGGATCATTCATTTTCCATTGCCATTGATTGGATGATTAAGATCATTTGATCTAAGCGATTTGAGAGAGATGGGCCCTAAATGATAGACAATCCATATCAATGATTGGACCTCTAGTATTTCTTTTGAAAGGTGAAAAATTTATTAGGCAGAGTAAAAATAAATAAATTTACGGCCAGGAGAGAAAAATAAGAATTGAAACACAAGAGAAAAAGGAAACAACAAAAGAAAAAAAGGAGAAAAGGAAAAGAAAAGACAACAACAATGTAAACTAAAATACAACAATAATAGTCCCATGATCGAGAATTCCCAGAGAATACAAAGAATTAGGGAGCCCAATCCCTAAACAACAAAATGACTTTGTTGAAGACCCCCCTCAGATGAGACATTTAAATTCCGAAAAGATCAATTGTTCCTCTTAGCCCACATAGCTTAGAGAACAACAAGAAGTCTCCATTTTTTTCTTCCTAATAGACTTGCAGGATCCCCATGCCAAGATCTAAAGAGGGCTTCGATTGAGGGCATAACCTAGGAGACTCTAGCGAAAACAAAGACTCTTCTCCAGATATCGAAGGAGAATGGGTAGTGCAGGAAAAGGTGGTTGATAGTTTCAATCTCTCCCGCTCGTTCTGTTTTGGAGATTATCAATCGTCAGCACATGGCTCCTTCCAGCCATCCACACAAAAGTGCTACTTTAGGAGGGGCCCCATAGAACCAAACAACACTAGTGTGACAAGAACGAGCGGGAGATGACAAAGAAGAAAGGGAGCCATAGAAGGACTAGACAGAGAGAGAGCCTGAGGTCAAATGCTTCTAGGTCCATGAATCCTTAAGATTTGGGGAGGGAATGAATCCCTGCAATCGAGACGAGAGCCATGAGCATATGCAATTGAGAATCCGATTTCTCCTTAATGGAGGAAGCCATGCATCGCTTTCACCTTCCCTAGAAAAAACAATTGGCCACTAATATGTCCAAAGAAGAGAAAATGGTGGCAAGATCTGGGAAGTCTGAAAGTTGGGGACTACTTCCACACCAAGGATCTAACCAAAATTTTGTTCTTGTCCCACCACCTAGAACGAAGATTACACCATCGAAAACTTTGGGAGCCACCTTAGTAATATATTTCCAGAGATTGGGTGAATGATAAAGAGTTGAAGACTTGGTCCACTAGCCGTGGTGATTCAGCCCATACTTGGTTGACATGACCAATCTCCACAAATTTTCTTCCTCCTGCCCAAAATGCAAGGCCCATTTACCCAAAGGGGCTATGTCAACAAGATCCAGTCTTTTTATGCCTGCTCCACCTTTTGAGAATGGAGAGCAAACCTCTTTCCAGGTTGAGAAGTGGAAACTTCCTGGAAGAAGATCCTCCTTGTCAAAGGAACTCACGACGGAGTTTGTCAATGTGGAGAATGACAGACTTGGGGAAATGAAACAAAGACATGATGTAAACTCGTAAATTAGACAAAGATGCGTTAATCAAATTAATCCTTCCTCCCAAAGAAATAAAGACTTTTCAACGACGTCAATTTCCGTTCCAATCTCTCTATTATTTTATCGTACAAATGCAGAGGAGGTTTGCCCAAGCAAAGGGGTAGACCAAGGTAAGTAGTGGGCAGGGACCCCATAGAACAACCGAAAGATGTGGTTAAATTAGTGGTTTCTTCCCTCGAAATGTCAAGGCCAAAAAATTCACTCTTAGACAGATTAACCTTTAGCTTAGAAACCACCTGAAACCAGCAAATGGTCATACTCAACAAATCGATCATTGACACTTGGCTTTGCAAAACAACAGTGTCGTCAACGAATCAAAGGTGGCTGATTTACTGAGGGAAGCTTTCCACCCAAAAGCCCCTAAACATACCAACCTCCTGGCCCCTACTCAACATTTTACGAAGAGCTTCGGAGACAATAACAAATAGAAAAGGAGAAGAGGGTCACCTTGACAAAGACCTTTGTAGGCCTTACAAGACCCAAAAGGTGACCCGTTTATAATAACAGAGAAACGAGCAAAGGAAATACAAGAATGGATTCAAGCCCTCCATTTCTAATCGAAACCCAACTTGGTCAGCATGAAACCTAAAAAAGACCAATCCACATAATGATAGGCCTTTTCTAGGTCCAATTTGTAGAAGATTCTTATCCTACCCGCCCCATTGCACGAGTATAGACATTCATGGGCAGTTAGAACACTGTCTAGGATTTGTCTCCCCTGAGCAAATGCACTTTGAAAAGGAGAGAAACGGGCAGAGGAAATACAAGAATGCATTCAAGCCCTCCATTTCTCACCGAAACCCAACTTGGTCAGCATGAAACCTAGAAATGACCAATCCACATGATCATAGGCCTTTTCTAGGTCCAATTGGGAGAGAAGATTCCTGGCCTACTTGCCCTATTGTACGGTATAGACATTCATGGGCAATTAGAACACTGTCTTGGATTTGTCTCCCCTGAACAAATGCACTTTGAAAAGGGGAGATAACTTTAGGGTTCACCTCTCTCAGCATTTGACTAAGGATTTTAGCTAAGATTTTATACGGGCTTCCAATAAGGTTGATTGGTTGAAAATCTTTAGGAATGGTAGCACCTTCACGTTTTGGAATTAGAGCAATGAAAGTGTTGCCAAACTCGAAAGGCGTTCTATTTGAATCAACAAAGTCGGACACAAAGTGAAACATATAAGCCTTGACAAGCTCCTAGAAAGATTGGAAGAAAGCTAAAGGAAAACTGTCAGGCCTGAAATTGTCTTTACCCAAATCATCCGCCGCTACTTCAATTTCTTCAAGAAGGATGGGCTTTTCAAGCGAATCCGTATCTTCTAAAGAGATGCTCTTAAAGTTCAAAATAGGGATGGGAAACATTGTTATGATGAAAGCAACTCAGAAAAGAAATTAAGGAATTACAAATCTTATCTTTATCTATAGAGATCTCTCCATCAATAAGAAGAGTGGAAATTGCGTTTGTCTGCGCTTTGGTGCTAGCAATACCATGACAAAATTGTGTTACGATCTCCCTATTTAAGCCATATGGCCCTAGAATGTTGGCACCACTTGATTTCCTCCTCCTTGAGACGAGAAAAATAGTATGTGAAGATAACTTAGCTCTAGTCAGAACCTCTTCTTTCGATATCATCTCCCCTTCTTCCTTCACATCCATTGCCTGGATTTGGATGAATGACATTTGGGTCTCTCTCTGGGCAAAAGATCTCATGATGTCAGGCTTTTAGCTTAGATTTTAGCATCTGCATCTTTTTGAACAACTTAAAACCAGGATGACCATCAATCTCAAAAGATACTAACCACTCCGACATCATAGAGTGGAAACCCTCAAATTCAAGCCAAGCCAGTTCAAATCTAAAAGGTTTAGGACCCTAGTTAAATTCCTCAGTTTCGAGAAGCATAGGACAATGATCCGAAATGGGTTTAGGCTAACCTCTTTGGGATGCAAACGGGAAATGCTGGATCCACTTAGGGGAAATCAAGAACCTATCCAATAGAGACATGGCTAGAGCGGATATACCATTAGACCATGTAAATTTAACATCGCCCGTTGGTAGATCCAACAAATTGTTTTTACTTATCTACTTAGAAAATCCTCTCATTGAGGATGTAACTCTATTCTCGTCCAATCTTTCATGCATGAACCTCACAACATTAAAGTCACCTCCTAGACACCAGGGAGAGGTTGTCTCTCTCTCTCTCGTAGAGGATAACTCTTCCCAGAAAGATAAATGGAGAGATGGTTTAGATGGGCCATGGACTTTGGAAAAAACCTTGCGCAATCTAGAGGACATGAAGCAATATATTAATACAGAAAAGGCCCACCCAATTATCTTCCTTAGCCCAAGCATTCCAATCCTAACCTAGAGAACCAGGATGCCCGTTGCTGAGCCGATCGCATCCAAAGCATTCCAATCCTAACCTTTTTTTTTTTTCATTCCATATATAGTTAAAAATACCCGTCAATCGAATGAAGCTTTAGATTCTTGCAGCACAATTAGTTTGGCTTTAGATCTAGAGCAGATGTCCTTAACTTGAGACTGCTTATGCGGGCATCCCAAACCTCTTAGGTTCCAAGATAGAATCTTTATTAGGAACCATCACTTACCCCTTTGCCCTTCCTTTCGTTCCTAAGAATCGCTAAAAAAAGACCCTCCAAGTTCACTCCTAAAACGTGGGGACCCAAACATCGAGACCCCCTCCACTATGAGTGTAACTAACTTAAATAAAGCAATATAATCTTCATCGTGGTTTTTGAATACCACCCCAAAAGTCTGCCCACATGGCAAACATCCCTGACCCATTTCTTTTACTGGATGAATTCCACCAATTCTTCCAGAACCTCTTGTGGAATGACAGGCTGAGAGAGAAGTTCTTGCAAAGAACCTTAGTCGAAAAAAGAAACCATAAGGGGGGTCTTCCAAGGAGCCTTAGATCAACCCATTGGAGCCCCTATCCTCTAGAACAGTTACTCCAGCTAGGGGACTCGGATTGAAAGGCTCAAGAGGGAGGGCCACAATGGCTAGAGGACCAACTTGACTAGAGAGGAGGGACTCGGAGAAAGTAGAAGACTCTGCAGATGATAAATCGTCTCCCACATCGCTGTCCTTGAAGTTGTTGCCAGAGAACAAATCTGATGTGAATTGAAGAGGGAATACGGGGGGAATAGTCATAGGGAAGGGGGAGAGGAAATCCATCCTTCTCGGTCCACATCCATGGAGGGAAGGGACCAGACTGAAGGCGTGGCTTCTTCTAAAGGGATCAACCTTAACTCAACTGGCGTGGAGGCTCTCTCACCTTAATAAGTCACCGAGGCTGTGTTCGAGGGGCGCCTCGAATCTTGCACCAAATCAATGTGGGGGAAAGGATATGCTCTCTCTCCACAACATGTGCCTGGACCAACCAACGAGGGCTACCTCGAGCCCAACACTTTTAACGTGGAGGGATTCTCACCTCAACACATCACAGGACTCGTGGTCGAAAGACACTTCGATTTTGACACATCATTGAAGCAGGGAAGAGGACATGTTGAGAAAAGTCGGTGAAGGCAAAATCTCGGGACGAGATATCAATTCTCCTGGAACCCAAGATAATGAAGGCGGGTGAGCGAGAAACAACGTATTCCGTAATGGTAATAGTGGCTGTAATGACCACCACCGTTACCTTTTATGATATGGGGTGCTAGTGTAACGACTGTTACAGGGCCGTAAGGGCTATTACAGTCTCTGTTTTTTTTATTATTGAAAAAACCCCCTAAAAACCCCGTAATGGACTGTTATGGGGGCCGTTACGGCCTTTACGGGGAGCATAACGGGCTGTTACGGGGGTTGTAATGGCATTTACAAGTTATTTTTTCTGTAATGATTGTTACGGCCTTTATGACCCTGTAACGTGTAATGGTTGCTACCATTACCTTTACAGCACACCATGGCAAGAAGGTTTGGGATATGCCCACCCTGGGAAACATTCTTCAAAGGGGACACTTGCCAATATTCTAGCATCGGCCGATGCCGACAGTGCAAGGAAAGGCGCAGGGGACTCACACGAGTGCCACAACTAAAATTAAGGACCACGGGGTGGAGATCCTTGTGCTCCTGCGTTCATGGCTGCCGTCATCTTTGCAAGCTGAGAGAGACCCTCTTCTCTCTAGCTGATTGGCCCCAGATCATTGCAAAGGCTAAGCCGATCTCCCTCAACTTCATGCATCACCCGAATTTGTATCGAAAGTTCTTCGATGACCACCCTCACGAAGTCTGACGCCTTTGCCAACCTCTTTCTTCGGAGATTTTCCCACCATTCTGTAGCTTGATTTATCAGAATGACTTCCCCCAAAGATGAACCAAGGAAATGAAAAATTCTTCAAACCATTACTCCAAAGGAACATTCGGAAATAAGAACCAGGCATCTTTAAAACCTAAAGAAGACCACTCTACCCACTTATAGATAGTCTCCTTTTGATCCACCCGATGAAGGTTTGCTTGTAAAGACGATTTTATTCATGTGCGAAAAGGGCCAAAGAGATACCCAAATGGCAGAAGGGTTAAGATGACAAAGAAGCGCATCCTCCAGGTATAACGAATAGTAAAATTGGAGCCAATGGAAAGTTCTAAAATGGAAAACCTAACCGCAAGGTTACGAATAGGCTCCATTGAAGATCTTCCCTCGCTTTGGACATGACAGAAGGAGGAATGATGACTGTTGGGAACCCTCCATCCTTTGGAGTTAAAGAGATGGGATTAGTATGAACTGGGGTTGGAGACGGTGAAGGGGTTGCTAGGGGAAGAGGAGGTGGAGGGGGGACTCCGGGAGGAGGGCGTGGAGATTTTTCCCCTTTGAGGGCTTTCTTATACTAGGACGAGGGCTCTGCAGGATTGAGGTATCCTCCACCACCGCCACCGCATTAGAGGAAGGATGATGGGACTGAAAATGTACCTTTAGGGGTGGTCGGTCAGAGTTATGTGATGGGTCATTCTCCTGGCACTCTTAATCCACCGTCTCCGGACCAAATTGGGTAGTATTGACCCCAATCTCCTTCCCATAGAATTTTTGGCCTTGCAAACCTTTCATAGCTTTGATAAGCTCATCATCTGAGTTCATTCTTATAAAAGTGAAACCTCTAATGGCAAGAGGAGGAACGATGACTGTTGGAAACCCTCCATCCTTCGGAGTTAAAGAGATGGGATTAGTATGAATTGTGGTTGGAGACGGTGAAGGGGTTGCTAGGGGAGGAGGAGGTGGAGGGGCGGGGCCTCCAGGAGGAGGGTGTGCTGATGCTTTCCCATGGAGGGCCTTTTTATATTAGGACAAGGGCTCTGTAGGATTGAGGTATCCTCCACCGCCGCCACTGCATTAGAGGAAGGAGGATGGGACTGAAAATGTACCTTTGGGGGTGGCTGGTCAGAGTGATGTGATGGGCCCTTCTCCTGACACTCTTGATTCACCTTGTCCGGACCAAAATGGGCGATATTGACCCTACTCTCCTTCCCATAGAATTTTTGTCCTTGCAAACCATTCATAGCTTTGATAAGCTCATCATCTGAGTTCATTTTGATAGAAGCGAAACCTCTAAAATGGCAGATGAACCTCTCCCTTGGGATAATCACTTCTCTGATTTGTCCGAAATTTCCTGAAAACTCTGTTGAAATGAACTTCTATCCACTCTTTAGGAAAACGATCAACATATAGAGTGGGGAGTTCTCTAAGAGCGTTAAAGGCATTCAAAAGGGGTTTTGATTTTTGACCTTTCTTCCAAAGGAAGATCAAAGTTAGAGACCTCCTTCAGAAAACGATTATCTTGCAGAGAGGATTTTGGGTATGATCTATTATCCTTCTCTTATCCTTCCCACCAGTCGACTGGTATGATCTATTCAAAGTGATTTGAAAGGGATGGGCCATTAAGGGCCTCGCACAATAGATGATCCATACAATGATTGGACCTTTTCTAGTATAATCAATATGGATAATCCATTTTCGTAGCCATTGATTGGACATTCATGTCCATTTTTTAGAACCATATTGTGGGTCAGGAGGTGGCAATGGTTGTGTCGAAGTTAGCGTAAGCTCGAACCATTTACTAAATGGGCCAAGAATTCTTGACCAAACTTGACCTGTGAACTATATTGGATCAATTCTTGCCCAAACCCTCTCACCTGACCTGGCCTGGCTTGACCCACTTAAAAATTCATCAAGTCCCACCCAACTCAACCCATTTAATTGTAAATCAGTTGGGCTTGACTGACCTGAGCCAACCCACCTTGACCCAAGTCAAGTTTGGGAATGGAATATGACACTTTAAGGCTATGCACAACCCAGGCCAAATAGTGGATACATACATACATACATAAAAAGTCTATACTTTTCTTCTTTATTTTGTTTCGGATTTTGGGTTTGGCCTTGTCAAATAACCAGTTGCTCCAAAAGCACGAGCCATTAGAGGATGGTGTATCAATGTATATCAAGGGACTTTAACACTCCCCCATATGTGTAGGGTGGAATTCTACACGGGAACATACTGGGCAAGGTTGGAGGGACACTCACACCATAAACAGGCAGGGCTTGATTTCTCGGTCCTCGGGCTGGACTTGATTTTCTTCCCCCCCCCCTCCCCCAACCCCAACCCGTGGGAGAATATATTATGGAGGCATATTTGCTACTCACGAGATTTGAACACATGACCTTCCACTCTGAGACCATGTCAATTAACCACATGCTCTGAAAGCTCGAGCCATTAGAAGATGGTGTATCAATGTATATCAAGGGACTTTAACAGGCTCAACCCATTCATAACCTATACGGATGGGTCGTGTTTGGTAAAATTCAACCTAAGCTCGACCCATTCACTTAAATGGGTAAATATTTTTAGTCCGAGCCTCAAAAGTGGGTTGGGTCAGTTGAACCACGGGCCGACCTGACCGATTGCTACCCCTACTTGGTCTCATGCATGTTAGTGTGTTGGTGGGGTACACTGTGGTGCGGTACATACAATGGACAGTCTGCTATGTTACTGACAATGTGTCAGGTCAAAGATTTGGTTGGAATAGTTTTCTACACTCGTCATAGCATAAACAGACATGGAAAAATGAATTTCATAGGAAAAATACACAAAATGAAACAACCAAAGTAAAACACTTGCATGGTAAAAACTATTATGTGCAAATGGATGCATGTGAAGATACTTGCATATGCAAATGCTGTTTAGAGAAACAGCCCCAAAAGGGTCCTTTGGCTTCCAGTACAGTTGTAGACAGCATGAGGAACAAACATGCTTCTTTGGTGAGAAAGAACACCATATTCACCTAGCTTTTACTTCTCTTCCTGGTTATGATGTATCTATGCATTGGCAAAACATATTTGCTATAAATGATGCAGACCAAGCTGAAAGTACTTGGATTTTGATACCAGGCAATGATCATACAAAACTTTTTTTGAGATTTTCTTTAATCTTGTTCATGGTTGATCTGACAGCCAAGTGTTATTTTTACTTCAACTAAGAAACCCCAAAGAGACACTAAACCTTTGGGAGTAGGTGATGATGATTATTAACTAATTAGTCTGTTATTTGGATTTATAGAAATTTCCTACTGTTGTGAAAGTCGCAGTTTTGCCAAGCTTAGGAACTAATATAAACATTTCAAGCATTTTTCTAAGGCATATTTTCCAATGAAAATTTACCTGGAATTCTTTGGTGATTGTGTAGCTTGAAGCTAATGGAGGGATCTGCACCACATACTCAGCTTGATGCCGATTTAGCTGCTGGAATGGGTATGCCTGATAACGGTCCTAAGCTCATGTCCACTTGAGCGACTCTAGTATTCCTTCTTGAAGGTATAGTTCCTCTTCTTCTTTTAAAAAATGTCCGGCAACTGTAGCCAGGGAATGTTGTGGTCGAGGATATTTGAATTTAAAAGAAATAGAAATCGAGATTCATCATCTTGTACCATTTTTGTTTCTTGCAAGTAGTAGAGTAACAGATTTTGTACGAAAGTTTAGCATGTGAGTGTGATGAAAGCTCCAAGCTTTTGACACTTCACAGTTGTGCTACATTCTTCAAAATTATGCTTTAAACATGAAAATGAATTGCAGAAGGTCATTTTGTCAAGGGGCTGTTTGAGGATCAAGGATTTGGTCTCATGGATTCTCAGAATCCTTGGAAAGGTCAAATCCATCGAGTTCCGGATTTGGTCTAAAAAATGTTCCTTCAAAGTACTAGTCGTTTTCCAAATCCACAAAAGCTTGGTTTTGCCAAATCCATTACATGCCATCACATGCACCAATGTGGCACCACCACCATGCATGCTGGTGTGGCTTGTGAGAGATCTGAACTATTTGTTAGGTGGGCCACTCAGTGAATCTTCCATGGCCCAAAAGACACGGTGGTCCAGTTATCAACTGGTCACCATGTATTTTGGATTTGGACGATTGGTTGCCGTTGCCTCTTTAACTGTCCATTTTCTAATATGCACCAGGGTGGCATTTGGTAGATACAGCTGTCCATCAAGTCGGCCAGCCAGTGTATCCGCCATTGCCTGGGCTAGGCTGGTTCAATTACAAGGCAGTCACGAGTGTAGGTTGGATATGGACTATTGGTCTCTCCAATTGTCCATTTGCTACCATGTGGCAATGGCATGTTTTGAGAACTTGATATGTTTATCAGGTGGGCCACCCAATGATGCTATGGACTAAAAGGCAAGCTGGTCCAGTGTCATACGCATGGGTGTGGGTTGGGATGTGAATGGTTGGTCCCTCTCCAGCAACTCATTTTCTTCATATACACGTCCCTCATTACAGGATTGACCTGATCTCGAAGCCAATCAAGGTGACTGGTAGCCCATCTGATGAATGGACCATATCATAGAAGCAAGTTACGACACGGATGGCATGAATGGCTTGGAGCAATGTAATGCACGATATTAATAATTGCTATGGTAAATATCCCCTGGGGAAGTCATTGGCAAACATTATATGTTGGAGTAGTAATTTCATGCAACTTGCTTACAGAACAGTAGATTTCAGGTTTATCAAATACAGTGTATGGAAATCAATATAAATCTCAAGTTCATGTAGTTTTGCAATCATTATTCTCATTACCCCGATCCCGAACAGGCCCTGAGAGAAAAAAAGGGCATTACAATCGAATTGTATGGATGCTAGCTGTGTATTCACGAGCATGATCAGGGACCGCATGTTTTGGGCCTTTTTTACCCCCCTCTGGTTTATTTGAAGTTCATTTCAAGTATAAGAGTTCTGTCTTCATTAAATCTTAGAAGCCTAGGAAGAAAAGAGCTAGTATTTAATTGTCGATAGATCAGTCCACAGAATAAGGGCCTGTTTGGATTTGTGGAATCCAAAATAATTGTGGAAAGGAAATTGTTTTCTGCAGATGTGACGTTTTCCACGGATTGCTACAATAAAAGCAACCTGCGGAAACCCTTGCTTCCACACTTTCTGAGAGATATTTCACTTTTTACCATTTGATCATTCCGCATGTTTTCTAAAAATCATGGATACTAAAACAAAGAATCTTTGTAGGATTCTTTTCCACGAAATTAGGGATTTACTTGGTGTGAGATATTACACTGTCCGTGAAACCCTAGATGCTGTTGTAGTGAAGGATCATCATCAACGAGGGTGTTCTACCATGTTTGTGGTCATTTCAGTTTGGATCCCCGAGTGATGGTAAAGCACAGTCAGCTGAGACCCTGATAGAGGACGTCTTGAGGAGTACAACGTTCAGAATGCTATTTTTGTTCTTTTCCTTTTTCTTTTCTAAGGATGTTCGGCCGGCTAGAGATATGAAGTTGAAGTTGGGTCATCTTAATCTAGAGGCACAATACAGTTATCCCTATTATGATAAGGGCTTGCTTTGCAAAGCCATTTACTTATCCATGGCTTTCCTCCAATATGACATTTTCCTTTGCAAATTTGTTTTTTGGATTCCACCAATCCAACAGGCCCTAAGTAGAAAAGGAAAAGAAAGATATTATTTTATTTTATTTCATTTTATTTCTTAGACAAGATGTTTCAGCTCTTTGACGTGCAAAGAAAGTGTGAATTCATTGGCATGGTGACCAGTGTCTAAGAAATATGGATTTACACTTGTAAAATAGGGAAAAGAAGAGAATATCTTTTTTTATATATTTAAAATCCTTTATTTATTATCTCTTGATTACAAAGATGATCTTTTGCTTCTAAAGAGATAATTAGCAAAACAAATCAAATAACTAAAAGGCATTTGAGGCTTGATGTATTTTAGAGGAGGGAGGTGAGCTTTCGGGTGATGAAAGGGCAGGGAGGGAAATTGGGCTAAGTTCAATGTGAGGCTAAGGGAGGAAGAAATCAAATGGAGAAAATACTCTTAAGGCTCTTTGATTAAAGGCGGGTGATAAAAATACTAAATTCTTTCATGCGATGGCTAGTGCGCGAGCTCGGAATAACAAAATTAATGGAGTATTGGTTGAGGGGAAAAGGGTTGAAGGGAGAACAAAGTTATGTGCCTCAATAGTGAAATTCTATGAGGAGCTTGAATGGTTTAGACCTGCACTTAACGATTTCCATTTTGATACTATCTTGTAGGAGGCGGCCGAATCTCTAGAGGAAGCTTTTACAGTTAAGAAAATTAAGGTAGCTATTTCGGAGTTGTGATGTGATAAAACCTCAGGCCTAGATGGTTATCCGATTGCTTTTCTTTTAAAAGTTTTGGGAGCTGGTAAAGAAGGATGTCATAGATTTTGTGGATGATTTTTTTGAAAAAAAGGATTTCTAGTGATGGAATTAGGGGCTACTTTAGTGGCGTTAATTATAAAAAAGAAAAAGAGGGGGTAGAAAGTTTGAAGTACTTTCGGCCCATTAGTCTCTTGGGGAGCCCCTATAAGATATTGGCAAAAATTTTAGCTTTAAGATCTTGTGTGGTTATAGGCAAAGTGATCTCCAAGTTACAAGGGTATTTATAGACAGGCGTTAGATGGTGGATAATACATTGATAGCACGCAAAGTAATTGATTCTTGTAACAAAAAAAGGGATTCAAGAGGGTGATTTGTAAGTTGGATATTGAAAAAGCGTATGATCACATTGATTGGGATTTTCTAGATCATATGTTGGGGCGGTTGGAGTGTGCATAGAAATGACGATTGTGGATTTAGTTTTGTGTGAAATAAGCAAAATTCTTGATCTTCGTTTGGTAAATGGTTACCCAAACATTTTTTTTTTTCCAAGCATTAAATAGGTTATGGCAAGGCAATCCTTTGTCACCATACTTGTTTGTGGTGATAATGGAGGCTTTCAACGGGATGATGGATAGGGGAGTGGTGGCCGGTCTAGTGAAAGGTCCTATAGTTGACAATTCTCAGTTTCAAGTATCTCATTTACAGTGAGGGACGATACTTTACTCATGTGTGAGGTAGATGAAACAGATATAGATGGTTTGCGTATGATAGTTGTTTGTTTTGAGGTGGTGTTGGGGTTAAAAGGTTGAGGTGGTGTTGGGGCTAAAGGTCAACTCCGATAAAAGTGAAGTTTTAGGTGTTGGATTATCAAGGAAAGATTGCTTTGATTTTTGGATGCAGGAAGGTTCATTTTCGCCTGCATATCTTGGATTACCATTATGTATAAGAAAGCCGGCCAAGCATCCATGTGATACAGTTATTGAAAGATTTCAAAGTAAGCCATCAGTTTGGAGAAGTATGCACTTGCCTTTGAGAGCAAGATTGATGCGGATTAAGGCGACATGTCAAATTTACCAATATACTATATGTCGTTATTCAAGTGCATAAAGGTGGTAGTCGATAAGCTCGAAGAGATTAGGAGGGATTTCTTATGGAGGGGGGTGGAAGACAAACATAAGTTTTATCTTATGAAGTAGAAAGAAGTATGCAAACCTTGGGATCAAGGGGTAGCTGGGTTGCTCCTTTTGGGGGAAATGAATTTAGAGCTCTTAGATAAATGGGTGCGGAGATTAGGGGTTGAAGAAGGTAGCTTATGGAGGGAGGTAGTGAGTAGGAAGTATGAGGTTCAAGAGGGATCTTAGTGGATAAAGACATCATCATTGTATAGAGCACAATTCCTTTGGAAAGCGATGGCCTCTTAAAGGACAAGGTTTGGAAAGGAGTGGGGTTTACTTTAGGCAATGGTGAGGGGATAAGGTTTTGGGAAGATGTTTGACTTGGGGGAAAAAAAGTTGAGGGAGATTTTTCCCCTTGTAGCAAGGTTATTAGTGGATAGAAACTTGCCTATGGCGAGATATTATTCTATTCTTGGTGAGGAAGTTATTCGGGCCCCTCCTTGTAAGAGGAACTTGTATGAAGAAGAGTTGGAGGAAATATTTGAGGTTTTGATTAAAATTTTGATGATTTCTGTTAGTGCACTTTTCTGTGGCATACCAGTGCATCTTATTTGTCAATCACGTGTGTCTATATGTTGTAACATTGATTCAGCCTTGACAAGTTGAAGACCGAAGATTCAAGTGGACAAGAAGCATCAAGGAAGAAGAAACAAGTAAATCAGATGCCTTGGTGACTCTAACCATTAGAACCGAAACAACCATAACCTCTAGATGACTTGGACCATATAGTAAAACCCTTAATCATCTTCATTAGCCTTATAACACTTAGAAAAACATGATAAGTTAGGCTAAAAAAAGAGGTGCAAGCTGCTGTAAATAAACTAGCACAGACAACAGTTTTCAATTGGACTTCGATCCATTAAAGTTCAGTTCGATGTGACTTCGATCCATTGAAGAACTAATTTGATCCATTGAACATATGTCCAGTAACATTGTAAACTCTCAAGACATTTTTTCAATCAATCGAACAAGTCCCTTCGATTTTATTCGAAGTGGGTTTTTCCATCCATCGAAATATGTTTCGATCCATCGAATTAGATGTCCAGCAACTTCAGAAACTCTCTGGACAGTTTTTAAATCCATCGAAGAATACCTTCGATCCATTGAAGTATCGCGAATCTGTCCATTTTTTTTTACCATTGGAGCTTTATCTATAAAAGTGGGAGGTGATTTTTTATCTTAAGAGAGATTTTAGAGATTTGGAAGCCACCATTGTTGCAAACATCCTTAGGCTTTAATCCTAACCCATGACAAGTAATTTTCCTTGTGATTCATCACAAAATTGAACATTCAAAGCTCTAGATGAAGATGTACTTGTTCCCTCTTGATCTCTAGGAGTTTAGGCATCTTGACCATATATAGAATCTTTGTCTAAACGCACCCTAGAGATCCTTTAGGTGATTCTCCAACTTGCAACCCACTCATATCTTTAGGTTGTAGAGAATCCACCACTTCCTCACCTTTGGCATCTTTACGGAGCATCTCATGTAAGGTAGCTGATCTTGGAGTTGAAGCATTGACGATGCATCAACATCATTGATCGGGGGAACAAAGGGGAGCTGATTGAGGCATGGAAGAGCGAGGATCAAACAACTCAAGCGGCGCATCAACATGGCTCAAATCCGATAAGTAAGGTTGTCAATTTATGGAGTTCAGCCGCTCTCTTCTCATGGGTAAATGAGTGTAGAGTTTGAATGGTTAAACTCAATAGGCTCGGTTGTAAGACCTCGGCTCGGTTGTAGGACCTCGGCTCGGTTGTAGGGCTGAATCAAGTCTCCGTGAGGAGTCTCTGGCGGGAGTATACGCTAGGTTCGGTTGTAGGACTTGGCTCGGTTGTAGAGCCTAAAACCATTGAAGTTACCTTGGCCTTTGTGTGAAGCCTAAATTAGGGTTCGGTTATAGGACCTTGGCTCTTGAGTAGAGCTTAAATTGTCAAGTCTCCAAGGGGACCCACCGACACGGGTGTGTATGTGGTCCACCAACACGGGTGCTTACGTGAGATTCTTGAGTAGGACTCGGTCCTTGAGTAGGATTGTAAGGTTGGGAGGAACCTATTTAAAACTCCTACGTTATGATGTGAACCTGATTTAAAACCCTCATAGTAAAATTCGGTGTATTCAAGGGGCGAGTACAGCAACCGAGAGTGGAGTAGACAAGTATTTAAACCACTATACAAGCTTGTGTTGGTGATATATTTGAGCATATTTTTATTTATGCATTGTAGTTTAATTGTTTAATTATGAATGCTTAATTGAAATGTATGCTAGACACTAGAAGGACACATTCACATACAAGATGTGTTTTAACTAGGTGTAAACTTGAGCTCATATGACCCATTTTTATATAGTTTACATAGGTTGTATAGATTAGTTGCTTGATTAGTTAAATCATTTGATAATCTATGTACTTAAACTACGTTGCTTAATTGCTTATTCATTTACTAGTCTATGTGATTGGACTCACTAAGGCTTGAAAGCCGAAGTGTTCTTGCTTAATTAGTATAAATTGTTAATTAAGTTAAATAGGTGAAAAGAATTTAAAAAGGTCCTAATCTCCCCCTTCTAGGACTTAGCTACTATTCTAGTAGCTTCGCCAAACTTCTACAAAGCGTATAACGCCTTAAGTGTGAGCCATAGGCCCAATTTCAATTTCTCAAAGGGACTTGATGAGATGGTTAGAAGAAAAGTTTGGAAGGTTTTCAGTCAAATCTTTGTAATGAAGGATTAGTGGTGGTTTAAATGCTTCCGAGATGAGTCATGCAACTTATATATGGCGATATAAAGCTCCCCCCCAAAGATAATCACTTTGGCTTAGTTAGTGGGAATGAATAAAGTGCTTATGGTCGACAACTTGCACGTGAGAAGAATGATTGATGTAGAACAGGCCGCGGATGCATTCATGGCTCAAGTGGACAAGAGAAAGGAGCCCAGGCGAAAGTGGTAAAATTCAGTATAGCTTGATAGATCGACCGATCGCGTCGATCAATCGAAATTTCGTTAGAAATTCAGAATTTTCGATTGATCGACCAATCGCGTTGATCGATTGAAAATCCCGCCAGAATTCCAGTTTGGTCTTTGGACAATTTCAGGTGTTTTCGACCGATCGGCCGACAGAGTGATCGATCAATCGACAGATGGGTACTTGCGCGAACTTATGCGTTTTCTCTGATTTCTTTCCTATTTTGATTAGGACTCTTATGTTTTGTTTCTAGGGTTTTATTTAGAGTATTTAATGTCTCTCTTAAACTCGTTTTAGATTTTTTAACTTTTTATATTATTCAATTAAATTTTGACTTTTGTTATTTTCTTCTCATGGATTCAAGAATTCTCGTATGGATTCAAGAGTACCTTGTGGATTCAAGGTATTTCTCCTATGAGGAAATCGATGCTCGACCTCATCACGTCCTTCCCTGCATCAAGTGGTATTAGAGTGAGGACTTTCTCTCGGATTGATGGCTTCTAACGACGGGTTGGGCAATGATCTCATGGACAGTGCTCCTGAGAACTATCTTTTAACAACGACGACTTTCAAGGCGGCGCAACTGAAAAATCACCTGGCCATGCAAGGGCTGTAGGCTACCCTCGACTGTAGAACAGAGGCATTAATACCACCTGTGTTCGAGGCGACAACCAGCCTTCGGTGTTCACTAGACAGAACAATCACGCCATTCAAGGGGCGTTATCGACAGTGAATTGCAGGGCCACACCTAATGATGTGAGCTCTAGCGATGAAGAAGTCGGCGACACGGTGCTCCATCATCTTGTTCGTGGAGATGATCGGGTAGATCGGGTGGATTGTGACTTTAGGATGAAGGCTGACCTTCCGAGTTTCAACAGTCAACTCCACATTGAGGATTTTCTCGATTGGTTGTTGGAAGTCGAACGTTTCTTCGACTCATGGAAGTTCTGGAAGAGAAAAGGGTGAAGCTTGTCGCTTAAAAGTTGAAGGGTGATGCTTCGGGTTGGTGGGATCAATTTCAACTCGTGTGAACATGACAGATGAAAGCGCCAATCCGTTAATGGCAGGGGATGAAGTGGTTACTACCAGCGTGATTCCTCCCCGGTGATTTCGATTAGGTATTGTTCCAACAATACCAGAATTATCAGTAAGGGGGTCAGGCAGTGAGAGACTACGCAGAAGAGTTCTACCGTTTGGTTGTGTGGAACGAATTGGTGGAAACCAAATCGTAATAGGTCGCTCAATTCATCGATGGATCGCGATTGGCGATCCAGGATCGGGTTCAGATGCATCCCGTCTGGACGATGGATAAAGCAATCAAACTGGCCACCAAGCGGAGACATAGATTGAGCAGTCCAATACTAGGCCCTACCCTGCGACGCGGTATCCATTGCAGGTCCTTCGCAGAATACATCACTAGCTAAGGGGAAAGAACCGGAGGGGGGTGTCTTCAACCTCCTACGACGGCGAACTAAGAGTTGGGGAGCAACCCATTAAGACCCCAAAGGGCAGTGACAACTTCCTCGGGTCTGAGTAGGATTTCGAATCCTTACAGTCGGTTAAGGCCAGGCAATTGTTTTCGATGTGGCCAATAGGAACACTTCTCAAACACGTGTCCTTGACGACCCGTGGCCAATCTGGCCATCAATGATGGGGCCGCTGAAGATGTAGATGGAGAACCAGAGATTGATGAAACTAAACATGTAGCAGATGAAGGGGTGGATGAAGAAGATTGGGTTGTGAGAGACCACGACGAGTCTCTAGTTGTGAGGAGACTCTTGTACACGCCAAAGAAGGAGGTACACCCATAACGACATAATAGATTTCGAACGTGGTGATGTGATCATAAATAGTGGTGATGGCGAGAACATCGTCTCTAGGGTCATGGTGGAGAAATTGCAGCTAAAGATGGAAAACCATCCTTCTCCGTACACCATTAAATGGATTAAGATATTCAGCGAGACGAAGATAACAGAACAATGCACCATCTCTTTTTCAATTGGTAAACACTATAAAGACCAAGTAGTGTGTGATGTAGTCGACATGGATGCTTCTCACATGTTACTCGGCTGGGCGTGACAATCAGACTGTGAAACAACTCATAGAGGACATGATAATGTTTATATCTTCATCAAAGACGATCGAAAAACAATTCTTGCCCCTATAGGCCTTGGACGAGCAACTCGAAACTTCTAAAGTAGATGAGCATTCTCTCCTAACCATACGAAACTTTGTGGAAGAGTCCAAGGAGATGGGAGAGGTGTATGCTTTGGTCATAAAGGCCGAATGTGTAGAGCCAATGAACATCCCTATAACATTGAAACCTTTGCTGCATGAATTCAAAGAAATTTGGCTTGAAGATCTTCCTGATGGGCTGCCCCTTATGCAGGACATTCAACACCACATAAACATTGTCCCAGGGGCTAGTGTGCCTAATCGCCCTCATTATCGGATGAGTTCGAAGGAGCGCGAAGTTATACAAGTGGAGGAATTGATCTGTAAGGGTTTAATTCAAGAAAGCATGAGCCCATGTGCCGTTCCGGCTCTATTAACTCCAAAGAAAGATGGGAGTTGGGACATGTGTGTCGACAGCCGGGCATTCAACAAGATTACCATAAAATACATATTTTTCATACCGCGACTGGATAACATGTTGGACATATTTGAGGGTGCAAAATTGTTTTCCAAGCTGGACTTGGGGAGTGACTACCATCAGATTCGAATTTGGCCGGGTGATGAGTGGAAGACAATTTTTAAGACCAATGAGGGGCTGTATAAATGGTTTTCATGCCCTTCGGTCTTTCGAACGCGCCTAATACATTCATGAGGTTGATGAACCAAATTCTAAAACCATTTATTGGGTAGTTCGTGGTTGTTTACTTCGACGATATACTGATATATAGTCAGAGTGAAGCAGACCATATGACGCATCTTAAACAAGTATTTCAGGTGCTAGCAAAGAATAAGTTGTACCTTAGTTTGAAGAAGTGCAGCTTCCTGACTGAGAGCCTATTGTTCTTAGGCTTCGTAGTAACATTCACGGGTATCTTCGTGGATGAGGAGAAGGTGAGGGCCATCAGGGAATGGCCTGTGCCGACCAACATTCATGAAACGCGGAGTTTTCATAGGTTGGCGACGTTCTATCGTTGGTTCGTGCGGAGTTTCAACACTATTGTGGCATCGATCACAGACTGCATGAAGAATGGACCATTTCAGTGAATAAACGAAGTTGACAGGAACTTTGCTGAAATTAAACACAAATTGTCCACGACCCTAGTTCTTGTACTTTCCAGCTTAGACAAACTGTTCGAGGTAAAATGCGATGCCTCATATGTTGAAATTGGGGAAGTTCTGTCACAAGAAGGCCGGCCAGTAGCCTTCTACAATGAGAAACCCAGTGATGCATGCAAGAAGTGGTTGACGTATGAGCTTGAATTGTATGCAGTGGTTCAAGCATCGAGACATTGATGACATTACTTGATTCAACGAGAATTTGTTCTTTACACAGACCGTCAAGCCCTTAAGTTTATTAATAGCCAGACTAACGTGAATCGTGTGCATGCTAGGTGGATTTCATTCTTACAGGAATTCACATTCGCGGTGAAGCTTAAGGCTGTTAAGCTTAGAATTGTGTATATTTATCCCCAATTTCATGCTATGATTACATGAAACTATGTGTTTAAAATCTAATTTAATTGTGTTTCTATGATTGTAGGGATTTGAGAGAGGATAAAGAGAATAGAGCACAATGGAAAGAATTTGGACATGATTAGAAGTCAAATACAAGCAAGCTAAAATGAAGAAGAAAGAAGAAAAAGGAAGGAAGAAAGATTGAAAATTTGAAAGAGGCAGCCAATTGTGACCGGTCGACGCCAGTTAGCGACAAATCTCCAAAGACTTACGACCGACCGAATTTCCCTGAAACATTGCTGATTAAGGCTTGTGCTTACTGGACTAAAATGAGTCGTTTGTGACTGGTCGACGAGCCTGTGCGACCAGTCGCCCAATGAAGTTAAATTTTGAATTTCAGTTTTGTTCATTGAACAGAGGAGCTGGGACCGGTCTCTGTCCTTGTGCGACTGGTTGCTAACTGATGTAAGTGCGTAAATTCTTACGCAGATGGAGAGGCGATGATTGATTTTTCTAGATAAAGGGGTGTTTCTTAGTCTTCTAAGATCATCTAGGACGTGAATGAGTGGAGAGAAGCAATGATGGATGAGTTCTACTTTGGATTTCCTTGCTTTCTTCTAGTTTTTAGTTTAAGGATGTTAGAGATGAACTAAATCCTCTTAGCCTAGCTAAGAGGAGAAGCTTGTAGATCGTTTTTTATGTTTTGATTCAACCTAGATTCGTTTTTGTACTTTCATGTTGAACTTGATTTGATTTGAGTTTGAATAAAGTTTTAGTTCTAGTTCTTTGATCTTTTGATGACTTCAGGCTCATTGGATGCTTAGGAGATCTAAAGCTAGTTACTTATATGTTTTGCAAGCATTAGATTTATATAATTCATTGATTTATCGTATGCTACGGGCATGGTAGATGCTTCGAATGCCCTGTGATCTAGAACTTGGTTCTTGATGAGGAACTGTTCAATCCAAAGTTCTTATCTTTGTTGGATTTCTGAATTATGTTATAACTTCTCCATTATCCGGTTAGATAGGATAAGACTCTAATTCCAGTTGAGTTATTAATGAATCTATATGAATCAAGCATTAAGAATGGCTACAAGTGGATCCTTGGCACTCTAGTGTTTTTATTCTAGTGATTAAACCTTTGATTTACTGTTTTCATCACAATACCAATCAATTTCAAAATTTAAATAGCTCTTAATTCAATTCTGGTCGTATATTATTTTAGAAGAACCCCATTTACATGCATAAGTCCCTTAAGAACGATCTTGGTCTTACAGAGTTATTACTACATCGCGACCTTATACTTGGGGTTGACGAACAAAGGCCGGGCAATAGAACAAGGTGGCCGATGCACTCAGCCGACGTGCATCGTTATTAATCACTATGAGCAATGAGGTTGTCGGGTTCGACTGCCTCAAGGAGTTGTATGCTGATGATGACAATTATAAAAAAGTGTGGACTAGATGCTTGGAGGGTTAGCTTGATGACCTACAAATTCAGGATGATTTCTTTTTCAAAGGGAATCAATTATGCATCCAATGTAGTTCCTTGAAGGAGCGCGTCATCTAATAGCTACATGGAGGTGGCCACAGTGGTCACCTAGGGCGAGATAAGACTATAACTCTTGTGGAGGAGCGGTACTATTGGCCACAGTTGAAGCGAGATGTGGGAAAGGCGGTGTAGCGATGCCACACATGTTAGTCTTCTTAGGGGCAATTTCAGAATACAGGCCTATACACTTCATTGCTTGTACCTGATGACCCTTGGGAGGATTTATCCATGGATTTCGTGCTTGGCCTTCGACGAACCTAGCGTGGCATGGATTCCGTGTTCGTTGTGGTGGATAGGATTTCAAATATGACACACTTTATTCCGTACAAGAAGACCCTTGATGCTACGCATGTTGCAAATCTGTTCTTTCGAGAGGTTGTGCGATTGCATGGTGTCCTTAATTCAATCACCGATTGTGACATGAAGTTCCTCAATCACTTTTGAAGAACTTTGTGGAAACGATTTGACACCCAATTTCAGTTCAATAGTGCCTAACACCCGTAAACAGATGGGCAAAATGAAGTAGTAAACCGAACGCTTGGAAACCTCATTCGGTGTATTTATAAAGAAAAATCAAAGCAGTGAGATTTGGCCTCGGCTCAGGTGAAATTCGCGTTCAATAACATGCTAAACTGCTCTATCGGCTAGTCCCGTATGAGATTGTGTACGGACAAGTGCCCCGACATACACTTGATTTGGTTCACTTGCCCAAGCTTCCGGATGTGAGCGTAGTTGCAGAACATATGGTGGACTGAATCATGGGCATTCATGCTGTTGTTCAAGCCAAGTTGCAAGCTTCTAATGACAAATACAAGGAGTTGACTGACAAACATCGGTGTCCGAAGGTGTTCGAGGTGGGTGACAATGTGATTGTTCATCTATGCAAAGAGTGATCTCCAATTAGGACGTACAACAAGCTGAAGAGCAAAAAGGTTGGACCGGTACCTATCCTCCGTAACATCAATGACAACGCTTATGTTGTTGATCTTTTTGAAGACATGGAGATTTCATGCACCTTGAACGTAGTGGACTTTTACGAATATCATTAACTGAAGCCGGAAGATAACTCGAGGATGAGTTCTTTTCAAATGGAGTAGATTGATGTAGAACGGTCGCTGATGCATTTATGGCTCAAGTGGATAGGAGAAAGGAGCCCAGGCGAAAGTGGCAAAATTCAGCATAACTCGATCCATTGACTAATCTCGTTGATCGATCCAAATTCTGTAAGAAATCCAGAATTGTTGTTAGATGATTTTTTACCCCTTTCGATCGATCGATCGAAAATCCTGCCAGAATTTTAGTTTAGTCTATGGACAATTTTGGGTGTTTTCGATCGATCGACCGATTGACTTGATCGACTAACGGACGATGCGTACTTGTGCAAACTTATGCGTTTTCTATGATTTCTTTCCTATTTTGATTATGACTTACGTTTTGTTGCTAGGATTTTGTTTAAGAGTATTTAATGTCTCTTAAACTTGTTTTAGGTTTTTTAACTTTCATATTATTAAATTAAATTCCAACTTTTGTTGTTTCCTTCTCGTGGATTTGAGAATTTTCTTTTGGATTCAAGGTATTTATCCTCTGAGAAAGACGATGCTCGACCTCATCACGTCCTTCTCTTTGCATCAATGATCCTTCCAAATGAGTGTCTATTATGTTGCCAAGACGAGGAATCAATGGTTCCTCTCTTCCTTCATTGCGACTTTGCCAAGGTGTGGGATAGTTTTCTTGGTAATTTGGAGCAAGTTTGTAAAGGAAAGATAGAAAAGAAGACATGACATCTTTGCCTTTTGGCCCGGATCTGGGTAATATGGCAGGAAATAGTTACCGTGTAGGTCTTTTCCTCGAAAGTTTGCAAGTCGGCAATAGAACTGGTTTTGGAATGGGCGATCAGATCCAAAATAATAGTGGAGCAGTTTCTGATAATTGGGCAGCTTTATAGATTTTTTTTTTCTTGTTTTTATTTTTATTTGTATTCTTTAGGCTTCTGGCCTCTTTGAAATAAATTCATCGCCGTTCAACGAGAAAAAAAAAAAAAAAAACTAAAAGACATTTGAAAGATAATAGCTAAGAGATACATATAAACATGGCGAAAAGGTCACTTTAAATTTGCGAAGTTAGGCAGAGAGCAGATAAACAACGTACACGAGTTCATCGATGGAGTCCTTGGAGAATCAGCGTGAAAATACAATATGACTCTAATGGAAGATGTTTGGAACCTGAAAAATCAAATGGACCTGTGAGTTATTGATTGGCCAGATTTTTAGGCCTGTGGTTCGCCATGGAAGGGTTCATCTGATTGCTGGGATGGATGTCCAACATAGATCATGGTGGGGCCCACAGCGCTCGATCTCATGGGATGCTTCCCACGAGGTCGAACTCAATAGTACCTTTTCCCAGCTTCAGTCAATTTTCTCTATTTTCTTCTTAGCCTTTTTCGCTTTCTAAGATTTTGTGGTTGCTAGTTAGGGCAGGAATGGGCCGGGACCAGTCTCGCCCAGGTCGTAATTGGGCTGAAAAGGAATAGCGCCGGGCTGGGCTGGGCCGGGCGGGCCAGGGACGGTGCTGCAAGGTGAGGAGAGAACTCCACGGTGTATTTTTCCAATCACATTTGGACTACTTAATACTTTTAACCATCCATTTGATAGTAGTTGACTGAATGGTTAAGATTGCTTGATCAATGAGATTTTAGATATATGTTCTATCCATATTGGGATCCACTTTTTAGATGGTATAGATAACTGGCTGTACATCAGTTCCACTTGTGGAAAGGACCCTTTGTATATAGCATCCAAGTTGGGTCTTGCACCATTTATTCACCTTTATGTAAAGGTTGCTGACATGCATGTAAAATTCATTAACATGCTTAGGAAGTTATTCACCTACATCTTAATGCTATTCATCTGTTTGTGTGGGGTCCACCGATGTTGTGTGTCTGCCACTCAACCCATTCACCAACTGATTCCTGTGATGGTGGGATGTCTCACGAATCAGGTCTAGATAATCATTACATAGGCCCCACCATTTTAAGCAATGGACATCCAACCATAAACTTCCAAATTCACATGGTGGGCCCCACATGTTGGCTAAACTTCCAAATTCACATAGTGGGCCTTTTGTTAGCTGGTTTCAGCCTTATTTTTGAGGTCCTCCACTTTCCACTTTCATGATGAAGTGACCCTTTTAAATGGGTTGGGACATTCGTACACAAACTACAGTGGGTCCCACAAATAGGGTTGTAGGATAAGCTTATACTACAGATTGATGTTGTTGTTGAGGACCGGTTGTCCATAAATAAATGACACTTGTCGATATGACTGCTAACTTATATTTCTATCACTTAGCCAATCTACATGTGGATGTATAATACCAAATATTTGTGCAAGATGTGACTTGTCCATTAGGTGGGTGCTCATGAAATAGATGGGTGGGCCACCTGACCTTTGAAATTGATGGGTTGGTTTGGATCCTTTTATATTTAGACCTAATCCTTTAAATAAATGGGTCCCTCTTATTTAACTTAAATCTGACCTTGATTATGATAAGTTAGGCGTGAGGCAAGACAAAGACCTGACAATGAAATGGGTGTACTCACTTTCGTCAGACCTGACCCATTTGCCCCCCCTACTTGTGACCGAGAGCGGATTAGGTGTGACCCCGGGCACAGAGATATCTCTATGCGGGCCCACAGAGATGTTCGTGATAAATCTGCTCCATCCATTTGTTTTAAAAGACCAAAATAAGTCTAAAATTCGGGCAGATGCAAAACTCAGGTGGTGGGGATTGAACGTCCATGGTGACAGAAGTTTTGTATCAGGATGATACTTGTGCCTACGGTTTATCTGAGTGGTAATAACCCTATGAACGGTTTGGATGGCATACCAACATCATGGTCAAGTCTTCTGTTCCCACTGTTTATTGTGGTATGGCCTACTTGAGTTTTGGATCCACCTGAGTTTTAGACTCCCGTCCTATCGTGGTCTTTTAAAACAGATGGACGGAGTGGATTTGTCACGAACATCTCTGTGGGCCCCACACAGCTCCGGGTCACGGGCAATCCACTCCGTTGTGACCCATCTAACTTGGGCCCCACGATTTGGATGTCACATTTACAGTTTCTGTTCCTGGAGTCGTCACAATCTGCGAGAGCATCAAAGTTTTTGTGGTGTCAGAGTCTGCCAGAGCATCAAAGTCTCTCTTGTTGTCGTAGATTGAGCCATATCATGGATGAAGCAGTAGTTCACTGGTGGACAGCATGCGTTCCCACCTTTCAGAAAGAGACACGGAAGGAGAAAGAAATTGCATGAGAGCTGGGGCCCACATCGTTTTCTAGGCTTCTAATTTCAACAAGTGGGGTCCATTGTTTGGTAAGCTAGATTGGTGTCAGGACTATTGGATTTCTCTACTTGCTCACAATTCTGACAAAGTGGGACTCGAAGATCCTAGCACGGATGGCTCAGTTTTACGTGGACTGGTATTTTTTTTTGTCTAAGAGAAATGATCTAAATGGAATAAGCGCATGGAAACCTTTCTTGGGTTTGGATTATCTGGCATTTACATCACATATTTGGACCGCTTGTTAGGTTCACTCCACTCTACTTTTGTGCAAAAGGCATGGCAATCAAATGGACCGTTCATTCATTCATGCAACTAGGATCAAGCCATGATGAAAAATTATGCCACTTGGGTGATCCTAAGCTTCGGGTCATTGGCAAGAAAATGGACAATCGAGATTGATTTGAAAATTAAAATAGGTCTAATCATCATCTTGAGATATCTATTAGATAGATCCCACTTTATACTTTTTATTTATTTATTTCCTATGATTCTAAAGAAACACTTTGATTCGATGATTCTGGCCATGTGATTTATGACTTGTGAACAACTAATGGTTGTAATAAATTCGCTACATTCAAAGGGTTAGTGTTATCACTGAAACGGTAAAAGATGTTGATAAGGGGACTAACTCGTATCTTCACTATTAGATGTAAGGATGATGATGAATGGACTGGATCAAGGATTTGCAATCACCATAAAAGGTTAAGATGGCTGTCGGGGGTGCCGACTGATAGCCCTCCGATGCTTAAGTTAGTGGATGATGGAGAGAAAAGCTTGTAAGTATGCTAATGGTGGATGATTGCATACTTTGGATTGAAGCATGAAAGATATTTTATAGATGCTTAGAGAGCCATTAAGGGCTGATAATCAGTATGTAATTTGGGGCCACGTATGGTCATAATCATGGTCAAGCAGATGGGTGATGTGATAATCACGACCACGTAATGCTGGAATTGCGGCTGTCTAGAACGGTCGCGCTGACAATATGGGAAACTAGCCGTTATACTCAGATGCCGAGTGTATACTCCGCATAGTCGTGCTCTTGGATACCGGTTACTTGCCGAGTGCCTACTTGGAAAAATGATGAGTGAAGTGCGGACTCATCTTTTGATATAAGTGAGCACGTGCATGTCACGTGCGAAGGCCGAGTATGCGTCAGAGTTGGGAGCTGCGATGCTAACCTACTGGTGGGATGAAGAGTGTTAGTCGGTACAAGATATATTCCGAGTATACACTCGGCATGATGTCAGCAAACTTGCAGACTCTACTCCTTCGAAAATTCTTTTCAAGCACTTAAGTAGTAGGTCGACAATCATTGGTTTCTTTGTCCTCCATGTGACACTTGTGGGCCCGGCAGGAATCCCCATAACAGGAGGCCCCCAAGTTTCGTGGTTAGGTTTTTAAGCATGGAACTTATGCGTAATACGAAACATTGACGAAGATAATCAACCGTCATTTCCCGCCATGAGGATCGTCAGAAGTTAATGCATATTGAAGAACGTGCAACGAAGGATGGACGCGTCTCTTATTAAATGCAGCATGCTTCACGACTCCTTGTTTCGAATGGGGTGATGCCACGTGTCCGCAACGGAAGAGGTGCGATATTACATGAAAAGATTCAAATCCGCACTTCCTTCTTCTCCAAGCTTTCCAACGAACCCTCTGCTGTAGACGAGAAACCTTTGCTGCTCTCCTTATCCATTTTTAGGGCTTTCACCGTCTTTGCTTCTTTGTTACTTTCTTTCTCCTTCCCTTTTCTTTCAATGTCAAGTTTTGAATTTGAACGTCCGGTGCCCATTGGGGAAAACACACCGGATGAATCGTCGTCTTTTAACTCTCAAAACTGTAGACAGGGGTTAAGAGTTCCTCCCGCCTCTGGCTTCGCTGCTGAGTTTTACCACTCCATCTTGACTGCGAGGGACTTGGATCAACTCCGGACTAGATACAATATCCTGTAGGAAATTAGAATGAGGCTTCCGAAGGAGGGAGAATTTACTCATAGCCCTTGAATGGGGGAGGTGGTAATCTACTCCTACCTTTTTCTATTAGGGTTTAGACTTCCCTTGCACCCATTCCTTAGAAGCGTAATGTCCATGTTTAGTCTCGCTCCCAGTCAATTAATGTCATATGGCTGGGGAGTCATGCTAGGGACATATGCTCTTTGGCATGAGGTTGGAAATGGGGAGCTTACCCCTGAAGCATTCCTTCTTATGTTCGCTTTGAAGAAGAGTAATGAATATCCCGACTGGTATTACTTGTCTTTCTGGCATAGGAAGAACTTCATACTCGGAAGTCCTTCTTCCGACAGGGATAATAGAAATAAGTGGTTCTTTATATCCGAGCCTTGACTTACCCCTATGCCAGACGGAGTGCGGATTCCTGTTCCACAAGCTTTCAACATTGGGACTCCATTGTCGAAGTCCGACCTGAGGGGAGGTATTATTGAAAGAATCATCCGGGCTGAGAAGGTGCCCGAGAGAATTCGAGATGTTGATTACCTCCTAGATCCATTGGTTTTGGCTAACGCAGGACTCATTCCCATTCCTCCTGGTAATTACTTGTATTTTTGGATGGTTTGATGTTTATCTTGGATATTGTCTGATGAACAATGCTCCTACTTACATGGATGAATTCCGACGAGCTGGAGAGAAAAAATGGATGTTAGCTTAGAAGAGAAAAACTTCAAAGAGACGAAGAACTGGGGCTTCGTCCTCTACGCCGAGGGGTGAGAAAAGCACCCTTGCCCGAGCGGAGGAGTCAGTTCTGAGGTCATCTGACGCTTCTCGGGCGATTGCGCAAGAGGGAGTGCAGGGGGGATTAGCTCCTTCCCGGCCGACCATTCCTTCAAACCATCCTCCTCTTATTATAGGAGTGTCGACAGTGGCTCGGCCTCCACTTACTCTGCTTGTTCAGGCTTTGCCCGTTCAGGGCGATACTCTTCCCCTTGTCGGGGAGGCAGAACCGGGGCATTCATCTACACGGAGAGCCCATCTCGTTATTGCTCCGGTTCACAGAGACCAGGAGCCATATGTGGTGCCAAATCACTTATTCCAAATCTAAGATTATCTTTTTAGTAGGATTGGATCTTTAATTCTCTAACCTACCTCGTCGATGGAGCCCGAGGAAGTTATAGAGCGGGCTGCTAGGCGTTGCATTTAGGTATGCATTTATGCTTTCATATTATTCCTTCAAGCTGTCTTCTTTTAGATGTTGAACGTTCTTTGCCTTTCCAGAGTTTGGATTTCATTCTCCAAACCCGCCAAGACATTTTCGAAGCTCGAGCTCGTATGAACACTCAGTTCGAGGAGCTGTCACGAACTAAGGAGTGATTGAGGTTAACAGAAGGAAATCTAAAGGGAAAAAGGTGCTTCTTTAGCATCAGACAGGTCGAGTCGAACAGCTGGAGAAGGATCTTGATCTGGTCAGGAAGCAAGCGACCGATTATCAGACCCGCAGGAGGTGTTGCAAAACGAATTTCTTGCGTTGAAGGCCCAGAAAGAAGGTCTTGATTAAGAGAAAATCGTTCTAGGGAAGGATCTGGGAGAGGAGAGGGCTGCCTTCATGGATCTGAAGGCGACATTAGAGAGGGAGATTGAGGAGGCTAAGATCAATGCTATGGAATTTTCAGAGCGTCTAAAGAGTTTATTAACAAACGCTATGGAGACTATGAGAATGCCGGGCATGGACTCTAAAGGTTGTCGAAAGACTTCACCCTGGTCTTGACTTGTCAAGACTTAAGGAAATCGAACATGAAATTGTTTGTGAAGAGGCCATGGGTGCTGAAGCTTTTGAAGCCACTGCCTTTGAAGAGCCCGAGGATGGCCCAGAAGTTAATAGCGCCCCAATCATGGATTTCACTGGTGTTCCTCCAAAGAGATCTTCCCTGCCTCCTGACGTTGCCACTGTAGAGGGCCCAGTCGTTGAGGGCCTTATTGAAGTTGACTGAAGATTTTCCTTTTTCTTTCATTCTTTTTGGACACTTGGGTTTGTATAGAATATTTTGATATTTTGATTGAAATTTATTCCCTGCGTAGTGTTAATTCTCCATGCGTTTCTTTAACTTCTTCATTTTTTAAAATGGTTTCTTCCGAGATTGATGGGACTGTTTCGTCTTACAGGGTGCCACGTGGCGACATTTCATTTTCGGAGCACGTCTTCTTTAATTCCATTTAATATTCCTCGTTTGGTGGAGATCATATACCTGGTTTTGTGGAGATCCGCTGGGATTTGTACACGTGGCATCTCTTGAACGGTGTATTGATCGGCGGGAGCTTCTATTTATACCCCTTTCCTTTCGTCATTTTGGCTAAGGGTTTGAGAGGAGGGAAACTCTAGGGCCTTATCCTCCTTTCTTGGCTTCTTTTGAAGATCAGAAGAAAGGAAGGGTGGGTACCTTTGAAGATCGAGAAACGACAGATTCCCTTGGTGGGATTTCTATTTGCGGGAGCTGGGAGATAGAGTTAAGACTTCCTTTGATATTTTTCAGTCTTTCTTTGGTGTTGAAATGTCGTCTTCCATGGGATTTGATAGGGGCGTCTTTGTCTTTGATTGATACGCACGTCTCTAACTTTCCTGGAGGAGATTCCTTTATTTCTTCCACAGCTAAGGCCATCCAACCCTGCTTGTGCCATCTCAAGGCTGTCGGTAGTACAGATGGTGATGGTTGCTATTATGCAGATGATGATGGTCGTTGCTACACAAATGAAGATGGTCGCTGCTACAAAGAAAGGCTACACTAAAGGGAGGATTTATTCAGAGTAGCTTCTTTTTTCCTCTTTTGATCTTCCTTTCAGAGCAGCTTCTTTTTCTGTGTTTCGGAATTTATCTGTAATCAATGTATTTCAGAATATGAATAAAGAAATTTTCTATTTTTCTTTTTAAATATAGATTGTACTCGACCAGGGGATGCCCCCAATTAGCCTTGTTCTTCAGTAAGGCAGATTGTGCTGTTAGCTTCTCTGCCATATTTAATCCTTTATATGGATAACAAAGTTCGTTAATGGACTCCGTATGAACCTTGGCGGGTTAATAATCTTTTGTGTGGATAGCGAAGTTCGTTAATGGAGGTACCAGAGTACTCCGTATGAACCCTGGTGGGTTAATAATCCTTCGTGTGGATAACGAAGTTCGTCAGTGGAGGTACCTGAGTACTCCGTATGAACCTTGGCGGGTTAATAATCTTTTGTGTGAATAGCGAAGTTCGTTAATGGAGGTACCAGAGTACTCCGTATGAACCCTGGCGGGTTAATAATCCTTCGTGTGGATAACGAAGTTCGTCAGTGGAGGTACCAGAGTACTCCGTATGAACCCTGGTGAGTTAATATATATAAAAATGGAATGCCCTTCTTTATTGATAATAAGTTCCGGGGGACCTTATTACAGCTTTATTGGTAATACTTGAGTAGATTTGTAGCGTTCGCGTGGCGTTGGTGCACCTTTCCTTCCATGTCTTTGATGTAGTAAACTCCTGGCCTGACGATTCGGACCACTTAGTAAGGGCCTTCCTAGTTGGGCATGAATACCTTGGATCCTGGATCCTGAGTGCTGCTTAATATTTTTCTTCTGAGGACTAGATCGCCAATGCGAAAAGATCTCTGCCTTATTCGGGAATTGTAGTATCACGCTACATTCTATTGATGGGCCACTAAATGTACTTGAGCCTTGTATTATTGTTCTTCTAGTGTGTCCAACTGGAAGTTCATTGGTGCTTCGTTCTCCTCCTGATTGTAGTGTTGCATTCGATAGGAGGGTACTCCGATTTCAACCGGGACCACTGCCTCTACTCCATAAGTTAGAGAAAACGGGGTTTCCCCTGTCGAAGTTCGAGTAGTGGTCCAATAAGCCCAAAGTACTTTTGGCAAGTATTCAGGCTATGCACCATTTCGATCTTCCAATTTAGTCTTCAGATGCTGCTTGATGATCTTATTGACTGCCTCCACTTACCAATTGGCCTGAGGATGGTAGGGAGCGGTCATTAGATGTCGTATCTTTAATTCTTCGCAGAGTTCCTTCACATTTTTATTACCAAATTGGCGGCCATTATCTGTAGTAATGGTGTGTGGGATTCCACATCGATAGATGATGAAATTTTTTACGAACTTGGTAGTCTGCTTCTCAGTGATGGAGGCTAACGACTCAGTTTCGACCCAATTTGCGAAGTAGTCCACTGTGACAATCGCATATTTGACCTGTCTTTTACCCGTTGGGAGAGGGCCAATGAGGTCAATCCCCCATTGAGCGAAGGGCCATGGGCTTGGCAGAGGTCTGAGGTTCTCTGGAGCCTTCTGAGGAATTTTTTCTAACTGCTAACACTTATCACAATGCTTTGAGAACGTTTCTGTGTCGGCCATCATGGTTGGCCAATAGTAGCCCTGTCGAACTACTTTGTAAGCCATTGACCTCCCGGCTAAGTGGTTACTGCATACGCCTTCATGGATCTCTGAAAGAATATATTTGACTTCTTCTGGATGGACACATCTAAGATGCGGGCATGAATATCCGCGGTGGTATAACACATTTTCTTTCATGAAGTACTTAGGCGCGGCGAATTTGAGTTTTCTTGCCTCTTTCCTATCCTCTGGTAATTCTCCATTTTGGACGTATCTGATGATCAGGTCCTTCCATGATGGAGATTGGTGAATTGGATAAGTTGGGAGAGGCGAATGCTTAGTTATGCTTGGCTCTGATAAGTGTTCAACTGGAATCATACGATCGAGTTCCCCCTTTGAAGTAGAGCCAAGTCTGGCTAAAGAGTCAGCCAACCAATTTTCTTCTCTCGAGATGTGATGCAGCTCGTATGACTCGAAACTGCCCAAGAGTGCAAGAGCCTCTGACTTGTAGGCGGACATCTTCTCATCTTTGGCCACAAACTCGTCAGAGTTCTGGTTGACCATGAGTTGAGAATCGCTGTAAATTTTGAGGTTGTGGGCTTAAAAAAATTTGGTGATGCGTAGTCTGGTAAGGAGTGCTTCGTATTCTGCCTCATTGTTGGAAGTGTGGAAGTCGAAACGTAGAGTGTACTCTACTTTGTCGTCGTTTGGGGTGAGTAAGATAACTCCAGCCGCAGACCCTTGGGAAGTGGTAGATCCATCCACGTAGAGAGTCCATGTGAGCGGACTTGGAACTGATGGTTGAGCGCAGTGTGCGAGGCGCTCGGCGTGGGCAGAAGGACCCGAGTGTGAGAGACACTCCGCGACAGAAGGAGTTGAGTAGGTGAATTCAGCCACGAAATTGGCAGCAGCCTGCCCCTTGATAGTTGTGCGCAGATAGAATTTGATGTCGTGCTCACTCAATTCGATGACCCATTTTGCTAGCCACCCCGATACTCTAGGATTCTGCAGGACTTGATGCAGAGGTTGGTCAGTAAGAACCTGAATGGTATGGGCTTGGAAGTATGACCGCAATTTCCTGGCCAAAGTAATTAGGGCGAGGGCCAACTTCTCGATTTTCGGATAGCGAGTTTTAGTGTCCAACATTGCTTTACTGACGTAATAGATAGGCCGCTGGCCTCTTTCATCATCACGAACTAGAGCCGAGCTAACTGTTGTATGAGATATAGCAAGGTATAACATTAACTGATCATCATGAAGAGGCTTTAAGAGGATGGGTGGAGTCCCTATGTATTCCTTTAATTGGGCAAAAGCTTCCTCACACTTATCTCACTAGTGTAGAGTTTTGCCCATCCCCTGCAACAGCTTGAAAAATGGAAGGCACGGATCCAAGGCTTTTTAGATGAAGCGGTTAAGGGAGGTGATCCTCCCTGCCAATCGTTGGATATCTCGGATGATCTTTGGAGATTTCATATCCAGGAGGGCCTGAATCTTTTCAGGATTCGCTTCGATACCTCTTTTCTCAACCATGAAGCCTAGGAATTTTCAGGAAGATACTTCGAACGCGCATTTGGCTGGGTTGAGCTTCATGGTGTGTTGTTGTAGGACTTGGAATGCTTCGTGGAGGTCTAAGAGATGATCTTCTTCTTTGGTGCTCTTGACAAGCATATCATCGACGCAGACTTCCATGTTTTGCCAATCTGATCTGCAAATATTTTGTTTACTAGGCGATGGTAAGTAGCACCTGCATTCTTCAGGCCAAAGGGCATGACCTTATAACAGTATAATCCTCTATCCATGATAAAGGATGTCTTTTGTCTTCTGGTGGGTGCATCTGAATCTGGTTGTAGCCGGAATACGCATCCATAAAGCTAAGGAGTGCATGTCCAACCGTTACATCGACCGATTGATCAATTCGAGGCGTGGGGAAACTGTCTTTCGGACATGCTTTGTTGAGGTTCGTATAGTCAACGCACATGCGCCACTTGCCGTTAGCCTTTTTGACAAGCACGACGTTGACTACCCAATTTGGGTATAATGCTTTCTAGATAAATTCAGCCTTGAGAAGCTTGTCGATTTCTTCTTTTACGACAATCTGTCTCTCTTGATTTAGCGCTCATTGCCTCTGATGCACTGACTTCAATTTCGGATCCACCCGCAATCTGTGTACGATGACATCCGGGTCCATGCCTGGCATTTCCTCATGGGACCAAGCGAAGACATCCCGGTGATCCCTCAGGAATTCAGAAAATTTCTTCTTGGCGTCAGGACTGAGAGCCGAGCCAATCTGGACTTGTCTCGAAGGATTTGAATTCAAAATTGGAATGTGGATTAGATCTTTTGCTGGGGAGCCACCTTTGGCCTCGCTGTCCCGAGGATCAAGGAATGAACCGCCCTCTGAACTTGGGTATGAAGTAAGCTCGATGAATTCAATAGGGCTTATTTGTTTGCCTCTCTTTCGAAGTACAGTCTCATAATAAGACCGTGCTACAGCCTGATTATCTCTGACAACCCCAACTCCCGTGGGAGTGGGGAACTTTATGCATAAGTAGAGGGGGGCCATGGTGGCCCCAAGATCTGTCATGGAAGGTCGGCCTAAGATGGCGTTGTAGGCTGATGGTCGATTCACGACCACGAAATTTACCATGATGTTGATTTTGTTAGGGGCTTCCCCAAAGATAATTGGGAGCTTAACACTTCCTTCGGGAGCCACCACTTCTCCTCCAAACCTGACCAGAGAGGTCTGCATGGGTTCCAGCAAACTCCTAGATAGATTCATGGCGTCGAAAGTTGTTGTATACAGGATATTGGCTGAACTGCTTGTGTCCAGAATTATCCTGTGGGTCTTGTAGTTCGACACAAGGAGAGTGATGACGATAACATCATAATGATGGAGAATGACTCCCGCTGCATCTTCCTCATTGAAGGTGATAGGCTGGAGCTTCCATTTTGGGAGCTTCAACTGCTTTGTCGATCTCTCTGCCTGTAAGATCTCATGAGCCTTCCTGGTGTGGGCTTTCCTTGCATTGTTGGAATCTCCTCCTCCTTTGGGGCCACCGAAAATGGTGTGGATCTCCTCGAATGGTTCGAAAGACTCCGGTTGCTGTTTGCGCTGCTGGCATCCCTATTGGGAAGATTTTGCATCCTGTTGGCGCCTTTCGAATCGGCACGGGGATCTTTCTTGTTTCTTGGCTTGTTGGTCCTTTTGATCGACATATGACCGCTGATGACCACAATGAATTAGAGATTCAATTTCGTCTTTTAGGGTGCTACAATCTCTGGTATTATGCCCGTGGTCACAAGGAAAATCACAGTACTTGCGCCTGTTCCTTGTGTCTGGATTCGACTTTAGCTGTGGAGGCCACGTTACATACTTTTGATTCTTGTGGTGCACGAACACCTTCTCACCGGAGGCATTGAGATATGTGTAATTAGAATAACATCCCTCGGGGGACCTTTCCTCAGAGAGTGGTCCCTCTTGTCTTCTCGCTTCTTCTTATCTTCGAATTTTTTCTTCTTATCGCCGGGACCTACTTTCGACTCTTGGCGAGCCTTCGCTAGCTCCTTAGCATTGATATATTTTTAGGCCTTGGTCTGAAATTCTGCCATTGTTCTCAGCATGGTTTTATCTAGGGCTTAGTGGAACTCTTTGTTCCAGACCCCATTAAGTAGGGACGGAAGACCTGCATCCTCAGTATAACCTGCGACTTCTACGGCCTCTGATGTGAAGCGAACGAGATATTCTTTAAGAGATTCTCCGTCCCTTTACCTGATTGTTGTGAGATGTGTAGTTGTCTTTTTTATTTTCCTGCTTGCCATGAATTGTGACATGAACAAGGTACACAATTGTGAGAAGGAGCTAATGGACCGGGGCTTGAGATTCCGGTACCATGTTAAAGTTGCTCCTTTCAATGTGAGGGAAAAAACCTGACACATAATTTCTTCACCGATGCCCTTGAGTTGCGTATGAGACTTGCAAATTTCTAGGTTCTCCATGGGATCCCCCGAACCGTCATAACAGGGGAGATTGTTGGATACCCTGAATTTCTCGGGCCGAGGAGCCCTCATGATGTCGTCGGTGAATGGAGGGTTAATTTAGTCCAACATCGCTTGCAGCATACCTGGCATATCAGGCTGATACTGTTGTTCCATGGCGTCCATCTTGTTCTTCAGTTCCCTTAGCTCGTCCTTCCATGCGGAGCATGTTCTCGATTGGAAGCCTCCGTTTCCTCTGGCGCGGCATCATTATTTAGGTCTTGATTCGTTTCGGGATGAGTCTGGCTATGGTGTCTGGCCTCCAATGAGTGACGTAGGTCACCAACCAGGAGCTGAGTGTTTCTGGGCTGGTGAACATGACTGGGCACTATGGCTGGGCTGAAGGTCCTACGGACAGCTCGACTTGGCTTGCAGCTGGGCCATTGGGCTCACACCATTCGGGCTGAACGGAACGAGCTGGTACGTTAGCGTGCAGATGTTGAAGAGAAGGGAGGATCTGTTACAACTGCGTAGCGACTTCCATGAAGTGCAGCACATCAACTCAGAGGAGCTGAATGTCAGCCTCCATAACCATCATTCTGGTTGCATCTTCGGTCCGTGGCATGGGCCGTGACGACGGTGGAGGAAGGTCGTGTCCTCTGGAGGAAGCGCCTTCATCATCAGGGTGCTAGGCACCTACATGGGCTAAAGTAGCTGGGACAGAAGCTTCGATCATCTGTTTACTTTTGGCCTTCTTAGGAGGTATTATGGTACTCGTGGGAGAAAAAGAGGATAAAATGGCGAAGAAAATCACAAGTCGGGCCCCACGGTGGGCGCCAATCTGTTATCGCTGGAAACGGTAACAGATGTTGATCAGGGGACCAACTTGTATCTTTGTTGTCAGATCTAATGATGATGATGAATGGACTGGATCAAGGATCTGCAATCACCACAAAAGGTTAGGATGATCGCTGGGGGTGCCGGTTGATGGCCCTCTGATGCTTAAGTCAGTGGATGATGGAGAGAAAAACTTGTAAATATGTTAATGGTAGATGATTGCGTACCGTAGATTGAAGCATTGAAGGCTTTTTATAGATGCTTAGAGAGCCGTTAAGGGCTGATAATCAGGATGTAATTTGGGGCCACGTATGTACATAATCACAGTCAAGCCGATGGGTGGTGTGATGATCATGACCATGTAATGCTAGAACTGTGGCCGTCTGGAACGGTCGCACTGACAAAACGGGAAACTAGCTGTTATACTCAGATGCCGAGTGTATACTCTGCATAGAGCTGCACACGAGTCGAGCTCAAGCCGAGCTTTACAAAGCTTGAGCTTGGCTTGATCAGTGGCCCACTGAGCTTGAGCTTGGCTTGGCTTGAGCATCGAGCTCAAAACAGCCGCTCGAGCTTGGCTTGCTGGTCGAGCCGATCAAGCTTTGTTCGAGCCAAGTCGATCGAGCTCATCAAGCCGAGCCGAGCCAAGCTCGAGTTGTCTTCTTCTTCTTCTTCTTGTTTTTTTTTTTTTATTATTATTATTTTTTTTTATGACGGTCTAACCCAACCCTCCCCTACCCAACCAAACCCAACCCACTCAACCCAACCTTACCTGGCTACCCAATCCACTGACTCAACCCAACCCACTCGACCCAACCCTACCTGACCCACTGACTCAGCCCAACCCTACTCGACCCACTGACTCAGCCTAACCCACTCTACCCAACCCTGCCCGATGGTCCTAACCCACTGACTCAACCCAACCCAACCCAACCCAACCCACTCAACCCAAACCCTACCCAACCCAACTAGCTGACCGGACGGGCGATGGCCTAACCCAAAAAAACCCAATGGCATTTTGACATTCTCTATTTCAAAAAAAAAAAAACTAAATAAGAAAAAAATAAAAAGAAGCCCTACCTGGTCTGGTCGCTCGCTGCCTCACTGGGCTGGGGCGTTCGTTGTTGGTGCTGGGTCGGGAGTCCGGACTCGTGGGTCTGGTCGCTCGCTGGCCGGCGACCGCTCACTAATTGGGCTGGGGTTCCGATGGAGCAAGGAAGCCGGAGAGAGAGAGAGAGAGAGAGAGAGAGAGAGAGAGAGAGAGAGAGGGCGGACTCCGGAGGGGCAAGGCAACCGGGCGGGCAAGGGGGCGCAGCGGGTAGGGTTTTGTCTTTTCAAGAGAGGGGGAAATGAGGTGGGGTCGGGCGTCGGGTAGGGTTTTGTAACTTAATAACTTATAATTATATTATATATATAAATTTATATTATATATTATATAATATATAAAAATATTTTTAAACGAGCTCAAGCCGAGCCGAGCTCGAGCCGATCAAGCTTTTTTCGAGCTACAAGCTTCGAGCCAAGCCGAGCCAAGCTCACTCGTGCTCGAGCTTGGCTTGTTTTCAAACAAGCTTAAAAAATTGAGCTTAAGCTTGGTCGAACTGGCCTACGAGCCAAGCTAAGCCGAGCTTAAACAAGTCAAGCCGAGCGAGCTTTTCGAGCTAGCTCGGCTTGTGTGCAGCTCTAACTCTGCATAGTCGTGCTCTTGGATGATGGTTACTAGCCAAGTGCCTACTTGGAAAAATGACGAGCGGAGTGCAGACTCATCTTTTAATATAAGCAAGCACGTGCATGTCACGTGAGAAGGCCGAGTGTGTGTCAGAGTTAGGAGCTGCAATGCTGACCTGCTGGTGGGATGCAGAGTGATAGTCGGCATAAGATATATGCCGAGTGATGTCAGCAAGCTTGCGGACTCCACTCCTTCGTAAATTCTCTTCAAGCACTCAAGTAGTAGGCTAACAATCATTGGTTTCTCTTTCCTTCATGTGGTGCTTGGTGGGCCCGGCGGGAATCCCCATAACAGTTTGGATCATCTAATCAGTGTAATTCTTTGCGCCATGGCTTGTTCCTAATCGAATGAATGAATGAATGGTTCAGATCGATAATAAGTCACCCAGCGTGCGATTTAAAAAAGGTTTGGGGACGTTGGTAATGTATATGGTGGGCCTCACAGTATAAAAACAATGAGCATCCAACCAGAAACTTCCAAATTCATATGGTATATGTGCCTCAACTACCAAATTTACATGGTGGCTGCATGTTGGCTGGATCAGCCTTGTTTTTTGAGGGGTTCCAATTTCTACTTTCGTGGAGTGACCCTTTTGAATGAGTGGACATTTGTGCACAAACTACAGTGGGCCCCAAAAGCAGGGCTGTAGGTCTGTCCTAGGGGATAGGACATTAACAAATACATGGCACTTGTCCATATGACTGCTAATTTATAATTGTATCACTTTGTCAATCTACAAGTGGGTGTATGATGCGAAATATTTGTGCAAGAAATGACATGTCCATCAGTTGGGTGCTCACATGCACTTGTTATGTGTGAAAATCATACTATACTTGTTTACACCTGACCTAAACCTGACCCATGAAATAGATGGGTGTGGGTCAACTGTCCTATGATATCGGATCCTTTTTTATATTTGGATCCAATCCTTTAAATAAATGGGTCCTCTTATTTTACTTAAATCTGGCCTGGATTATGAAATGATAGGGCCGTGAAGCAAAACAAAACCTAATTATTAAATGGGTACCCTCTTTCTCCAGACCTGACCCATTTGCACCCTTGGTTGTGACACACCTAAAGTGGGCCCCACTTTTTTGTATGTTGCGTTTACAGTTTCTGTTGCCGGAGTCGTCGCAATCTGCCAGAGCATCAAAGTTTTTCTCCTGTCAGAGTCTGCCAGAGTGTCAAAGTGATCAGAAGCTTAGAATAAAGTTTTTCACCCCTTGTGCATAAAGTTTTTCCCCGCTGCTCATGCATAAAGTTTTTCTCCTCTTCCGACTGAGTGTCAAAGTTTCAAAGTGTTACATTAGAATTATAAATACAAAGTGAGATATATCTAATAGATGTTTCAAGATGTTGATTAGACCTATTTTGTTTCTCCAATAAATCTTAGTTGTCCATTTTCTTGTCATTGATCGGAAGCTTAGAATTACCTGATTGGCACAATTTTTGTACCATGGCTTGATCCTAGTCGCATGAATAAATGAATGAATGAATGGTTCAGATCAATGAGAGATAATCCTGTGTGCAATTTAAAAGGTTTGGGGATGTTGGTAATGTCCTGTTAAGGTGAACCTAGGGTCTCTTGCCCACAAAATAGTCAACAAGTGAATTTTTCCATTCTTTTTGGTCTCTACCTTAGCAAAGGATACAGTAAATGTTTTATTTTTATGCGAGAGAATGAAATCTAGGGAGAGGTTAGTGTCAGATTTTGGGGCAAATGGGCTAGCCCACTAGCCCACTCAACAGGTTTAATAGTAGGTGGCCCGACAGTCGGAGTCAGGGTTGGGCTGTACTTGGGTTCAGTACCTGAATTTGCGCATGGAGCTGGGCCAGGACTAGTGTGATATAGGCCTGAAATTGACTTTGGTATTGGTTTTTGAGCTGAACCCGAGGAATTTATTGCTGGGCCTGAAGGTGGGCATTCTTGAACCCATAGCAGAATTTTGAGCTGGGGCTTGCTGAGGTGAAGAGTTGAAACGACTAATAGCTGGCAGTGGGCCTGAGGAAAGCGGACATGACATGGGTTTCGGGTCTGTGGGCCTAATATAGGTGGGCTGGGCCCACAATTTAAATGTTTGTTATTCCCTCCTTTGGGAGCTACATCATGCCGTATAACAGGCCCAACAACAAGGGTGGCAGAGAATGGTGAAGATTGGTTCGCAGTCAGAGGAGGGGCATGGGTCTTTAAAACTGTCGGAGAACAATTGCCAACCGAAACAGGCATAGGAACGTGGTGTTTTGATTTGATTCAATGGTCAGATTTTTTATTATTTTATTATTATTATTATTATTATTATTATTTTTTACCATTGGCATGTGCTGTGCACTTGTTGTCGGAGATGGATTCGTCGCTGGAGAATGACGAAGAAAGGGTTCGCAGCTGAAGGAGATCACCAGAGAAGAGCCATTGGAGGGTTTAGATTCAAAGATTAGGGATTTCACCGTTGATCGAATCAAAGATTTGGCGGCCCACACCATTTCCTTTGAGACCGACGGTGGAAGAAGAGCTTCATTTCCATCTTTTATCCGTTACGACAACAATTGCATCCACACTTCATCAAATGGTGCATTTCGAAGAGAAGAATCTAATATTTCGGCTAGTTGCTTCGAATCCCATGGGGAGGAGCCCAACTTCCAAGTAACCCCACTTTTCCCCCCTACGGCAGCATTTGCAGAGTTGAGAAACAAGGCCGTAAAAAAGAGGAAAGAAAATAGAGGGAAATGATCCGTCCAGTTGGTCCAATGGATGGTGCGTCCGACCGACAATGTTACGTGGATTAGCGTAAGTTAGGGTATTTAAGCCTAATTGTGATTAGGGCTTCATCAACAAGTGTTTTCTCTCTAAGGGCAAGGGTTTTGTAAGGCGAGAGGGTTTTAAACACTTGCAAGGGTTTGAGAATGAATTTTCTCAAGTGGTTATGGTATTCGTAGATGCGCATTGTAAGGAGAGATCCGGGTTTCATATGTAATCGAAGGAGGTGAGTGGTGTAATCTCTAAGCCTTTGATTATAGTGGGTTTCTATCACTTTGTGTCGTGGTTTTTCCCTGCCACGTTAAATATCTTATGTTTGTGTGACTGCTTTGGTTGGTTATTGTTTATTTGATTATTTGAACGTGCTTTTGCAAAGAGAACAAATTAACTGTGATATTAGATCTAAATTTCTAATACCTAGGGTTGATCTGGGTTTGTCGAGAGCTCAGAATTTCAACAAAGTGGTATTAGAGTGTCGGGTTTAAGGATGTTCGGGAATTCAACAAAAATGTCAAGGTTGAAATTTGATATATTGAAATTCGATGTAGAGAACAATTTTAGTTTGTAGCAATGGAATGTTAAGGATATTTTGATATCACAAAAGTTGAGCAATGCATTGTTAAAGACTAAACCGAAGAAGATATATGATGATGATTAGAGCGAACTCTGAGAGAAGGCTATGACTATGAGCACCATCCGTCTATATATGTCTATCAGATGGAGTCATGTATAATGTTTTGAATGAGAATCTCCCCTGGAGATGTGGAAGAAACTAGAAAACCTATACACGGTGTAGTCCCTCATTAATAAGTTGTTTGTGGAGAAACAACTTTTCGGGCTAACGGATGAAGGAAGGATCCGATCTCCAAGAGCACATGAACTCGTTTACAAAGGTAGTTAAGGCTCGGAGTGACGATGGAGGATCAAGAAAAAGTGGCGCTGCTTCTAACATCGCTCTTCACATCATACGTCCACCTCATCACTACTCTGTTGTATGGGAAGAATACAATGAAACTGTGAGAAATCACTGTGGCTCTTATTTCTAACGAGATGAGGAAGAAGTCGAGCGATGAGGACTCTTATGCAGAAGGGTTAGTTGTGAAAGAGGGTCAGGGACGTGGGAGATTCATAGAGCAATCTAGGTCTAACATGAAGAAAAAGTCTATACCGAAATCGAAGGCTAAAGATGGATGTTTCTAATGTGGAATAATGGAACACTTTAAGAGAGACTGTCAGAAAGGGAAGGATGACTTAGAAAGCAATAATAAAAATAACGCAGGTGAATCGGCTAGTGTAGCAAAAGAGAGCTCAAAATGAGGCCTCTTCTCCATCTCTTTAGGTACGAGCCATCTTTCAGATATATGGATACTCGATTTAGGATGTTCGTATCACATTTGCTTAGATGGGACTTGGTTCGATTCCTACAAGTTCTATAATGGTGGAAGTGTTCTGATGGGGAATGACATAACATGCAAGGCCATTAGAATAGAGACTATCAAGGTAAGAATGTTTGATGGAGTCATGCAAATTTTAGGTGATGTCAGGCATGTCCTAGATCTGGAGAAAAAATTTGATATCCTTTAGGGTTTTAGGTACAAATGGGTGCACATTCACTACAACTAGCGGTGTAATCAAGGTCATAAGAGGTACAATGGTATTGGTGAAGGCATAAGACAAGAAGCTTGTACAAGTTGGTTGGGAGCACGGCTATAGGTGATGTCACTACCACCTCATCCGCAGAATCCGCCATAGATGATACTAATCTATGGCATATGCTGCTAAGGCATATGAGCGAGAGGAGCGTGATGGAACTTCATAAACGAAAATTGTTGAAGAAACTTAAGCAGTGTAAGGTGAATTTTTATAAGTATTGTATTTATGGGAATCAGTGCAGGGTAAGGTTCAAGTCTGTTATACACATAGCAGCAACGGGGTGCTCAATTTTATACATTTCGATGTCTTGGGGCCAGTAACAGTACCGTCTAAGGGAGGAACACGATACTTCATGACTTTCATAGACGATTACTTGAGGGAGGTTTGGGTCTACTTCTTAAAACACAAGTCTCAAGTATTTGCCAAGTTCAAGGAATGAAAGGCATAAGTAGAGAAGAAAATTGGGAGACAAGTTAAGTTTCTTTGTTAAATAGTGGTATGGAGTACAGAGGGGCGGGATTCATTAAATTTTATAAGGAATAGAGCATTATAAGACACTTGTTAAATCCAAGGACCTTATAGCAGAACGAGGTGGTAAAGAGGATGAATAAAACTCTATTGGAGAGGGAAAGAAATATGTGGTTGCATCTGGGGCTGCCTAAAAGCTTCTAGGAAGAAGTAGTGAACATGTCATACTTTATTGTAAATCTATTACCATCTACAAAGCTAGACTCCAAGGTTGCAGAGGAAGTCTGGATAGGTAAGGACGTCGATTACTCAGGGATGAGGATTTTTGGGTGTCCATCATACGTCCATGTGTAAAGTGAAAAGGATAAAGTTAGATCCCAAATTTAGGAAGTGTATCTTTATCGGGTATGAGAAAGGTGTTAAGGGCTACAAGCTTTAAGACGTAGACTCTCAGAAGGTAGTCATTATCAGAGATGTCATCTTCGATGAGGCATCAATGTTGAAGGCTAATAAAAGCACTGCAGAGAAGTCAGAAAAACAGGGTGAGGCTGAGCAATTGTCGGTGCAGGTGGAGCTAGTTGAGCATGTTACTGAACGTAAAATTTAGCAGGAGCAAGAAATTGAGTAAAACAATAAGCAAGATACTCAGGAGAGTACAGCCAGGAACATGGAGAAAAAAAACTATTAGAGCCCCAATTCAGTGTGGGTTCGAGGACATGGTCTCTTTTGCATTGTTCACAGGGAGTGGAGATCCCTTTACCTTTTAAGAGAAAAAAATCTAGAAAGGATGGAAATAAGTAGATGTCTTGAAATTACGTCGGCAGTCTAACACGATACCTTTGTATGTGCGAAAGCTTAAAGAGCAACTAGTATTATGGCTAAGGCTTATGGGGGGGGGGGGGGTGATAAGGACCTTTTGAAATTATTTTCACCTATTTACATAATTTAACAAATTAAACTAAGTAAACAAGAACACTTTGGCTTCCAAGCCTAAGTGGGTCCAATCACAAGACTAGTATATTGTTTAAGCGATAAGCAACCTAGTCTAAGCATGCATAGATATTCAAATGATTGAAAAAATCAAGCTCCTAATCTATGCAACCTATGTAGACTTATGAGAATGAATCAATGAGCTCAAGTCTACATAACTAGTGAAAGTACAACTTGTGTGTAGATGTGCCTATCTACTGACGAACATACATTACTATTAAGCATTCATAATTAACAATTAAACCTACAATGTTAAGGTAACAACGTGCTAAAAATAATCACAAACACAAGCATGATAGTGGTTCAACTTTGGGTCTACTCCACTCCCGGTTCAAGTACTCAACCCCATTGAGCACACCGAAATTCACTATCGGAGGTTTTAAATAAGGTTCACCTCTCAACCTTTACACGGAGGTTTTTTTGGTTCACCTCTCAACCATAAAGGAGTTTTGGACAAGGCTAACTCTCAATCCAATGCACGTTCACTCCCATGTCGAAGGCTCCCCCTTGGAGTCTTTGTTTAGGCCCGGCAAACAAACCAAGGAGCGCTAAGCAACCCCTAGTCTTTAGGCTGACAAACGAGCCAAGGAATGAACAACGTCTCTAGTATTTTAGGCTTAACAAACAAGCTAAAGATTGGCAAATGACCCTAGTTCGAGTTTAACAAACAAACTCTACACTCAACTCCCATAGGGAATTGAGTGGATGGACTCTCAATAAAGAAAACCTTCCTTGTCGGATGAGCCCCTTGTTTAGCGCCGCTTTGGGTTACTTGATCTCCGCTCTCTCTTGCTTCAATCCGCTTCCCTTGCTCCCCTGATCGTGTTGCCACTGCATCGCCAATGCCTCAGCTACACTTGATCAATCACCTTATTTATTATGCCTTTGAGATGCCTAAGGTGATAGGAGGGTAGGTTTGAGAACTCTACAACTAATAAGAATGAGTTTCCTAGAGTTGCTCACTTACAACGATCTTATCTTAGAGCTTTGGATAAAGATATGACTATCAAGGAAGATCCAAACTCTAGAGATTAAGAGGCGCTGAAGGTCATCTTCTACACGAGCTTGGAATGCTTCATTCTTGTGTGAAATCACAAGAAAGATACCTTGCAATGGTTAGAGATTGAGCTTCTGATAATCTCCAACAATGGTGGCTTCAATCTTCTCAAAATTCCTCTTCTTACCCCTAAAATCGAGCCAAGCCTTTAAATACATAAAGCCCCAACGGTTATAAAACGGCTCTCTCCGACCGGTCGGAGGGGTTCCTCGATCGGTCGGGCGACCGGTCATATTTCATGGCCTGGACAGAAAAACTTGCTGTCTCAAATTGACAGGTCGCCCACCGGTCGGATGACCGGTCGAATTAAACACCCAAACATATTTTTCAATGAATGCTCACTATCCATTTTGGGCCTGTTGCCGACCGGTCGGACGACCGGTCTGAGCATGAAAACTGCATTTTGTTAGTTGTGTTTTGCAACAGTTCATGCGACCTCTGAGGCCATTCCTTAGGTGATCTTTTGGGACACCTAGGGCCAATCTAAGATGACTAAGGGTATCCTAATGGTCGCAGTCATCTAGAGGTTATAGTTTTCGTTAGGTTCAAGGTTAAGGCACACCAATGCATCTCTTTTACCTGTTTCTTCTTCCTTGATGCAGCTGGTCCATCTTGAGTCTTTGGTTTTCGTCTTTATTAAGCTCAACTGACACTAGACTCACTGACCTAAGTGATTGACAAACAAGGTGCACTAGTATGCTACAGAAAAGTGCACTAACATGTCTTCCATGACAGAGGAGATGGAATCTCTCAACAGGAATAAGACATGGGAGTTGGTGGAACTTCTAAAACTTCAGAGGACTATAGGGTGCAAGTGGGTGTTTAGGAATAATGAAGAATTAACAGAAAAGGATGGCAAAAAGTATAAGGCACGACTTATAGCAAAAGGGTATTCACAGAGGGAAGGAGTAGATTACAATGGAGTTTTCTCTCTGATCATGAAACATACATCAATCAGGGTGCCACTGGCTATGGTAATAGAATCCAGTTTGGAATTGGAGTAGCTCGATGTGAAGACGACATTTCTTCATGGGAGCTTAGAGGAAATTATTTATATAAAGCCGGTTAAAGAATTCGAGGATCTTGGTAAGAAAGGCCACGTGTGTAGGCTAAAGAAGTCATTGTATGGTCTGAAGTAGTCTCTGAGGCAGTGGTATAAGTAGTTCGATCTACATGGTGGAGATTGGGTATATCGAGTGTGAGTACGATTGTTGTGTGTATTATAGGGTGCTTAAGGACAGGTAATATATTCTACTAATGATTTACATTGATGATATGCTAATTGCCGCAAAGGACGAGAATGAGATACTCTTACTTAAGTCTCTGTTAAGTAGAGAGTTTGACATGAAGGATCTGGGTGCTGCGAAGAAGATCGTAGGCACGAAGATACACAGAGACAGAGTCTGGGAAGTTGTGGTTATCTCAAAAGGGATATGTGCAAAAGGTACTAGAGAAGTTCCATATGAAAAGTGCTAAGCCAGTTAGCACGCCTCTAGTAGGTCACTTTAAGTCATTAGCTAGGTCGTGTCCAAGTACAGAAGAAGAGATTTTAGATATGTCATGGGTGTTATAATATAATACCCCGAATTTTCACCAACTCGGGTATTGTATGTGCTCAGGTGTTACTAGAAATTTTTCTAATTTGTTAGGTAAGCATAGGTGCACTTACCCGTCTTCAAACTTGAAATACTTAGAAAGTGCCTAGGGAACCTCGTTTCTAGAAATCTAAACTCACTAAAAATATATGGATTACTTTAATACAAAAATCTAACCATACAAGTTCGGTTATACATCCTTAGAGAGCCACTGACTTCACCTAATCACCTAATCTTGGTCCTAACCTCGGGATCTATGAATCAAGGGATGAGATCTAAGAAACTAATCATTACTTAATTAGAACGACTAAAGAACTATATAAACTTGATTAGATGCCTTTAGGAGGCTAATAAGTGTGCTTGACCATCTAAACCTTGGGCCTAATCATGTGGTGTATGAATCTAGGGCTAAGATCTAGCGGACTCCACCATCAATAAATCAACCTAACCACAACATAATGAATATCTAGCTAAGAATCGCATAACTAACAGTTTAGATCATATTCATAACCCGAATTAGACCAATGTCTCGTATGACTTAGGAATTAAGGGGTGAGAATGGATTTGACTAAAAACACCAATTTCACTAATTTTCTAGCAGCCAAATTTCAAAGTAGGTAGATCGGACCTCACATATTGTACCTAAGAAATATCACCTTCAACTCTATTTCAGAAATAACAAAAAACTCTAAACGAGTCTAGGCCGATTGTTAGTGGTCCACCGACTAAGGGGTTATAGAAAACTATTCGCCTTACTGGGATTGATGTCCCTCATGAGGCGTTGAGCCAACGTTATGAGCCAAATCTCTCAATTAGAGCCGAGAGGGTGGCACATGGGATGTGTAAATCTGCCCGGATACTACATAATAACTTAAGTGAATTCTGCCATACGAACTTACATGAAGTTATAGCTTTTGTGCCATTAGAATTTGATGAAACTTAAGATCCTAGTCTTGATTATTTGTCCACAGATATCCCTAAAGCCGTGGCTCAGATTGATGATCGGTGATCGTTAAACGAACTTCTTTTCATATCTGATAAACGTCACATCCGAAATGCGTGAGATCATAAGTATAGGTAGATCTCCCGTTAAGGAAGCTGCCCCATGGGTCGGATTGACTCAGATGGGCCGGGTGGGCCCCATCTAAAAACCCCTCGTAGGTTCATTTCTATGAAGTTCTAATAGGTAGGGCCATTTGGGGCAAATCCTACCATATAAAAGGAGTGAAATTGGAGAAAAACTCCATTTCATTATTAAAATTTTAGAGAGAGTGAGAGGGGAGGAGAAGGAGAGTGAAGGAGGAAGAAGAAGATGAAAGAAGGTGGAGCTATGCATGTCGATCCACCTCCCTCCATATGCATCTACGACCCACTAGGCGCTGCAATCTCCGTTGAATCACCATCGCCAATCCCCATAGGTAAGGGAATCAAACTCAACATTCATGTTTCATCATCCCCCTTGGATCTCCACAACCCCCTTCAAACATGCAATCTCCCTTTTGATGTAGGAACTTCATTTTAATTTCAAAAGTTAGGTGCAGACCATTAACCCTAGGTTGCCTAATATCAAACATCGTTAGGTGAAATTAATGCTTTGTTTAAGCATTTATGAATGTCTAGATTTGATGCTCGGTTGTTAGGATTCCTTGATTTCATGAATGAATTATTGTAATTGCTTGTTATGCTTGATGTTGTTGAAACCTTCTATTTAAGCTTGCAAGTTAATAATTGTGTGCTTATAATATTAAATAGTGTGGTTGGAGTGGTTTAATAGCATGCTAACAATGTTTGTTATGATGAAATGATAGTGCTTCTTAGTATGTTATTGAATTTCATATAGACTATAAATTGCCTTGTTAATGCATCCTTTTAAATGTATTAGATTGTTGGAATGTACTTTCTGTCTCAATTATATGCTTACATCTCGAATTTTTGTATTAGTTAGAGTTGTTGAGTGGTCCATCTCGGCAACTAGCTAGGAACCGGGGTGGTTGCTTAAGGTCGACTGCCTTTGGGGCTGGTGTGATCGATTTGGGGCGGAATTCAGGCGTCTGACTATAGTTTAAGGACTACGCAGGCCATACGTGCCTAAGGCCAGCCTCCCCGATGTTCTCCCCTGTCGAACGTGCTAGTCCAATGCCGGGTTGGATGTGTTTTCTTTGTTTACTGTAGCCATACCCCACTTAAATCCAAAGTACCGCCATTATCGGTGTATAGTCCACTTAGAACCGTATTGCGAATCGATCCCTAAAGTCTCATGGGTTGGGCATGGTATTATAGGACACCGTGTCTGAGCCGTAGGCCTATGTTGGGGTAATGTGCCTCCCAGTAGTAACCATTGAGCATTGATAGAGGTGACAGTTTGTTGTTTGAGTAGCCCCCATCAAATACTCGGCTGATAGTTGTGTGCTAGAGCACCGTTCAAATGACCCAGACATGTGTTGGTTTAAATTTGAGTGAGAAGCTGTTGAGCTCTTAAATGTGCATATTCTAACCCCATTTCATCACTAACTATGCTTGAATTATGTGTTTAAAGACCTTCCTAATGCATGGTTTTGTGATTGTAGGAATGAGAGAGAGACTTTATCAATATAAGGCTTAGAAGCCCCTTCTTGCATGCCTTGAAGATCCAAGGAACAAAGGATTGAAGATGGGAGAAAGGTGCAATAGATATGGAGGGAGAAAAGAAGAAAAATCCACACTTTGGAGCCTGACCGTCCGGCAGGCCAAACACTCCAGAAACAGCAAATTCGCTGTCCAATATTTGTGAAGGCTGGCCGACTGTGGGGTCGGCTAGTGTAAATAACATTCTAGAGAAATCGCTATTTGCAGGCACTTTCTCCGGCCAGCTGGACAGGGGGTCCGGCCGGTCGGTCAACATCTAGATTGTGCTAGGACTCCTCCAAATCCGGAGTTCGCTACGCAAGTGCAGTACTACTCTACAAATTCTCGGATCGAAGCTATAAAAGGACTCTTCCACTCTCTTCCTAGGGCATGCTAGGACGTGGGGAACATCAAGGAGGCTTAGGAGACGAAATCTACTTAAAGTTTTCCTAGTTTTTCTTCTAGTTTTAGTTATTTTTATGTTGTTTGAGGCTTCTAGTTCAAGGATGTTAGAGATGAACTAAAACCTCTTAGCTAGGGCTAAGAGGTGAAGCTTTTAATTTGTTTTTAATGGATTGATGCAACCTAGGTTTCCTTTTCATGTTTTAATTGAAGGATTTAGTTTAATATGAGTTTGAATCAAGTACTAGTTTAGTTTTACTTTAATCTCTTGATGACTCCGGGCTCATGTGATTCTTAGTGATTCTAAACTTAGTAGCCTGTCTTTTGGGTATTGTTTATGCTTGTGTTATTCATTGATCTATCATCGACTCCGGGCATGATAGATCCTTTGATTGCCTTGTGTACAATGGCATGATCTTCATGTGGGAACTCATTCAATTAATCTTTTGTTATAATTTGAGATAGTTGTTTGCTGATTGATTTTGATTTAATTAGAGTTCTAATCATTAGTTGCAATCAAGTCTAATGACAGGATTTGATGAAAGCTATGGTTGTGAATCTTAAGTAGATTGGAAAAAGGCTTAGCCTATACAATTGAGTGTGCCTAAGGCTTGAGCATTGTTGTGGGAATCGAATCAATGAATAAGCAACTGTTTTAAATAAGTGTTGATTGAACCGCTCCATATTCCGATCGGATAGAGATATGAATTCGATTTCGATTGCGTTGTGAGAGACCTAGTTGTGTTGATGCATTGAAACTTATTAAAAGTGGATCCTTAGCGCTCTAGTGCTTTTTTAGATTGATATTACCTCTCATAAATCACTGTTTTACTTTAAATCACTATTTTTCAGATTTAGCTCTTAATAGGATCTCGATTATAGGATGTTTTAGATAAATTCTGAGAATACCCACACATAAATCTCTGTGGGACGATACTCGATCTTTCCGAATTATTACTACATCGCAGCCCTACACTTTGGGAAGCGAACAGAAGCCCTCTTGTATTAGTTTAGTTTTAAGTAACAGGTCCGCACCTCTGAATTAATTATTTGTATTTGGTAGTTAGGTGATGGCCTTTCTGCTTTGGCTTCAGCGTGGCTGATGAGTAACTACCAAACCATACTTTATTAGGTACTAACTCAAGCCTTGGATTAATGGGTTACTGGCGATGATTGATGTTCGCAGCGCAGGGAGCCAGATGATCCCAGTTAGATTTTGTGATAGAATGATGGTAATTTAGGTTCACCAACCTACTGAATGAAATCAGACTAATTATTAACTTGGCTAATCATGCATGGTTTGGCATGGTATGCATTGTGCGGGTGATGGGGTGACAAGTCCCACTTACTGGTGGCTCGGTCTGTGCGAGTGATGTGCTGACGAGCCACTCACTTCCAGTTGTGACAAAAATGGTGTTTAGGCATGCATCTGCATTTCATTCATCCATGCATTATAACAACTAACTCAATCTTTTGTTGGTGCTTGGTGTTGAATTTCATTACCTACATTGGACTATGTTTGATAATATGTGTAACATAGGGCAATGGAACCACTAAGTTGATCACTCACTCCCACTTAGGATGATGTTTTAAAAAAACCAACTACATTGTCCAATTGATGCAGGTACACTCGAAGTGGACACACACTAGCGGAGTACGAGATCGTAGAGGATGATGTATTATATTTATAGTACGTTGATGAGCAAGCCAAGGGAGAGCCGTTGTGTTCCTTTGGGACCTTTTAGAGCCACGGTTGCGGCAAATGTTGATTTTAGTTTGTACATTTTGGACTTAGGTGTTGGGGCCACCGATTGAGTGGACCCCTTTTTATATGGTGTAACACCATATATTTTGATTTTAGCTCACTTAATTTTATGTATGTCTTTATTTCATGGTTTATCTTGACCTATCATTTTGTTTCGATGCCATGTGGATCAAATGCTTGCATAACATGTATTCGCATATGCATGAGTGACTCCCGGGATATTAAGGATCGAGTTTGTACTTGAGCCCTGAAATTTCGGGCTGTTACACATACGCTAGTGCAATGGGGAGTCTCATATATGAAATGGTTTGCACGAGGCTTGATATCTCATAGGCAGTTAGTGTGGTAAGTAGATATATGGCGAATTCAGGAAATGAGTATTGAAATGCAGTTAAGTGGATTATAAGGTATCTCAGGGGCATAATTGACACTAGGATCATGTTCGGGGGATATTAAGCTTTAGGTAGAGTTGTAGGCTACATGGATTCATATTATGTAGATGATTTAGACAACGGGAAGTCCACTACGTGATATGTTTTTACATTAGCAAGCGGACCGGTATATTGGAGATCTACGCTACAATATACTATAGCGTTGTCTATAACCGAAGTAGAACATGATTGCGATGGAGGTGACAAAGGAGGCATTATGGTTGAAAGGTTTGATTGGTGAACTCAGGTTCAAGCATGAAGCGATTTAGTTGTATTGCGATAGTCAGAGTGCTATCCATCTAGCATCGAATTAAGTATATCTTGAGAGAACCAAACACATCAACGTGAGGTTTCATAAGATGCAAGAATTTATTACTTCAGCAGAGATTCTTTTTCAGAGGATTCATATGACAAGAATGTCACGGATATGTTGACAAATTCGGTGACCATAGAGAAGTTCAAGCATTGCTTGGACTTAATCAATCTCACTAGCCATTGATGAGATTGGGCATCCTTACATAGGGGTGCGGATGGAGTTGTGTTCGAAGTGGAGGATGCAAGGAGTTATCTACTCTCAAGGTGGAGGTTGCACGGGAGATCTTTAGGGTGACTTGGCATGATACAAATTAAAGTGAAGAACTGTTGGTCTGATCAACAGTGTGGTAGGTTCTCTCGGATAAAGCAAGAAGCAGGACACTGTCGGTTCGACTGATAGCGTACGAGAGGGTTTTGGTGATCTTAGTCAGTCTGACCGACGACCTTATGCAGATTAGCGTAAGTCGGGGTATTTAAGCCTAATTGCAATTATGTCTTTGCCGATGATCATTTTCTCTCTAAGGACAAGGATTTTGCGAGGTGAGAGGGTTTTAGACACATGTAAAGTCTTGGGAATAGATTTTCCTAGGTGTGAGATTTTTTTCAAGGGGCTAGGGTTTTCCTAAGTGCGCATTGCAATGAGAGATCTGTTGAGAAATTTCTGATCTCAGAAAATAAATTAATTGGAAAAACTGAGAAATAACGACAGGCTAAAGCACGTGAAAAACACACTGTCCTTAAAGTGTAATTTGTCCCTACTCAAATTATTTTGAGTATGTTGATAGGTTGTAGGTGGATTGCTTTTAAGATACGATGAGCCTTATGTGGTTCTGCGTTCAGTAAAAACGAAGGAACCACTATGGAACTCAGTAACACACTCTGGCAGATAAAGAAAAGAAAAAGAGAGAGGAATGGCTATCTTCTTCTTGCAGCAGCAGACCACTACACTGGTCTAAGTGGCTTGGTTTATATCAACTAAACCAAGAGGCTAATAGACTTAGATGGGTGCTGGTTCAGTAGAGACGGTTGTGATTGCTGTTGTTGTGTTGGAATGAACCAGACCTGTTTGGTTTATATAAGTAAGGGTGGCTGGCAGTTTTGGTCCAGAGCCATAATGGCACTAGCCGTTTTCTGGCTGTTGTGAGAAACTAGCCGCTTATGGCAGTTTCTGACTGTTGTGCATGTGGGAGTTACACACTTGCATGCTGGCTGTTTAGACTCAATGGCTAGCCATTTCTGACTGTTGGACTAGCCACATGCAGCTGTTACTGCATGGTCTGGACCGTTACTGCATGAGCAGTTACACAGGTCCCTCTAATTAGCCCTGCAGCTCTCTATAAAAAGCAGAGAGGTTTCTTTGTCAGACCTCCCACCCACAACACCTCCTCTGTTCCGAACCCAGTGACCTGACCTACTACCTAGCCTCTGTCGCACTAGTCTCGCTCCGGTCCGCGAGGTCGCGATCCATCTGCGACACGATGCGCACGTAGTGCCCCATAATCTCCTTTACAGCCACACTGCCTCACGTGCCCACGCCGTCGCACCTAGCCCGAGCCTGAGCCCTAGCCCGTGCCCGTGCCCGTGCCCGAGCCCGAGCCCGAGCTCGAGACCGAGTCCGAGACCGAGATTGAGCCCGTGCGGGTGCGCGGTGTTCCAGTGCTTCGCATTGAAACATGCAAGCCATCATTCTCCCTCTCTTCCACCATAAATAAGTTAGGTGCACAACACCCTACTTATAAAGAAGTAAAAATCTTTTCTCCCATCCGATATGGGACAAAAACCAAACGCATATTTTTCTTTTAAAAATTATTTTTAAAATAAACTTTTTCAACAATCCCCCACTTGTTTTAAAATAATTTAAAGTAGAAAAAACGATGTCTGCCAGATTATAAAAGATTATATGCATAAAGAAAGATATCTTTCGATTTGAATCCTTCCTTAGTGTAAGTATTTCAAAGACCTATCGAAATTACTGGTAGTCGCAGCTTTGAACCACTTATTTTTAAATAACAGGACCGAAAATACCACACACATACTTTTTAAGTGTTATTTGAGTTCCCGCAATTCTTGCTTAGCACATTTAATGGCCTTGTGCTTATCTTGTTTCATGAACGATCTTGAGAAAACTCTCATTCTCATGAGAGGCGGCGCCACCTCTACGTTCATATAGGTGAAGTCCTTCCAGTATCTCCGTTACTTTTAGACACTTGTCCTTAAGACTGGACTGCATTAAGAGTTTCTGAGACTCAACCCTCTTTCTGTAACGGCCAGCACTATAATCCTGGATGAGGTATATATTTATAATTTAGTGCTGAAACTTTTCACGTATCAGTGACTTGTTTTTACCCATTGAACCCTTATATAGAGATTTTCTAATTTTAAGTTGGGTTTCCATCACTGGTGAAATCTTTTGAAAAGAGTTTCAACCCCATCCCTCTGGATGTTGTCTTTACTACCTCTCTCGTTACAGGTTTAGTAAAAGGATCAGTTAAGTTATTACTTGACTTTACATAAGATATTGCAATGATTCCATCTTGAATCAGTTGTCTTACATAGTCATGTCTCAGACTTATATGTCTGGATTTCCCATTATACGTGCTGCTGTAGGCTTTAGCTAATGTGGCTTTACTATCGCAATGTAACGAAACAGCCGGTATCGGTTTCGCATAGAATGTAATTTCTAAAAGAAGATCCCTAAGCCACTCAGCCTCTTTACCAGTTGCAGCAAGGGCTATGAACTCAGACTCTGTAGTTGAGTGAGTTATGTAGGTTTGTTTCTTGGATCCCCAAGATACAGCTGCACCTCTTAAGGTAAAAACCCATCCAGTAGTGGATTTGTTGTCACCTGCACTCGATATCCAACTTGCACGGTATATCCTTCCAGTACAGCTAGAAATTCTGAGTAAAATAACCCTAAGTCTTTGGTTGCTTTTAAATAACTAAGTACTCTTCTTATTGCCTTTCAGTGTTCTACACTGGGATTACTAGTAAACCTACTTAGTTTACTCACAGTATATGCGATGTCTGGTCTAGTGCATTGCATTGCATACATTAAGCTTCCTATAACACTCGCATACTCTAATTGTGCAACCGTTCTTCCAATATTTTCATTTAACTTGATACTTGGATCGATTGGGGTTTTCGCTTCTTTAATATTCAGGTGTTTAAACTTGTTTATTATTTTCTCAATATAATGAGATTGGCATATCGCATAACCCCCACTATGAGTTTTTACTTTAATACCTAAAATGGTATCAACTTGTCCAAGATCCTTCATTTTAAATATGAAAGACAGAAACTTCTTTATTTCAGTTACACCTTCCATCTTGTTACTTATTATTAACATGTCATCAACATATAAACAAATAACAATTATATAATTACTACTTATTTTGGAATATATGCATTTGTCTGCTACATTATGCATGAAACCATGAGAAAGTATTTTAGAATCAAACTTCTCATGCCATTGTTTAGGTGCTTGTTTTAGTCCATACAATGATTTGATTAATTTACAGATTTTCTTCTCATTTCGTGGCAGAATGAACACTCTATACCTCCTCGTCGAGGTCTCCATTCAGGAAAGCAGTCTTTACATCCATCTGATGTATATACAGCTGATGTATGGATGCTAAAGCAAACATAATTCTAATAGATGTTATTCTCGCCACAGGTGAGTATGTGCCAAAATAATCTATTCCTTCTTTTGTCTGAATCCTTTAGCTACTAGTCTAGCTTTAAAGGTTTGAATAGTTCCATCAGTGTGATATTTCTTTCTACATACCCACTTACACCCTATGGGTTTAGAAGCTGGAGGTAGATCCACCAATTCCCAGGTTTGGTTTAACATAATCGAGTCCATCTCATCATTGATAGCTTCTTTTCCAAAAAGCTGAATCTCTAGAAGTTACGGCTTCTCTATAGGTTGTTGGATCATCTTCTATAGTCATAACTATAGGTATCTTTCTAATGACATTCTCTCTATCTCCTTCTACGAGATGAAAGGAGATACGTTGAGAGTCTATTTGTTCAGAATCAAGACTCTTTTCTACTCTTACCCTTTGACTCCTACATGGTTCTATTGGAGCTTCAACTTCATGTTGAGCTTCTACCATAGGTTTCTCTGTCAGAGTTTGGATTTCATTATCCTTTGACTCTAAAGATAGTGAGTTTTCAAATAACTCAATGTCTCTAGACTCTATGATTGTATTAGACTCTAAGTCTAGGAGTCTATATGCTTTGCTATATTGTGCATACTCTACAAAGGCGCACTTAATGGCTCTGGATCCTAATTTAGTTCTTTTGGGATCAGGCATTCTACAATATGTGAGGCACCCCCACACTTTAAGATATCCTAGATTAGGTTTTCTACATTTCCATACCTCATATGGTGAAGTGTTAAACTTCTCAGAAGGAACCCTATTTAGGATGTGGCACGCTGTGAGAAGTGCTTCTCTCCATAGTCCTAGTGACAACTTTGCTTGTATTAGCATTGAGTTGACCATTTCTACTAAGGTTCTATTCTTCCGTTCAGCTATACCGTTCTGTTGTGGTGTGTACGGTGCAGTATATTGGTGTATTATGCCATGTTCTTCACAGAAGTTAGAGAATTCATTTGAAAAATACTCTCCTCCTTTGTCGCTACGAAGAACTTTTATTTTCTTGTTTAGTTGATTTTTCACTTCTGCTTTATATATCTTGAATATGCTGAGTGCTTCATCTTTATTCTTTAGAAGGTATACATGTACATATCTGGAGCAATCATCGATGAAGGTTATAAAGTATCTTCTTCCTCCACGTGTAAGAATGCCATTTAACTTACAGATATCAGTGTGTATTAGGTCCAATATTTAAGATGATCTCTCAACACTAGGAAAATATTTCTTTGTAAATTTGGACCTTATGCACACTTCACATTTGTCATTTTGACTATCTGTGTATGAGATTAAGCTATTCTTAGACATGAATTTTAAGGTACTATAACCTATCTGTGCTAATCTACCATGACACAATGTTACAGATTCAATCATATACGCAGAAGAGCTACTTTCATTCAAGGAAAACTTTATCATCCCATTACAAGCATATCCCTTACCAATGAAATTTCCGTTCTTTGATAGAATTAGTTTTCCTAACTCAAATACTACCCGTATTCCAGGTTTTCCCAGAAGATCCCTAGAAACTAAGTTTCGTCTCATGTCAGGGACATGCAGTACATTAGATAAAATTACTTTCTTTCCAGAGATAAAGACTAGTTCCACGGTTCCTTTGCCTACGACCTTCGATCGGACTTCATTACCCATTTGGACCTCTTGACCATCGGTCACGTCCTCATAAGTTTTAAAGGCCGATCTATCATAGCTTACATGGACTGTGGCAGCTGTATCATACCACCAATTGGGTACTTTGCCTTGGATCATGTTTACCTCAGTGATCATGGCAACTATGTCTTCTTCAACTGCACTTGCCTCATTCTTCGATTTTCGAAGTCGGCATACTCAAGCGTAATGCCCGGTTTTCCCACAGACATGGCAATGGCCTTTGAACTTTCCGTTCTTCTTCTATGGTTTCTTGAATTTTCCTTTATTGGGTTTCAGGGAACTGTTCTTCTTTGGATTCTTGTTTTGGGTACTTTCTACTGCTTGCACCTTGGATGAGGAATTTTCATTTTCATTTTTCTTTTCACGGTTTCAGAATTCTTCCTCTATTCGGATATGTTTCTGGATTTGTTCCAGTGAATAATTCTCGGTTTTATGTAGCAGTTTTTTCCTGTATTCTGTCCAACTCGGGGGGCAATTTTGCGATAATAGCCCCGACTTGGAAAGATTCAGGGATATCAATTTTAGGGCACTAATTTTGCCAACAATTAGCTGTAGTTTTTTGATTTGGGCTAACAACGATTTGTTATCTACCATGGTGTAGTTGAAATAGCTAGCTATGAGATATTTGTTCGTACCTTCTTCTTCGGCTTTGAATTTGAACTCGAGAGGGGTCCAAATTTCTTTGGCAGATTTGGTTCTGGTGTATTGATCATACAGACGATCAGATAGCGTGTTCAGGATGTGTCCTCGACATAGCAGATTATCTTCTTCTCTTTTGATGCGTGTGTTGATCTATTCAGTCGTGTCTTTATCAGTAGCTAGAGGAAGCGGCTTCAAGTTCGGGTCTAAGATATAGAATATCTTCAACGCCGTAAGCAGGAACTTTATCTTATCCTGCTATCTGGTGAATTTGGTTCCATCAAATCGGTCTAGACGAATTAGATCCTGGTTCATCAGTTTGATTGATGATACCCCTTCGGTTTCCATATCAGAAAAAATTTACGCTTTAAGATTATTGAGAAATTTCTGATCTCAGAAAATAAATTAATTGTAAAAATTGAGAAATAAGGACAGGCTGAAGCACATGAAAAACACGTTGTCCTTAAAGCGTAATTTGCCCCTACTCAAATTATTTTGAGTCTGCTGATAGGTTGCAGGCGGATTGCTTCCAGGATACGACGAGCCTTATGTGGTTTTGCGTTCAGCAAAAACGAAGGAACAACTATGGAACTCAGTAACACACTTTGGCAGATAAAGAAAAGAAAGAGAGAAAGGAATGGCTATCTTCTTCTTGCAGTAGCAGACCACTACACTGGTTTAAGCGGCTTGGTTTATATCAACTAAACCAAGAGGCTAATAGACTTAGATGGGTGCTGGTTCAGTAGAGACGGTTGTGATTGCTGTTGTTGTGTTGGAATGAACCAGACCTGTCCGGTTTATATAGGTAAGGGTGACTGACAGTTTTGGTCCAGAGCCATAATGGCACTAGCCGTTTTCTGGCTGTTATGAGAAACAAGCCGTTTATGGCAGTTTCTGACTGTTGTGCATGTGGGAGTTACACACCTGCATGCTGTCTGTTTAGACTTAATGGCTAGCCGTTTTTTACTGTTGGGCTAGCTACATGCAGCTGTTACTGCATGAGCAGTTACACATGTCCCTCTAATTAGCCCTGCAGCTCTCTATAAAAAGCAGAGAGGTCTCTCTATCAGATTTCCCACCCACAGCACCTCCTCTGTTCCGAACCCAGCCACCTGACCTACTACCTAGCTTCTGTCGCACCGCGACTCGCTCCGGTCCACGAGGTCGCGACACGATGCGCACGTGCGAAGTGCCAAGTGCGCCACTAGCGCCTCTATAGCTACACTGCCTCACGTGCCCACGCCCTCACACTTAGCCCGAGCCCGAGCCCGGGCCCGTGCCCGAGACCGAGACCGAGACCGAGCCCGTGCGCTGGAACACGCAAGCTACCATTCTCCCTCTCTCCCACCATAAATAAGTAAGGTGCACAACACCCTACTTATAAAGAGGTAAAAATCTTTTCTCCCATCCGATATAGGACAAAAACCAAACGTATATTTTTCTTTTAAAAATTGTTTTCAAAACAAACTTTTTCAACAAGATCCATATTTTGTCTGGTAATCAAGGAGGTGAGTAGTGTAATATTTAAGGCTTTCGTTATAGTGGATTTCTGTCGCTTTGTGTCATGATTTTTCCTACAATGGTCTTACACGTTAAATGTTCTGTGTTTGTGTAATTGTTTTAGTTAGTTATTGTTTATTCAATTATTCTATTTTTGTTAAATGTGCTTCTGCAAAGCAATCAACATTAGTATTAGATTCAAATTTCTAATACCTAGGCTTCATCTAAGTTAATTCAGGGCTTGGAGCTTTTACATAAAAAAAAAAAAAGTTTATTTATTTTTTAATTTATTATAATACTAAATTTCTACATTAAAGATGAAAGGACTAGTTTTCGACAAAAAAAAGAAAAAAAAAAAAGAAAAACTCTTTTTACTTGCTTCTGTTTGAGCCTTTATATTTGCAAATATCCCAGGACTGCCGATCGTTGAAAATCATCGTAGGGCTCTTCTTTCGCTTTCTCTCCATGTACCTGGCATGTCCATGTAGTCACATCTTTTCTCATCCGTCTCCCTCTTTTTTTTCTTTCGTACACGTACCATACTCTTTTTATCCGCTAGAAAGATTAAGAGATTCCATCAAAGAGATTTTTTGAGTCACGGTCCATCTACAGTCGTATAAAGCCAATTGAACGTGGGTCCACTTAATCAAAATTGGAGACGAGTACACCGTGCAAATATAAGGGCCACGTGTATCATATAATTCAGGAGGTCATAGCAACGACAGTGCACACGCCCTCACTCCCTACGCCTACGCACGCTTGCTTTTATGGAACCGAAAGATGTCTATTAATGACACACACCACAACAATCCCTGTCACGTGACAGCTTTCGCTAACTCAAATTCATGCATGTATCTTATCCACGCCGTCCATCCGTTTTCCCATATCATTTTAAAGCATGATCCCAAAATTAAAGTATATCCAAATATCAAGTGGTCCACACCAAAGGAGACAGTGGGAATTGAACATCTACCGTTGAAAACTTCTTGGATCAAGATGATATTCATGTTTTCACTTCATCCATGACTCTGTGACGTTATAAACAGGTTCGAATGACAAATAAACATCACTGTGAGAGCTGGGAAGGTTTCAACGGTGGACATCATTATCTCCACTTTTTTCTGTGGTGTGGTCCACTTGACCATTGGATATGATTTAATTTTGATTTCATGAACTAAAATAATTAGTTAAAGCGGACGGACGGTGTGGATAATACACATAGATCACGTGTGGGCCCCTACAGAGTTTACTCTCAATACGCAATCTGCTCACGCGCTTTGCTTGAACTACCCACACGTCCTAGAAACAAGAGGGTGGGGCCCACCGGGCCATGCTTTTCCTCCCAACCCACGATCAGAGAGCATCTTTCCCTCTGTCCGTTCCCAATCGCCTACCGTCCTTGCAAAGGTGGAAAAACTGGAGAAGGGACATGGCTCGACTCGTCCTTTTCTACACCCATTGCTCGCCTGTCTTAGTCTACATGTGAATGAGGGTCAACCACCACATGTCACTAACTAATGCTGTCCCCCCTAATAATTCTCATTTCTCACAACACGCTACGTGCCTCCTTACTTCACACGTGCCAACCTCACACGTGGGATTGTGATCTTGCAAAATTCACGTTGGTCTGCTTGTCAGGCCCGTTTAGACCTTACATGGTTAAAAGAGGACGCAGATTGAACTTCCTGTGACTGGAAGTTAGGTGGGGCCCACCTTAATGCTGGTGAGAAATCCACCTAGTCCATCCATTATGCTAGATCATATTATCATATGGGTAAAAAAAATGAGGCAAATCCAAAAGTCATGTGAGCCACATCATAGAATAAAGTGAGGATTGAAAGTTCACTATTGAAACATTTATGGGACCCAGAAGTTTTGAATCAAGCTAATACTTATATATTTTTAGATCATCCCCGTAGGAATAGCCGTATGAACAATATGAACAGCGTATAATATCATGGTGGACCATAGGGAGGTTTTAATTAATGGTAAGCATTTCTTGAGCAACTTTTTCCTCACCGGCCGCCCACTTGAGTTTTAGGTCTGCCTTGTTTTTAAGGCACATGTCCTGACATGACTTGGCAAAACAAACATACTAGTACGTTTCACATAAACATCATGGTAGGCCCAGCTACCTTCTAGAAAGTTCCTACAAATTTAAATGCTTTTGTGCAGGTAATCTGACTCGGCGGCGAACTGTCTAGACTCACACGAGTCAGGGTGACCCATCGTGAGTTAAACTGGTTTGGGTCTTAAAACCATGGTCAGTTGGGCTGCAGGAAAGCTCCCACGGTCAGCAAGTCTCTATGCACCAAATCAATTGCGACACAGGTGGGAATGCATGCGATGAGAGAAAAGGACATGTTTGTGTGTAGAAAAAAAATGGAAGGATGAAGGAAATCGATCAGCGGTCCACATTCATTGTACAATTGTGGGCCAACATATGAGTGTTGGTGCGATTTTTGGAGTACCTGCATGGTGGGAAACACTTAATGAACTTCTTAATTTTTTTGAACATCTATGAAACATTAACACATGTGAGCAACATACCAAGCTCCAGCGGTCGACTGAGTGAAGATAGCCTTGTTTCAACATTGAGGTCATGGTATCGACTCCCATAGTAAGGGTGGCTAACATTGTAATGTGACTAACCGGGGTGGGTGGGTGTACTAACAATTGGGTGTGTGAACTAACCCAAAAACAAAACAGTACCCTCTTTAATTTGGTTCATGTACCGTGAATGGGCAATACTAAAAGGATAGACCACCATGGGATTGTTTGGTTTTGGAGATTAAGCCCCAAAAGGTGAATTTCATGTGAGGTACTGAATTTGTGTTTGGGTTCTTGAAAGGTATAGAAATGAATTCCCAAGAATCTAACCTTCTTATGGGAAAACGAATTCTCATGCAAAGGCTGTACTTTTTGAAAGGACAAACCTTTCTTTGAACGAGTAAGTCAGCATGTTGGCACAATAAACTCTGAGGATCCCACCGTGATGTATGTTCCTAATTCATGCCGTCCATCCATTCTTCCATTTCATTTTAGGGCGCGGGACCAAAATAGAAGGGCATCCAAAGCTCAAGAGCACCATACCAAGGAAACCGTAGAGGTAAAGACGTCCCCCCTAGAAACTTTCTTCGGGCCCACATTAATGTTTATTTGTCATCCAACTTGTTCACGAGAACACACAGACATGAATGAAGGGAAAATACAATTAGCATATTGATCCAAAACTTCTATAGCTCCAGATCAGTTTACAATGGTAGGCAGTTAATTCTTCATGTTTCCTTTGGTGTGGTCCACTTAAGCTTTGGATATGCTTCAAGTTGCCCTAAAATGAGCTGGAAAAATAGATGGACATTGTGGATAAGACGCATACACCACGGTGGGCACTTTAGAGCATGTGAAGTTACTCATTACTAGACCTGGCAAAATTTGACCCGACCCGCTAACCCGACCCGACCCTGTTTTTTCTAGTTTAGTGACGTAGGGAGGACGTGGTAGGTCGATCACCGTCTCCCTAACCGATAGTTTCTCGAATCCACGAGAAGAAATAAAAGATAAAAAGAGGAAATAAATTCCGAATAATTGAATAATTGATAATTGAATGCATAAAAACGGAATTACAATGCATATAAATAGGAAACTAAACCCTAGGTAAAGTATCAAAATCCAACTCCAACTAAAACTCCTAGAAAACGCAACTTACTATAAATAGTAAACTTACTATTTATAGAAGTCGTTCAATCCTACTAGAACTCTTGGTTTTCGGCCAAAAATAGAAAGTTTTCAAACGGCCTCAACCACGCTGTTCTACGAAATATTCTAAGCCCTTTTCATGTTGGGCACTAACTCTAAAACCATACGGATGCAAAGTTATGATCGAATTAAAACTTACTATAAATAGTAAAAACGAAAATAAACTAGCCTAATGGCCGTCGATACGGTCGATTCTCGCGATTCCGGATTGGGCAACCCGGCGTAGCGGGGTTGGTTGGCTAAAGTAGCTCGAGCTACCCCAAATTGATATATTATACGTCCCGTAACTCATTCCGGATTGTGAGATACGACCGATTCACGGTCCTGACGGTCCGGATCACTTTCGGCCCCGTCCGGCCTTCTTTTGGTCCATCTGGCCCATGAAATAGTCAGCGACCCGTCCTACATCATTTAGGGTTGAAAATTTTGACCCGAATTCAATTTTTGGGTTGACCTGACCCAACCTAGATTTTTATGGGTCGGGTTAGGGTTAAAGGTGACCCGACACGACCCGACCCGAATCATATGGGGGTTAAGTAGACTATTATATATTGATTTTCTTTTTAGTTAAATAATAAATAGTTTTTCTTCTCACACACCCTGCTGGGAATGGTCCACATGTCTGTCAATTTAATAAACATGTACACACCAATGATCACATTTTATGACATGTAGAACTAAAATATCATGAGATTTTTTATTTATTTGTGGTGCTCATTTACGGGAGAACTGAAATGGTAGCTAATGATCCATAAAATAAATTAATAAAATTATCTTAATGGTTATATTTATTTGATTGTTGATAGGAATTTATTGGACGTTTAAAATGAAAGGATCAAATGGTTCTATTTTAATAATTGTGTCCATAATTTAACTATTTAAAAAATTAAATATCAAATGGTCTTGTTGATTTGATCCAATGATAAAAAAAATAAAAATATAATTGTTGGACATTAATTAGACGGTTTGGATGAAATATTAAATGTCAAATTAAAAAAGTTTTACATGCAAGAGTATCAAGAAACATTCTCTATCGATGCATTTAAAAAAAGCCATTATAAATTCTCTATTTCTAAAACCCTTACAGTGGGTTATAAAGAGAGGGCTTCTTTCAGCCATATGAGAAAGAGAGAGCAAGTTGCGCTATATGTTTCATCCATGCCATCCCATCACTCTAATAACGTTGATGTTTAAAGAAATATGCTTTAAATCTATACTTCATTTTATCTATCTATTTTTCTCATTCTGTATTTGTGTAATAGAAATACTCTCTAAAAAAGCCTCGGTTATATATATATATATATATATATATATATATATATATATATATATATATATATATATATATATATATATACTCGACCTCATGGGCTGTGTGGGCCCCACTGTGATGCGTAATGGGCATCCTCACCACCAATCAGATGCACCATTCCGTAGTGGGCCATGGGCCTAAAACTCAGTCCAATCCATGACTTGCGTGGGCCACACCATAGGCAACAATTAAGAGTGATAGCCACCCATTGAAACCTTTATGATCGTTTATAAGATTGACTGAGATGTGGTTGAGAAATCCAACCCATCCATTATGCGTGTCCCACTTAAAAAAGAGGTCACACCAAGTTTCAACCATATTCAAAACTCAGATGGGCCCCAACAAGTGTTTTTAGATGTTGTAGGCTTGACTTTACACTGTTTCAATTGGTATGGCTCACTTTGAGTTTTGGATACAGCTGATTTTTTGGATATACCATATCCAATGGGGGACCCACCAAATGCATGGTGTGGATGCCCATTACACATCACAGTGGGGCCTGCACAGCTCGACCTCATGGGAACTTCCCATGAGGTCGAGTGCATATAATATATTTTCCACACATATATATATCACTTATGTACCTATTAAACATAGATGGTTTGGTTTTCAATTGAACACTAGTGTTATATACATCTAGTTTAATTCACAAATTAGTTAGTTGATCATTAAAATGTGGGTCAACCCGACCCGACCCGACCCGGTTTAATTTGGGTTGGGTAAGGGTTGGGAAAATCCAACCCGAATTCAATTTGGGTTGGGTTAGAGTTGAGGTGGAAATGACCCGAACCGAACTCGACCTGACCTGACCCATTGCCACCTCTACTCATTACACAATCGGCATCCCCTTTTATTCAAAAACAAATTTTCTTGTCCTTGTCCATTCTTTGTACCTAAACAAAAAGCTGAATAGCTGTGATCATTTTCAAAGTACCCAAACACTAGAGATAAAATCGTGCGGGGCCCTTTAAAGCTTTGAAAGGGATTAAAAAATAAAAATAAAAAATCAAATCAGCTGTGCACTTTAATGTGCAAATATTCCTCGATTGATGATCGTGGTTATTGGACGCCTGTTATTCATTGAGCATGGCCTAACCACAGTTGGTCCAACAGATGAACAGTCTGGATTTTACATGTACGTCACGCTTAGTGGGGGAGTGAACATGCAATGCTCCCGTGAGATTGTTTGTACATTTCAGATTTTCAGTTTGTATCAGTGGGGCACACATTTCAATTGATGAAATGTGTGCCCGAATGGGTGAATATTAGACGCGGATCGCCTATGAAAGCGGGTGCTTGCGACAGGAAGCTAGGTGGGCCCGACATGATGTTTGTGCGAAATCCACACCATCCGGCCATTTAGCCGGATCATATCAGGACATGAGCTAAAAAATGAGGGAGATCCAAAGCTCAAGTGGACGCCCTATAAAAGAAAGTAAGGATTGAATATCCACCATTGAAAAATTCATAGGCGATGGTAGTTTTGGATGAGACTAATATTTTTGTGTTTTCAGTTCATCCGGGTACAAACGATCTTATGAACCGTATATATGGATATAAACATCTTGGTGGAACCTAGGGAGGTTCCAATGGTAGGCATTTCCCTACTCACATTTTTTTGTTACACGGTCCATTTGAGTTTTGGATCTGCTTCAATTTTAGGCCCATGTCCTAATATGATCTGGAAAGGCAGATGAACGGGATGGGTTTCTCAGTAACATCACAGTAGGCCCCACCTAGCTTCCTGTCACAGAAAGTTCCTGTGAAAGGTTGTCCAGGCGATCTGTGTCTCGGGTGAACCGGCCAGACTTGCACAAGTCAGGGTGACTCATGGTGAGTGAAACTGGATTTGGTCTTAAAACCATGGTTCGTTGGACGGCTGGAAGGCTCCCACGAGCAAATCTCCGCGCACCAAATCAGTTGCTACGAGGATGGAGATGCATGCTATGAAAGGAAGGGCCGATTCTCACAAGTGTGTAGAGAAAATGGAAGGATGAATGTAATCAATCAAAGGTCCGACGCGGATTTCATTCCGACTAGATCTGTGGGGGCCACTATGATGTATCTATTTATCCATGCTGTCCATCCCTTTTCTAAGATCATTTTAAGGTACAGATCCAAAATCGAGACAGATTTAACTCTTTGGTGGACCCAACCAGAGATGACTATTGCATTTAATGCAACCCAAGCTTTCTATTTGGTGTGGTCCACTACGACGTTTGATTTGCCTTAGTTTTGGGCCCATTCCTTAACATGCTCTTAGAAAAAAAATGGACGGCTTGCATAAACAGATAGATCACAGTGGGCCCTATATAGATCTGGACAGACGCTTAAATCTGCCCAGATCTATTCGGGGACCACCATGATGTATCTGTTTATCCATGCCGTCCATCCATTTTCTACGATCAAGTTAATATGTGGGCCCAAAAATTAGGCAGATTCAATGCTCCAATGGACCACACCAGAGATGACTCTTGCATTTAATACGTTGCTTATTTAATGTGCATTTAATACAACTCAAGTTTACCATTTGGTTTGGTCTACTTGAGTGTTGGATCTTCTTCATTTTTGTGTCTATACATTAACATCATCTTGAGAAAAGGATGGACCGTGTACATAAATAGATCCATCACGGTGGGCCCCAACGTCGATCTGGTCAGATGCTTAAAGGTCTGACCAAGGGTCGGACGCAATCCGCCAATGGGCAAGACTCCAAAAATTGCAAATGCTGTAATCTATCAAGTGGTCTACTTTTAAGGCGTTATGGGGTTGTTTGGGTTCGGAGATGAAGCCCCAAAAAATGAATTTCATGTGAGAGGCTGAATTTATGGTTGGGTTCTTGAAAAGTATAGAAATGAATTTCATGTGAGGGGCTGAATTTATGGTTGGGTTCCAACCTTATTATTCTCATAATCTTTTTGTGGGAAAATGAATCATCTTCCAAAGGACCGTGCAGAAGTCATTTTGAGCACGTAAATCAGCATGCCGGACTCTATAGGGCTCACCCTGATGTATTTATCTTATTTAGGCTATCCATCCGTTTTCCAGCTTATTTTAGGGCACGAGCCCAAAACTGAAGCATATCTAAAGCTCAACTGAACCACACGGTTGGAAAGTGGGGATAATGATGTCCACTGTTGAAACCTTCCTAGGGCCTACAGTGATGTTTATTTGTCATCCAACCTGTTCATAAGATCACACATACATGGATGAAGGAAAGGGAAAAATATCAGCTCGATACAACTTCGGTGGCCCTCAATAAGTTTTCATGGGTAGGTGTTTGATACTTACTGTTTCCTGTGGTGTGGTCCACTTGAGCTTTAGATATGCTTAAATTTTGCATTCATGTCCTAAAATGAGCTCAAAAAATGGATGGATGGCATGGATAGGACACATACATCATGGTGGACCCTCCAGAGTGTGCTGAGTGACTCAGCACGTAATCTGTGTCCCCTTTATACATAAAACGATTTTTCTTCTCTTCTACTACTCCTTTGTATCTGAAACAAAAACTGAATTGATGTGATGATTTTCAAAGTACCCAAACACTGTAGACAAAATCTCTTTCAGGGATGATCTAAGCTTTGAAGGAGATAAAAATGTTAAATCAGTTGGGGACTTTAATGTGCAAATATTCCTCAATTGGTGACTACGGTTATTAATGGACGCCTGTCATTCATTGGGCATGGCCTGTCCACAGTTGGTCCAACAGATGAACGGTCCGGATTTTATATGTATGTCATGCTTAGTGGGGGAGTATATATGCAATGCTCCCGTGAGATTCTTGGTATGTTTCAGATTTTCAGTTTGTATGAGTGGGGCCCACATTTCATCAATCGAAACTGTTGACATGATGGGCCCCATTTTAGATGGACCTTGTACAAAATATTCCCCGGATTTGAAAATCCTAGCCATCCATGGTACAGCCTTTTTTGTTTGAAGGTGTACTGTTCCTATTTTCTGTCTCATGGTCAGCATATTGGCCACCGAGGGGTCCGGATTTCCTATCGTGGAGATTTTGGTGCATGCGCCATCTATAGAAAGATAAACCATAGGGACGGTTTGGATGGATAACTCAACCATGGGCCCACCTAAGCTGACTAAAAACACCGGTGTGTAGTAACTCACCACGCGGCATGGTGAGATAACTACGTAGGCCCATCTTGATGTATGCAATTTACCTATGCCGTCCATCCGTTTTTTTTTATGTAGGGTGGGTTGTCGACTATTATCTGGTCCAAATAGACCAAAAGATGATCGGTTAGGGTCAGAAGTGATCCGGACCATTAAGATTGTAAAATGGTCGTATTTCGCCATTTAAATGACTTTGTACATATAATATGTGATTTTAGGATAGCTTGAGATACTTTAGCCAACCAACCCATTAGGCTGAGCCAAAATTTTATAAATAGGAGTTTAATATTTATAATAAGTAACATTTTCCTAAGTGTTTTATTTTGAGTTAAAGTCTGAAACTTTTACCCGTGAAAATCATTATTCAATTAATTATTATAAATTTTAACACCGGGTGCCATGGTAAATTTTCACCAGACCTGGTGTTGAAGCTCCTTGGAATCTACCACCAAGGTAGAAGATGGTGATAAATGAACACCTACCGTTGGAAACTTCCACATCCATGTCTGTGAACTTATGAACAGTTGAATGGCTAATAAACATCACTGTCACCCTAGGAAGGTTTCAATGGTGGGTGTCATTGTCTCCCCTTTTTTCCTGTGGTGTGACCTGCTTGAGATTTGGATATGCTTCAATTTTGGGTTCATGCTCTAAAATGAGCTGGAAAAATGGATGGACCGCATGGATAATGACATATACATCATGGTGGCCCCAATGAGTTTACTCACACTACACAATCTGCCTCGAAACCTTGGATGCAGAAAACTCTTGGGCCATGCATTACAGGGGCGGATTAGGTGTTACCCGGTTAATACGTTAAAGGGTGTTTTCTGACTGTGGGGTCCACCTTGATGTATGTGTTGTATATTCATACTGTCCATCAGTTTTTTCAGTTTATATTAGGGTATACTACAAAACCTGAAGCAGATCCAAGTCTCAAGCGGACCACATAGTAGGGATTAAATATCCATCATTAAAAACTTCTTGCAGGCTACAAAAGGTTTGGATCAAGCTGATATTTGTGTTTTCCCTTCATCTAGGTCTATGTGCCCTTATAGACAAGTTGGATGGATAATACATATCATGGTGGGCCCTAAGAATTTTAATGGTGGGAGTCCAATGTCCACTGTTTCCTCTAGCGTGGTCCACTTGAGATTTGGATATGCTTCCTTTTTTGGAACATGCCATAAAATGAGCTGGAAAACCTGATGGAAGGTATGGATATTCAACACATACATGAAAGTAAGCACACCATCAGGGAAACACCCACTAACGACTTACCGGGTAACACCTAATCCGCTCCGGCCTTGATGTATCTGTATGGCCGGCCTGGGCATGTCTCGGCCTGGTTCAAAATTCTGATTTTTCAGGCCCGAGCCCGGCCCATTGACGGCCCTACTTATGCAACTTGTCGAATAGGTTTGTTAGAATACATCCTACGTACTGCAATAGGATACATCTGAAAATTAGCCTTTAGATCAGGTCCTCTGCATCAATTTAAACCGTTTATATGATGGGCCTACCAGTGGATGGGGGATAACAAAAAAAAAAAAAAAAGAAGCATAATTATTGAAATATTTCAACCCTTTGATTTTCCAAAGGTTACTAGACCGTCCACATTTAAAGGAAAATGATAAAATGATATATGAGTCAAAATAATCCAATATAAGAATTTCTATTTTTGTACATGCTGTATCCAAGTTGAGTCCCATCATATGAACGGTTTAGATCGTTGAAATATGACCCCACATCAAGAGATTAAACTCCCAGTATAACTTATAAGGATACATCCGGGTGTTTTCTGGTCCTTGTAGAAAGCTTGTGATAATGTTCACATCCGTATCAATGGACCACAAGGTTTCCATCTACTGAGTAGATACGGTCAAACTGTCATGTGCATAAGCCATCTGAGCCGCTGAAAAAAGTACACCTCACCTTGAAGATTATCGGCCACAAAAGTCAGGCCGACCCATCGTCACGTGGACTGCGCTGCACTGCTGGAGACAATGCAGGGCCAATCGGTACGTTGCTGGGCTAATGGATTTAGTCAACGTACATGTGGGGAGCGGATTGCCTGTGACCCCGGGCACAGAGGTATCTATGTGCCCGGGGCTATGTGGGGTCCGTAGAGATGTCCGTGACAAATCTACTCCGTCCATCTGTTTTGCAATACCACATTAGGACAGGATTCTAAAAATTATCCAGACCCAAAACTCAGGTGGGCCAAAAAAAGAAACAGGGGTAACAACAACATCCACCGTTGAAACCTTCCTGGAGCTCACCTTGATATTTATATGCCATCCAAACCGTTCATAGAAGTATTACCAATCAGATAAACTGTAGTAACAAATATCATCCTGATACAAAATTTCTGTCGCTGCCAATCGATCAATCCCCACTGTTTCGTGTGGTATCACCCACATGACTTTTGGATATGTTTAGAATCCCGTCCTATCGTGGTCTTTCAAAACAGATGGATGGAGTAGATTTGTCACGCACATCTCTATGCGCCCCACACAGATTCGGGCACTGGGATGCAATCTGCTCCCGTACATGTGGACCACCTCATAAATAGATCAGCCTGATTTTTACGAGCGGATTAGGTGTAAGTGTGTGTTACCCCTACTGTGGGGCCCACCTTGATGATTTTTTTTGTATATCCACGCGGCACAACCATTTCTCCACCCCATTTTAGGATGAATACCAAAACTTATGCAAATCGAAATGCTAGGTGGACCGTACCAAAGGAAAACAGTGGTGATTGAGTGCCTCACCATTAAAAATTCCAAAGGGCCAAGCGTAAGGTTTTTGTAAAGTCTAATGTTAGCCACCCCTCTTGGGAATTGATACCAAGAACTTGAGTGTTGAAAGGAGGTTATCTTCACTCAATCTCGCACTTGAGCTCTGGACGTGGGTGTTAGTGGCTGTCTTAAAAATTAATTCCCGGCGGAAGAGAAATTAATCCTTGATCCACTACGTCGCAGCTTTTCCATCCCAGGAAATAACAACTCCCAACGGTTATTGATGACTTAACTCAGGTTTACACTCAATTGAAGCCCTTGAGCTGATAATTGCTTTTACTTTTTATTTAGATGAGAAGAAGACCCGAGAGGAAGAAGCAAAAACATACACATATATGAGAGAACAAAAAATAGTAATAACATCTTTTGGAGAGAATGTGGCTTGTTAAGGAAGCTAGCCATGACACATGGCACGTCAGAGAGGTGTTACCCGTTTTAAGAAAAAGAAATAGGAGAATAAGCCAGCCTAAGACATGCGACACACACTGTTGGCCAGCAGAGTTGCAAAAGCTTTAGGAAAAAGAAAACAAAAAAAATAAAGAATGTACATGTGGTGCACTGCTGCAATCCATCTTCCTCAACTGAAGATGGAGATGAAAAAAATGACGCTTTAAGATGACACTGCGATGAGAAGGAACACCACAAGTTGCACACTCGCAATTCCACGCAAGTAATGGCTTTGTCAAGCTTAAAGTTAGAAAGGAGATGGATAAAGGAAAAGCTTCAAACTTATCTTACATGGAGTAAATTTCAATTCCCGAAAAAAAATCATTTTATATTTATTTAGAATAATATTTATACCAAAGACCTCAAACCCTAGCTTTAATCCTAGCCCTAGGTTAACATCTAACATTAAATCTTGACGACACATTCTCTAGGTAACTAAATAAAGATAAGACCACATTACTAAAGCCAATAAAATTGTTAGTGCACTGATTTATTCACTTTGTTTGTCAATCACGTGCGTCTTTGAGTCTAGAAGTCGGTTGAGCCTTTAAAAGTTGAAGACCAGAGATTCAAGTGGACAAAAAAGCATTAAGGAAGAATAAACAAGTAAATGACGAGCCTTGGTGACCCTAACCTTATAACTAAAATAACCCTTAACCTCTAGATGACTTGAACTTAATAAGTAAACTATTAGCCATCATACATTGGCCTTAGGAGTCCCGAAAGACTATACATTGTAAGCCCTAAGAGGTTTGTGAGTTGCTGTAAACAAACTAACCAAACAACAGAACTCATTGTACTGTCGACTAGTCTATCAGTCGGTCGAGCATGACTTCAACCAACCGACCGCATGGGTCGACAGGTCGATATGACTAAAAACAGGACAACAAGATTAATATTGGTCTTGCATATTGTTGACCGACCGATGACCCATTTCGATAGGCCGAAGGACATCTTCAATTGATCGAAATATCGGGTCGACATGTCCAAAGTGGTTGAATCAAGACAACAAGAAATATCTTCGTCCACAGATAAGTTCGACCAGTCGACGCCCAATTTCGGAAGGGCAAATGTCAATTTTGATCGGCCGAAGGGTGGGGTCGACAGGTCGACTGTTAGATGTTGAACCCGATTTCTAGCCGATATAGCATTTGGGTTTTGAGTTCTTCGATGAGTTTTTAGTATATTAGAAGCCACCACTCTTGCAAATCATATTAGACTCTAATCTTAGGAGAGATTGAAGTCTTCTTCCTTGTGATTCATTATAAGCTAGAGCATTCAAAGCTCGAAATGGATATGCTCTTAATTTCTTTCCTTTCCTAGAGTTTAGACACTAACCCTAATAGGTAAAGCATTGTTTAAATCCTCTAGGAGACCTATCTAGGTGATCCCATAACATGCAGCCCAATTCTATCCTTAGGTTGTAAAGAATTCACCGACTCTTACCACCTCGGTCACCTCACCGGAACATCATATGCAAGGTAGTCGATTAAGAGAGTTGAAGGATTCAATATCAATGATCAGGGGAGTAACGAGAAGCTGATTCAAGCACAAGAGAGCGTGAAGAAGCAACTCAAGAATGGCGTATTAAAAGGGGTTCAATCCAACAAGTAAGTTGTCAAGTGTAAGTGTCCAGTTCATGCTCTTTCTTGCGTAGGATTGAGTATGAGAGTTTGATTATCAAACTTGATAAGTTCTAGAATTAAGACCTACGTCCTTGTGTAGAGCCAAATTTAAGTCTCCAAGGGGAGCTTTCGGCGGAAGAGTACGTGGATCCTTGAATAAGGATCATGGTTAGTGGTTAACCTTAGAAACAATTGTAGGTCTTTTGTGGAGGACCGAAAGGTTGGGAGGAACCTGCCAAACTCCTAAGTTGGGTGGAACCCGTTAAACACTTAGGTTGGGAGGAGCTTGATTTAAAATCCTAGGTTGGGTGGAACCTGTTGAAACATCTATAGTAAAATCCAGCGCACTTAAGAGATGAGTGTGGATATCGGGAGTTGAGTAGGGAAGCTGAACCACTATACATGCTTGTGTTTGTGATTGTTATTTGAGCACATTGTTATTCATGTATTTTTAGTTTACTTATGAATTATATAAATACTGGAATAGAATGTATGCTAGGAACTTGATAAACAAATTCACGCACAAGATGTATTTTCACTAATAGATTAGTTGCTTGATTATAAGATTTTTTGTAGTTTATGTGATTGGACTCACTTGGCTCGAAAGCCTAAGTGTTAATCACTTTAATTTAATTTAATTGTACAATTAGTTTTAATTAAGGCATAAATTTTAAAAGGTCTTAATCACCCATCCTCTAAGACTTAGCCATAATTCTCAGCTCCGCTTTTTGAGCTTTCGCAAAGCACACGTACCATAAATGTGAGTTTAAGTGTAATTTCAATTCAAAATAACCCTTTCTAAATAGCCAAATTTTAAAAACAAATAAAGAATGTTTTTCAAAATAACCTAGTTGCTTTCTAGAAAATATTAAAATATTAAAGGGACCCAATCTTCAATTTTGAAAATGTGAAGATGTCTTCATCTCCCTCTTTGACCTTCTATTAACAATGCTTGGAATGTGATCTAGAGTGGTTCTATCGCATTGTTCCTTGGATAGGCTACTATCTTACTCTCCGAGTTGAAAAGACTTGTCTCGAGTTAAGATCACCATCATTCGGCTCTTCATGGTAAGGTTGCAAATTAGCTACATTGAAGGTGGTTGAAACTTCCATGTCAAATTAGTAGCTTAATTTGATATACATTAACACCTGAAATGGTCCATCATCCTAGTCATGGAGCTTTTCATTTTTGTCCCTTCGAAACTGCTTATTTCATAGATTAATCCACACTAAGTCTTCTTCTTTGAACTCTGCATGCCTTCAATGCTTGTCGGTCATTTTTTTATACTTCTGATTTTTTTAATCAAACACATGTTTGATGATTTACCTTTACTATTGCAGTTTGGTAATCAATATATGTGCTTGGCAATTGCGGCCACAATTTATCCCATAAGAGTACATTTGTGAGTAAGTTTTTTAGCCATCCTGCTTCTTCTCCCACTATTGTGAGTAGGTGTTTTAGCTATCCTGCTTCTTCTCCCACTATCGTCAGGCAGTGAACTTAAATTCTATTGTAGACTAATATATATATATATATATATATATATATATATATATATTATCCAGTTAGCAACATTATACCCTTAAGCACATCAGGATATCTATCGTATCCAAGACCATAATTATAACCCTTACTCAGGTATTTCAATAATTTTATAATCGCATCCCATTGATCTTATTCTAAATTACTAGTGCATCTACTCAATATACCAGTAGCATATGCAATGTTGGGTTGAGTGCAATTCATTAAATACACTAGGTAGATGACTTAAAATATCATAGTATTTAAGTTGTGATACACTTTGTCTTTTATTTTTAAATAATTTCATGTGAGGAGTGTAGGAAGTACTTGCTCGTGTATAATCAAGAAAGTTATACTTTTAAAATCTTTTCAATATAATGTGATTGTGTTAATGTAATTCTTTTAATTAGCTTACTTCCTAGTGTAAAATTCTACCATGCAGGTGGCAACCATAGTAATGATGCACTGGACTTAAGTGTGAGATCAACGTTAATCACGTAATGGGCTTAGAAGTGGACAACATACATGCTATCCACCTATGGTTATAATGTAGAAGAGCAACAGGAGGGGGGGTGAGGGGGTGTAATTAACCTGGTTATTTAGAGCATTATCATTATTTTTCTGGTTAATTATCCCTCTAAAGATAATCCAAGACATTCAAGACATTTTTAGGGCATAAAAATGATCTAGCTCAAGGTAATCCAAGACATGCAAGACATTTTTAGGGCGTAAAAATGATCTAGCTCAAGTGTATGGAGGTCTTGAAGGAAATCCAACCAAAAAAATTCAAATGATGAATCATTTTCTATGGTGGACCACATCACAGCCACCCGTTTGGAAATTCAGGCCGTGCATGTTTGAATGGTCATGTCTAGGCAATCACGTGAGTTTGGACGATCAAGATTAGATGACAATATGTTGGACCAACCATGCATCAGCCAAGGGGTGGATCTCCACCATCACATAAGAGTGGAGTCCCAACTCTGATGACCAAACACAAGCAGCTGATGGCCGGTCCAGCAACATGCAGGCCGACGTTCATCTTCAATCAACATCTAAACAAGATGGACATAGCACATCTAACGTCCATCTGATCAAGCTCCAGCTGATCCCCTCCGTCCATCACAGATCCAACGACCAGGTGAACCACATCCCCACGTGCAAGATGGGAGCTAGTCTCCATCATCCAGCCTTCCATCTACTTGCAATGTGCTAGAATCACCGTCCATCCAACCATCATGTGCGTCCACTAACTCTTCAGTTGAACCAATCCATCAGGACCGTCCACAGTAGCTGGTGGACCCTACAACCATCTCCACCGTCCAGATCAGGTGGACCACTCCATCAACCAGCGTGTGAACCCCATCTTGTGCAGCAGCATTACTTCATCTTAGCCGTCCACAGCAGTTGGAGATCACCTCCAAATCTGCACTGAATGGCCAACACCCTTCCATCCAACATGTTCAGACTTATCCTCCACATGTGCCAGCTCAAATCAGCATCCAAAGGACGTTAGCATCTTCACCGTCCAGCGCCTGCATCAGATGCTAGCAATGGAGTCCAAAGCCAGCTGATGGAGCAGTGGTTGGAGAAATCCCAATCGTCCAAGACCATCAAGTGCTGCCCTCATCACGTCCAGCAGTTGGTTGGTCGTCCAATCAACCAGCTATTGTGGACCCTACCTCCAGCATTCTAACATCCAGCCAGCCCTCATAACCATCCAACACCGTCCATCAAGGGTCTAGATTCCCCATGTCCACTATATGGACCTGTTGGGGTTCAGAAAGTCAAGACAACTCCAGGAACAAGAGAATGACTCAGAAAACTTGGATCGAATTAGAGAGAACAGGCGAAACAAAGGGAAAAAATCCAAGTGGTGCCCTGAGTCGCTCAGGGTTTCGGCTATGCGCCCAAGCCCCAAGGCCATCTGCTCACCCTTTCATACATGCGCCCCCCTCTGTTTGGTTTGTAGAGTGCATTCCACATGCGCTCTTTGGTGATTGGTCCGCGTTCCACGATTAGCCTTACATTTGCATGACCCACATAGAGAAGTAGAAAACTACGGAACTTCCGCTCACCCCAAAAATCCCTCAGGACTGGAATCCAAAATCCCTTACAGGAAGCCTCGCTGGAGCTACGTCAATCTGACGTATAAGGTATGGGTTTGGAGCTGACGCATGTAGCCTATGAAACATTAAAAAACCTAAGTCCGGATCCTTGAATGCATGCTTGAGCCATCCCAGAAGGGGTGGACGAATGATCATAAGGGAGAAAAGTCTTTAAGTACTGCGTTGAGCACCTAACTTGGCCAAAGTGGCCATGCGCTCAAGCCATCTTCGAGACGAGGGCCATGCACCTAGTCTAACTTCAGTGAGCAGGCCATGCACCCAGGCGGTCCTCTCTTTGGCTATACGACCATGTGCCCAAACTGTTTTGGGTCCATTTTGGCCCATTAACCATGCAGCCGACTTGGTTCTTCTGAACATTTGAACTTGCACTCGACCTAATATAGTGCAATCTCATATAGTCTTGACCTAATTCGACCTAACACAACATGTAATGGACCTAATTCAACCTAATTGCACTCAATAAGGTTTATCATGACGAGACACGTACTCATTTTAATCTCGTTTAATCTGACATATATGAGATATGCACTTGATGTAAGATAACCTAATGAGACACGCATCCAATATAAGTTAACCTAAGGAGACATGCACTCAATGTGATTTAGCCTACTTATTCATGTGCTCAACTTAACAAGAGCATGTACTTAGTCTAAATAGACATGTACTCAACCCAATAAAGCCTGCACTCAGCTTGGTTCAACATGCACTCGTCCTGATTAAGCCCAATCATATCTTTACCTAACCTAATGTGGCCTAATATGACATACTTAGCCTCATTTGGCTCAATCACATTCTCATTCAGTTCAATTGCATGATCATGCACCATGCAATATTTGCCATGCACCAACAAACCATCCGCTTTGTTTGCAATGTCCCACATACTAATACACATCAATGGACTTCAAATCAAGCTCCTGCAGTATATCAATTATCAAGTGTGTGGAGCCAAGAATGCTCCCGAAGACGAGTCACCAGACTCCAGCATGATTCAATAATTACTTTGTATCTATTGTATTCACTGTACAATTATGCTTTAAACCAGATTGAAGGCTTTGGCTAACCAAAGGGGACTATGGTCACCACTAAAAACCATGACTAAAGAATTTCCAACTATCACAAAACGTTTGCTATCCTAAAATTAGTCAATGTACTACCCATCCAAAATGGGATTTAGTGGTGGAGCTAATTGGTATACAATATTGGTCGATCTTCCTGTGGTCACCCATCCATAGTAACGATCACTGGCTCTGTGTTGCACCACTCGATTAAAACCTTGATCGTTTCTCAACTTGGACCACCCGAAAGAATATGGGACACAGGCATCCGACTTGTTTAAATGATGGCTCAGTCTATAATAAAACTAATCAGTCTCTACGATTGCGAACTCAAAGATCATAGTCCCTGATGATTTAGTCTTTTGCCTTTTAGTCAAGGGTTATCAACCATTGATGTAATTAAGGGCTTGTGCCAGATCACAGCCTGAAATGTATAAGATCCTAGAATCTCTGGAATAAAATTTGTCTTACGATATCTTCTATTGTGTGTACTTTTATGATTGCTTGTGATTGTCTATGAATGTTTCCATTACTTAGAACCTAAGAACAACAATACATAAAAATTCCTCCATCGCATTTTAAGTTCTAACAAACTGACGAATTTATTGGGGATCAAAGTCAGAATCTTTGGTTATTTTTGAGTAAAGAAATTTTCTAAGATAAATTGCTTGTAAACACAGATATATACATAAGAAAGTTATCGCAAGGAGAAATATTCGGCGCCTTCTGGCGCTAAACTGACTACTCTCAACGGGAACATTTTTCTCTTCATGTTTAAGGCAAAAGTATTTAAAATTAAATCTGCAAAGCTTTTAAAAGTTTTCAAAGGTTTTCAAAATAGCACGAGCTCACAAAACATGCATTCATCCCTCATGTATGCATTTACTTTCCTATAAGACTTATTCCGATTGGTAAGGTCGCGCATCTTCTATTTTCTGAAGTATGAGATGCCCTAATAAGTGTGTGTTTGTGCAGTGAGAATTTGTGAAAGTACTAACCTAATGGCAGGAGAAATGGCATCTCAAATCATTTTCCTGATATCCGGAGGATTATACTTTCCCCACCTTGCCATGACAATGACAACGATTTCTGAAGACAGCTGGCGGGTTGTCCAAAAGCGTAGATAGTCAAAGAAGACCTAAAGCATAGTGAACAAGACCATGCATGGAAAGGAAACCGTGGAAGGGTCATGCCGCATGATTAAGAAGTAGTGGTAGCCAATACAGATTAATGAAGCCAGTGACACCAACAAAGCCACCGCATCGAGAGCGGAGTAATTCATCTTGTCAGTCAATGAGTTCCCAGCCTTGCCAAAAGTGGCACGCCCGATCAAGAAGCAGGACAAGTTTGCGATCTAAAAGACATGTGGAGAGGCAGTAGGGGTAATCATCGTCAAACCCTCCCCAGTGGAATCAAAATCACAGTTGGTGCAGGCCATGATGGTCCAAGTTATCGAAGAAGAATAGCAAATTGATCAGAACATCGAGCCACCGACTATCCAAGAGCAGATTGATGAACTCGTGCAATCTTAGGAAGATATGGTGAGGCAGATGAGGGAGATTAAGGAGGCCTTGAAAACACTGGTTACATAGGGGGCAACCTGGAGTACCGCCATTCCCACCAGATAGTCGATGGAGGAGTAGTAGGGGGCAGTTGAAGAGCCGGTGGTCGTAGAGCTGCAAGCTCGGCCCAAAGGTATTTGCTCAAATGCGCGCCAGCGCCACTGTCAAAGATAACCAGGGAGGAGTTGTCACAGACAGTCTCAAACCTGATGCATCAGAAGAGAGAGAAAGAGAAGAAAAGAAAGTACACTTATCGGGTGTTCGCTTCCCCAAGTGTAGGGTTGCGATGTAGTAATAATCTCGGTAAGACCGAGGTCGATCCACAGGGAAGGAAGTAAACAATTCAAATTATCCTAATAACTAGAATCTTAAGAGGTTTGTGAAATTGGTTTTGAACATAAAATAGAAAATCTGATAATGAAAAGATAACTAGAGCATCAAGGATCCACTTATAGCTTTCCTTAGATGCATAATTCACTATGGTTTCTCACTTTTTCAACTAGAATCGATATTAAGATCTATCTAGCCGGATGATAGAGCTGTTAAACCAGACAATCTGTCATATGTAAGTTCAATGAATAGGATTCACTCAATGTAGGTTGAGCTGAGCATGCTTAATTGCATAGGTCATTCCCCATTCCAAAAGGTTCAGTTCACAATCATAACCATCCTCAAGTCCTGTCACAATACAAGGCTAGATCATGATTTGAACTTGATTCAAATCACATGCACAATCCATACATATTACAGAAATTCAGAAAAGTAGAACTTTGGTAGGAAGTCCCCACATGAAGATCATAGTACTAGAGCACACTCCAATTCCTCGGATCATACAGGTCTAGACTACTTCACAACAGTTAAGAACTCAAGCAATTCTCCCAAACATCCATGAGTCATCATAAGACTAAGAAAAACTACTTAGAACTTGTATTAACTTCAAACCATTGTTCATAAACATGAAATCCAACTTTAAAACCAATAAAACGAATTAAACAATCTAAAAAAACTATAAGGTTCACCTCTTAGCTCTAGCTAAGAGATTAGCTAATGAAAAGCATATTAAAAATAAAACTAGAACTAAGAAAAGGAAGAAAAACTAGCTGGAGGAGGCTAGGAAGCCTCCTATGACTTGAACTCCTTGCTCCCCACGTCCTTGGTTGATTTGGAATAGAAGAGAGCACCTCCTTTTATAGTGCAGCAATAGTAGAATTTGTTTCGCTTGGTACGGCTTAACCAATGGTCGGATTGCCTTCAAATTTGATATGTTGCTTCCTTGTAATGTGATCTTCCTCATAGATGATTTAGATTTCCAAGATTGTCCTCTAAATGGGCCCACCAATCAGATCAGCGACCGCCTCTCAAAATCGCGCACTTCGGGTACCTTCAGAACCAGTCATCTTGCTTTCAACGCTCCGGAGTGTACAGATGTCGGATTGATCCCAAAGTTTGAACATTGGTAGAAAACTTCATCCTCTACATGATAGAGGGATTAGATTGTTCAAAAAAATCCCAGAATGTGGTCCGAAAATTAGAACACTTAGGGCTTTTATAAACTCTGCGCAGTTGGATCTTTCTGAATGGTCCATCTTTCTTCAACCGGTACGATCAAACCACACATCATTTTGATATGAAACTTTGTGGTTATTCATATATGGATGTGTTCTAAAAGATGGTCAAAGTAGATTCTTCATATCATCAATGATGAGTCACCTGGACCGGCCCAGAGTGGAGTAGGCAGAATCTGGAACTTTCTGGACAGTTCGTATTGTTTTGGCCACCACGATCAGTCCGTAGCTCCGATCGACACGAAACCACTTGGGTTAGTTCAGCGTCGAGCTCCTCTTTGACATGGATGTGTTGGATTTCCAAATATCATTAAGATGGCCCAGAAAACTGGTCTGAAAAATCAGAAACGGGAATGGCTTGCTGTCTGGAATCTGGAACCTGGAATTTGCATGGCCGACCGGTCAAGACCGGTCTAGACCTGTCTATTTTGGTCCAGCGTGCTATGTAGAAGGCTGTAGTGTTGGCTGATCGGTCTAGACCGGTCGGGGACTGTTTGGCCAACCGGTCTTGACCGGTCGGACCACCTTTTGGGGTTCCTTTTTCTTTCCTTTCTTCTTTCTCTTCTTTCCTTTCTTCTTCCCTCTTTTGTTCTTCCTTTCCTTTGATCTTTAAGGTATGTAAGAAGGGTTTCAAAGCATCCAAATGATGAAGTCTCTCTTTCATTCCTACAACCACAAAACTATGCATTAGATTAGCCTTTAAATCATGAAAACCATGCATAATGAGTGATGAATTGGGGTTAGAATATGCACAATTAAGAGCTCAACACACCCCCCAACTAGCATTTTGCTAGTCCCGAGCAAAACATGCGTTAAACAAGTTCAATTCTCCAAAAACCAACTCTCCTTCAGAAACTATGCTTCTATACATCACAAGACACACAAGTGTAAAAGTCAGAAAAATTAGGTGATAGAAGTTGAAACCTTAAACTCTTAAAACATAATAAGTGTCCATATGAAATTCTCGCTGATTGATTGATCAATAGAAGAAATCGAACAAATTCAACCTAGTGTGCATAGTGAAAGTTCATCTCATGAGTTTCTGGGCTTATCTTCTTCATAGATCAACTAAACTATGGATTTCAAGGTGCACAGAGCAACAACAAGCCTATGACAGGAATTTGTCTTACCGTCCTTCCGACGGCTTTCACACTACTTCCCATTTCCGGCTTTGGTTACGGGTAGACCATCCCCCGGTTGGTAATAGGTAGCCCTTTTTGGAGTTTTCCACAATTTTTCCATCATTCCCAATTTCATCCTTCCTTTTCCTTTTTCTTTTACATTAGATAGGATTTTTAGAAATCCATATCTTCGTTAATTTCCCATGGACAAGGATGGACAAAGTACCCCGGCTTGGTTCCTCAACACCTTAAATCTAAGTCTAGCTAATCCACAAATCACATAATCCTTTCAACCCATGAAAATCGTGTAATGTGAACTAGGTGTAAAAGTGTTCAAATTTTCTATCACTCACATAAATAGGGAAATTCATATATAAAACCATTATATTAAAAGAAGTTCAAAGCTTGAAACATCACTCACTTCGTATCTCCTCTTCTTATACTCGTATCATCTTGAATGCATAGAAACAAAGTTTTCCAAAAGAGTTTTGAATTTTAGAAAAATCGAAAATTTTCTACATAATTGCTCGAAATGTCACAAAAGCTAGTAGATTCATCTAAGGAATCTCACCCCCCAACCAAAATCTTACATTGTCCTCAATGTAATAAGATATGCAATATGCATGACATGAGAGCAATGACATAAAATAAAGGAGAGTGAGAACGATAGTACCTGAGGTAGCAAGTAGATCAATTTTAGCATCTTCCATTGTCTCGATGAGACTTATTCAATCCTAAATGTAGAAAGAAATCCTAACCTACCTACCTACCTTTGATTAGTCTGATCGACTACATGATCAAATTTGAGCAGGATCTTCATGAATTTCAATAGGTTTCTCATGAGGACCATCCAAAGTCCTGCTCGAATGTATACATGGGTGCGTTTCTTCATGAAGGTCCAATCATAGTGTGCACCACACGCATGTAAGGAGGAGATAAGAGCAGCAAAAAGATATCTCCTCAAGTTCTGAATTGGGTTGTAATTGATTAAAAACGGGTCCTCCCAATCGGGATTTTCAATGGGTTGAAGAACCCATGATGGTGGAGAGACATTCATTAA